>OW964824.1:31177875-31780726 GCA_943142095.1 Ophonus ardosiacus | reverse complement strand
AAAAGGAAGACGCATTAGGCAATACGTTAAATGTCGCAGTAGCCAGATTACTTTCAGTAGAAAGAAAATTTTCAACAATCCTATCCTAAAAGAAACATACAAAGAATTCATGAAGGAATATGAAACACTGGGACATATGACTCCAATTACATACACTGAAAACAGTTTCGCATATTATCTACCACACCACCCAGTTGTTAAGATGGATAGTTTAACCACCAAAACAAGAGTTGTATTTGATGGATCAGTACAAGCACCAGATGGCTTGTCACTCAACCAACTGCAAAAGGTAGGTCCAACTATTCAGAATGACTTATTTACAATTATAAGTAAGTTTCGAACATATGCAGTAGCTTTAACCGCTGATGTGGAAAAAATGTACAGACAAGTACTAATTGATAAGTCGCAACGTCACTTACAACACATTGTTTGGCGTACTAACTCAAATGAGCCTATACAACATTATCAATTGAATACTGTGACGTACGGTCAAGCTGCTTCTCCGTTTCTAGCCATTCGATCGTTGATGCAGTTAGCATTTGACTATGAAAATGAATATCCAATAGCTTGTGATGTAATAAAAAATTCATTTTACGTAGATGACTTGCTGGCCGGTGCAGAGAACGAAGATGAAGCCTATAAACTATACGAGCAAATCACTCAAATTTTAGCAAGTGCACAAATGAAATTAAGAAAATGGTGTACTAATAGTGCAAACATGTTACGTAAAATTAATACGACAGACGAAGCACAAAAAGGCGTAGTATATGTTTGTGAGAACACCTCACTAAAAACATTAGGTGTTCATTGGAATCCTGAAGAAGATGTATTTGAATATTCAGTTAACATAAAGGACAACTCTGTCATTTCTACAAAACGAATTGTGTTGTCTGTTATATCCCAAATATTTGATCCACTTGGATTAATTTGCCCTATTATTCTAATAGCAAAATTAATTATACAATATCTTTGGCAAGAAAAGTTAGGCTGGGATGAGCCGTTAGATCAAAAATCGCAAGCTGAATGGCGCAACTTTGTATATTGTGCCGGACAGGTGGAAAAAATTAAAATACCACGATTTATTTTATGTGAGAATAACACTATTGTGGAAATACATGGATTTTCTGATGCGTCTACAAAGGCGTACGCAGCTTGTGTATACCTGAGAGTAATTAATGACTGTGACGATATAACAGTTAAATTAACATGTGCTAAAACCAAAGTAGCACCATTAAAATCATTATCGACACCACGATTGGAATTATGTGGCGCCTTACTGTTGACCAAACTGGTAGATAAAACTAAACAAGCTTTACGTTTAACAGTATCGCGTACTACATATTGGACGGATGCAACAGTTGTCCTTGGATGGATCAACACTTCTCCGCATTTATTGAAAACATTTGTAGCCAATAGAGTTGCAACGATTCAGGCTCAAACAACAAGCTCTGATTGGAGATATGTACCTACTACAGAGAATCCAGCGGACATTGCATCTCGTGGGGCGTATGGGAACACTTTACTTACTTCATCGCTATGGTGGAACGGTCCTCCATGGTTAGCTGACACTGAAGAGTATTGGCCAACACTATCTTTGAAGAACGATGTTAACTTACCCGAAGTTAAACCGCAAGTTCAAACTTGTTACATGGCTGAAAATAAACTTGATATCTTTGATCGATTTTCAAAAATGAGTAAACTAAATCGAGTTATTGGTTATATACTTAGGTTTATAAGTAATATAAACTTAAAGAAAAATAAATTGAAGAGACGAAATGGTCCACTTACAATTTCTGAACTAAACGATGCTAAGATAATTCTGATCAAACTTTCGCAACAGCAATCTTTTCCCAAAGAAATCGAACACTTGGAAAAGAGTCAACAATTACAAAATAATTCTAAAATTATACGGCTATCTCCTTATCTGGACGATAAAAAAATATTAAGAGTTGGCGGAAGATTGGAAAATTCAGATTTCAAGTATGAAAAGAAACATCCAATTATACTTGGAAACCATATACTTACCAGATTAATGTTCGAAGAAGCTCATATCTCGTTGCTACATGCTGGTCCTCAACTTTTATTAAATCATATGAGAGAAAAGTACTGGCCAGTTAAAGGACGCAATTTAGCAAGAAGTATCGTACAAAAATGTGTGAAATGCTTCAAATGTAATCCAAAACCATTGCAAACAATTATGGGCAACTTACCTGCAGACCGAGTAACTGCAACGTACCCATTCATGATCACTGGCGTAGATTACGCTGGGCCATTTTTATTAAAAAATAAGAAAGGTCGCAAAGCATCATTAACTAAAAGTTATCTATGTTTATTTATATGCTTTGTTACAAAGGCAATTCATTTAGAGTTAGTATCGGAACTAACTACTGAATCATTTATAATGGCTTTACGAAGATTTACAGCAAGAAGAGGTAAACCCAGTCGTATTTATTCAGATAATGGAACCAATTTTATTGGAGCCAATAATAAACTACGTGAACTAGCCCAATTTTTAAAAACGTATCAATCTGATTTGATCGAATGCTGTACTACAGAATCAATAAATTGGAATTTTATTCCAGCCAATTCTCCCCATCATGGTGGTTTATGGGAGAGCGGGGTTAAAAGCGCTAAATACCATATGCGAAGAATAATCGGAAGCTCTGCTCTAACTTTCGAAGAATTCTATACTATTATTACACAAATCGAATCCATTTTAAATTCTCGACCATTATCTCCGATTTCCTGTGATCCCACAGAACTTACTCCTTTAACACCCGCACATTTCCTTGTGGGAAGATCTCTAACAACTGTTCCAGATCCAAATCTACAACCATTGCCGGAAAATCGAGTAACCAGCTATCAACGTCTGCAAAAAATAACTCAGCATTTTTGGCGTCGATGGTCCTCTGAATATATTTCAGAATTACAGCAGCGGCAGAAATGGAAGACAACTCAACGCAATATTCAACTAGGAGCAGTGGTGATTGTCAAGGATGACAATCTTCCTCCACTTCAGTGGATCCTCGCACGTGTAGAGCAACTACATCCAGGGGCGGATGGCATCACCCGGGTTGTAACCTTGAAGTTACCCAACGGCAACACGACAAGACGCGCCATCACTAAAGTGTGTCCTTTGCCATGCAGTGCTAGTTCTGAGTGAAGTTAGTGAAACTAGTGACGTGCAGTGAACTAGATTAAGTCATAGTCATAATTAGTTATGTTTGTTTGTATTGGTTGAAGCCATGGTCTTCAAGGCTGGGGGCAATGTTCAGAACAATAATTATATTTTGTATTTCAAGAAACATGTAGCGAACGCACTCGTTTTCCAAGTGAGAAAGTAATGATGTATGAACGAACTCAGAGACACACCCAGACGAGATGAACAGGGCGACAAAACCTTAGTCAGTAATAGTTTTTCATAAGTCAGTGAATATTCAATTATAAGTTAGTGTGTTTAGTTATAATTCAGTGTATATACATATACAACATGTGTACATCATAATAAACAGAAAATACAGTCCACTCTACTCTTTACTAAACCAACGCGAGTTCCTGAGAACTACAGTTCCAAACAGAAATGTAGTGTTTAAATGATTTTGCAAGTATATATAACCATCAAAATAAAATTATTGAGGGTTGGGTATTCTATACTTTAGCCTTAAAATTATTTAAGCCCCTGTTATATTTCAACAAAAATAAAACATGCGAAAAGTGGAAACATTAAAAATATATATTTTAACATTTCTGATATTCAAATATCTAGATAATCTTCGGTTAATATTTGAAAATTACGTTACTGTTCTATTAAAAATGTATTTTAATATTATGAAAAGCCGGCAAATTTCTGAAAAAGGCAGCAAATTTCTGAAAAAGGCGGCAATTTTCTGTGTGCCTATGGGCGGCATAACTATTAATCCGCCCCTCTTCAACCTAATAATAAATGAATTATAATATTTTCCTGGAATCACTTAAATTATTTAAAAATTATTCATAAATTCTCAATTTTATGATATTTTGACAATGAGGTATTCCGGTGGGTTGGAATTAATGCAAAATAATAACTTTTTTCTATAGTTTCCATCTTCATATATAATAGAGTGCTAGAGAACAATAATTTTTACTTTTGTGGGGGAATCAGTGTTACAAGCTGAAATTTTCACCCATGAAAGTTAATTACCTAACAAACCAAAAATTCGTATTTGTTAAACTATAAGCCTGACAAAAAGGCACTAGAATCAAAATTTGAGTTATGAGAATGATGGAAAAAATCAAGCAAAATTAACCAACTTTTATGTTTACACCAGATTATCTCAAAAAGTAAAGCATAAAACAAATAATTGTATTCTTTATAAAATTTTCTTTCATCTTTTAGGGATGCGGTGGTATATTTTTTCTAATTTTTGGAGTTATGATATTGGAATTATTTAATAAATTATAAAATAATACGTTTTCATGCATTCCGTCGGCGTTCAGCTGTAAGCGATCCCCACTTATCCAGTTATATCTCCTTCTCTGTATCGCTATTGAACTATCTCTTTCTACCGTAAGGTTCATCGCCAATGTGTTGTTCTCTTGCAAACGAAATAAGAAAACAAATAATATTTCGGGTTTATTTTAATTATAATACATATGTATTAATTAAGATTTAAAAAATATACAATGTATGTACACACATTTATTACCACTTTTTGGACAACAAATTTTTAGTAAAAGTAATCATAAATAATAGTAATTTATTTACATGAAGATTAGATACCCTAGTACATATTAAAAAATAAATTGCTTTTGTCATTAATCGATATTTTATTAATATTTATACTTCCTTTACTTAATATAAAATTTCCAAAAAATTGCTCATAATAATACTAAATAAACTGACCTTAATTTTGCAAATTTTATCGTTATAAAATAATAATACAGAAAAAATATATTGTGTGATCCTTATTTTAATACCATGTAGCATGTATACGCATTATTTTTATCGCTAAACATTAAACAATACTATTATAACTTAAACTAGAAAGATATAATAAACCAAAGAATGAATTTAAACTTTTATTTAAAAAATAAAATACAGACTATCAACGAATATTTGGAAAATAGAACATTAATTTTCATCGGGACTCTCTGAATCTGTTTCGTTAATAGTGGAATGCTTTTGGAACCGAGGAATTTTTACAAGTGTTTTCATTGCCCATGCACTTACATGAAGCAATACAATTCATTTGATTTTTACGAAATTAGAAAGAGATAGTTCAATAGGGATACAGAGAAGGAGATATAACTGGATAAGTGGGGATCGCTTACCGCTGAACGCCGACGGAATGCATGGAAACGTATTATTTTATAATTTATTAAATAATTCCAATATCATAACTCCAAAAATTAGAAAAAATATACCACCGCATCCCTAAAAGATGAAAGAAAATTTTATAAAGAATACAATTATTTGATTTATGCCTTACTTTTTGAGATAATCTGGTGTAAACATAAAAGTTGGTTAATTTTGCTTGATTTTATCCATCATTCTTTTGGAGTAAATTCGATTTAAAGTTTCTTAAACACGCAAGCCACAATGGTATTTCGTATATTTCAAAAAATAATTAAAAATAGACCGGCCACGAAAGTTGACATTTTTTTAATTTGATCAAATTCAAAATTTTCTTCTCTTTACAGTTATGTTTATAACTCAAATTTTGATTCTAGTGCCCTTTTGCCAGGCTTATAGTTTAACAAATTCGAAATTTTAGTTTGTTATGTCATTAACTTTCATGTGTGAAAATTTCAGCTTGTAACATCGATTCCCCCACAAAACCCATTTTTTGACGCTTTGGTAGCGCTGAGCACTCTACTAATAGTAGAAAAATATAATAAAACATGTTTAATAAAAAGTTTTAATTCATAATTTAATGTTACAAAATTGGAATTTTTAAAGCTCTAGAAACGTCCTTGAAATTTGTGACGTTCATTATCTGTTGCTCATTTCAAAGTAAATATTTTCGTTTAAAACACAGATGGTGCCAGTAGTTAACACGCGCGGATATATTTCTTGTTTGACATTTCGTCCACTTTATAAATATTACTCCTATTTTAACATAAACAACACAGGACAAACCACTGAAATACACGCTGCTACTAAAATCATATGTAAACAAGCAAATGGCTGTCATGAACATATGGATTTAGGCGCTGAAGTTCGTTGCAGATGTCACCATCGAGTTGACGTCATAAGTGCGTCATGATAAGAAAATTTGAATTGCGATGAAATTTTTTAAAATTCATATCTCATGTGATGCATACATTTTCTTATTCAAAGTTAGATATTCAGAGCCCCACTGGTCTGTACTAATGTAAAAAAATATTTTTAAAAATGTCGGAATACCCCATTGTATTGAAAAATAAAAACAATAAAAAAGTCAGATTGTGTATCCATGGTGAAATTTTCCATTACAGTACTCAAAAGAGTCAGGTAAAATTTTACATGACGTATAATACTGCAAATATGAACTTTCAAAACTCAAGATAGCCATGAAAATTTTTGACGGTTAAGGGAAATATGTATGTATGTACGTATAGACGCACCCCCCGAAGTTTTTGACATGTCACTTATAGAGCTCGGACCATTGACGTATTGTAACCATATACCTATTAACTAAGTTAGTTAATAGGTACATGATTATCCGGGAGAGCCACATCCTAGAGATGGCAGCACTAATGACCGACTTGTAGGGAAAACATTCTATTTTACGTTTGTGCTAGTTGTATTTTGATGCTTTGTTTTGAGGATATTTTATTATTTTTAATTGAAATTAAATATGTTTATCACAATGTCAGATATATACATTTATTTAAATGGTGCTATTTGGCCTATAGTCGAAGGAGAAGCAGTATATAAAGGTAAAATATGATTCAAAATTGAAGTTATTTGCATGCAGTGGCGGATCTAGGCACTTTTTACAGTGGCTCGAGCCACTGTGAAAATTCTCTGAGCCACTTTAACTTTTTTTAAATTATTATAAATGTAAATGAAATATTTCAAAAATCATTTTATTTGCATATTTTTTTTTATCGACATGTCTATATTGTATATAACTTAATATATAGTTTTAATATTAGTAATAATTTTTACTTATGCTTAATTTCACATTAATTTCATCTGTTGTTTATTGCAGATAAACTTTAATAAAATAATTCAAAACAATAGATTCATTAGCTTTAATGTCCAAATACTGTGAGAATAAAGTAAAAATTGTAGCTTTTTATCTCAGAAATAAATAACTTTCAAAAAAATTACCTACGCTTCAGTCGCGGTCTTAGGGGGTGGCAAGCAGGGCAATTGCTCGTGGCCTCACGCAACAACCAGAGTATAATAATATAATAATAACTTTATTTAGCACAAAAAAGCTATACATTAATAACAAAAAATAAATTTGCATATATACAATAAATATACAATATACAATAATACATAAGTATAACCTATTTACTTAAATATAACTCTCTTAATTTAACCTTAAATTTTTTTAATTCTAAATTTTTGAACGTAACAGGTAAATCATTATAAATTTTTACTCCTTTAAAAAACAATGTATTTTGCCCTTGTATTGTGTTTCTTTGTAATGTGTAATATTTATCATTATTGCGAGTTTTATAGTTATGTACCTGTTCAATTTTAATTAATTTATTTTTAAAGTACTCTGGTTGAAGCCCTAACTTTATTTTATGTATCAATAATATTATCTGCATTTCTACTACATCTTTAATATTGCACCAATTTAATTGTAAGAGCATATATTGTACACTTGTATACCTATTGCAGTTTAAAATTATTCGCATTGCCCTATTTTGGAGTAATTGTAATTTTTTTATATTTGTTTCACTACTCAAATACATTAATGATCCCACAAAATAAAAATGTGGTAAAATAATAGAATTATATATCGTTTCTCTCGTTTTTTTAGATAAATCTTTACTACATCTATTTAGAAAATAAAGTTTTTTAGAAATTTTCTTACACACATAATTCACATGTTCATCCAATTTCAAGTTACTAGTCAATATAACTCCCAAATATTTATGTTTCTTTACAATTTCTATTTGTTTATCATTAATTTTAATTTGGAAATCATCATTGATAATATTTTGTGTTTTTTTATCAGTACCCAGTACCATACCTTTTGTTTTATCAGTATTTAATTTAAGTTTATTTATACTTAACCACTCATCATAGGCGTAATTCGGGGGTGGCAAGGGGTGGCAGTTGCCACCCCAGAATTGTCGAGCCCAGTGTTTTGCCACCTCAGAAGTTTTAAGTAAAAGTCTCAATAATTTACGAATTCCTAATTAAAAAATACAAGTCTACAATAGGGATGTTTTGAAAACTTGTAAATTATAAACTTAGATAGAAATAATCTGAAAATGCTTCAGAAACTAAAAAATTTAAAGCCAGTTTTTAACATTTTTCCGGGGTACCCCCTTTAGGTCTTGCCACCCCAGTTAGAAAGCTGAAATGACGCCCATGCCACTCATCTAATTTGTCAAGGTCTAAAGTTAATTTATTTATCATTTCATTTTTATCTTTACCCTTTAAATATATTACCATATCATCAGCGAACAAATGGAACTGACAAAACTGAAAAATTTGTTTAACATCATTGATATATAAAATGAAAAGTAAAGGCCCTAGTATACTTCCTTGGGGAACACCGTGCACGCTTTCAATTGTTTTAGATATTTTATTGTTACATTTAACCTTTTGTTTTCTATTACTTAAATAATTTGCAAACCAATTTAGCAGAACCCCAGTGAAGCCATACATTTCTAATTTTTTTATTAATATCTGTCTATTTATAGTTTCAAATGCTCTTCGTAAATCCAAGAAAACACAAACTACCACAAATCCTTCATCAACATATTCCTTCCATTCCCCTGTAAGAAACTGTAACGCTGATTCGCAACTGTGCTTCTCTCTGAATCCAGACTGATACATTGAAAGTATTTTGTGTTCCTCCAGGTGGTTATAAACTTGTTTATAAACAATTGTTTCTAAAATTTTTGTCAATGCAGGTAATGTATTTATAGGTCTAAAATTTTCACTTTTATTAGTTTTAGCTAATTTTCTTATCGGTATGATAGTGGAAACTTTCAATTCATCAGGTACAATTCCTGATTCTAATGAGCTATTTATTAGGTTTAAAATTTTAAATTCTATTTCATTATAGACTAATTTGTACACATTGATTGCAATATCATCCGGACTACTTTTATTGGAAATAGACATTACTACATCTCGTAACATATCCCCATCTAGTAAGTGGAAACATTCAAATTTGCTTACACATTTTACAGGACTTAATTTAATTTCCATCTTTGGAATCGATTTAATAATTTCATGGACACTGTTTAAAAAATATTTGTTAAATTCTGTAGCAATTTCTGTTTCGTTTTTACATTTCTTGTTTTCAAACTCTATTTCATGAAAATATTCTATATGTGTTCCAGATATGATTCGTTTTAATGTTTTCCACATACTTTTTGGATCATGTTTATTATTTTATTTATTTTATCTATTACAGTTGAATAATACTCTTTTTTTCTTAATCTAATGATACTAACTACTTTATTCCTTTGTTCCTTGTATTTACTCCAGTCATTTTGATTTTTTGTATATACAAATTTTTTAAATAAATAATCCCTAACTTTAATTTCATCTAAAACTTCTGGAGTAAACCATGGTTTGTATTTAATTTTTGGTACAAAACTTATTTTCGGCATATACATATTCATAATATTTAGTATATTATCCATAAAATTAATACATTTCAAATTAATATTTCCTTCTCTGAAATTAAATTGGATATCTAATACTTTATTTTTGAACTCATCAATATTTACTAATTTTTTTCTGACGCATATTTTTTGAATATTATTTTCTTCAATTTTCAAAGTATTTATTTTGATTAGTGAATGATTGTTAAAAACAGGAGTTCTTAATACCTCACAATCTATCTTTTTGTTATTTGTGATTACTAGATCTATTAAAGTTTCAGTACCTAAATATGATACGTGTGTATATTCATTTATTTGTTGGTATAAACCATTGAAATTAATACATGAATTTAATCTGTTTGAGTACGTGGATTGTTTAGACATATTTATATTAAAATCTCCTGTAATAATTACATCATTTGTATATTGTGTTAAAAAAACTTCGCACCAATTTTCAAAAAATTCTAGAAATACTAATTCTGATGCATTAGGAGAACGATATAAACATATTATTATTATTTTTGTTTCATTAATATTGACACATATTTCTAAAAACCAATAATTCATATCTAATACAAATTTGTTTATAACTTTATATTGTAAATTATTTCTTAAATAAATAAGTACACCACCTGTGGCCCGAGAAGTAGAATCAACTCTGATGGTAACGTAGTTTTCTACAGCGACTTCTTGATCTTGAATTTCTTCTGTCAAATGCGTTTCCGTCAAGCACATCACGCATGGCTGTTTGGTTACAATAAAATGTTCAAGTTCATCAAAATGTGCTATGCAACTTTGTGCATTTTGAACATACACTACCCCGTTATTGTTCTGTGATTGCTATTTTAAAGTATACTGTATTCGGTTTTGTTGCATTTCCAGTTTTTTACGTAACACTGCACAATTTTTATCAAATACCGTGTGTTTAGTGTCATAATTGAGGTTATATTTTTTATTTACCACTTCACAGTTTACACAGAGTGGAAAAAAGTTGATATTTAAAACTTATTTCTGTACATGAAAGGGGGAAAACATGCTTTTGCACATCCCTTGAAAAAATGTAACTTTTAATTTTAAGGCATTGGACCTTGCACAAAAAAAAAATTCCCCTGCGGCGCATTTTTTTATGTGTACCTTACCTCACAGGGACCTCACAAAAATCTACCTTCCGCTGCCTCGCTTAATGCTGAGCCACTGGAGGTAACAAAGTCTAGATCCGCCACTGTCTGCATGTTAACTACTTATTTCATTATTTTTAGCCTGACATACTTGTGCAGATATAAGACAGATAAACAGAATAATATACCTGTAGAAATAAATGGACTGTGTGTTCAAACATCTAATTTGAAAGGGGCTCCTCATTTGTTATACAATACAATATAAAACAACAAAATACATAACACAATAACATAACATAACATTCAATCGTAATAACTAAATGTCGCTCAACTTCTGGTATTTTTATAGTTTCTTCTTCTTCTCTATCTTTCTTATAAACAAATTAAAATAAATATATAAAATTAAAGAATAATAGTTACTACTTACAGGTAACGTCTCTCTATTTGTTTTTCTCTGTATAAGGGTTTTGTGAATTTTCTTTGGGTAATTTTTGGCTTGGTATAGCATTTCTTTTTAATATTTTTCTTTTAATAACTACAAAAACAATCAAATAATATTTTGAAGCATAAATTTTTATAAATACTTACATGCAATAAAATCGCTTAGGTAAACAATGTTGTAAACAAACCTTCATGAATGGTGATACGTCCTTTCCGATTTTCCACTTATTTTTTAATTTTTTTTTTTTTTTTTTTTTTTTGGGCAGTAATGAACGGATATGTCAGCACTTGCATTATTATTGCACCGCAGTACAGAACAATATTTCTTCGATTTGCTGGTCATTTTTGGTTGCTGTTTACTTCATAACCCTATATGACAGCACAACGTTTTCCCTACGACTTATATGTTTTATTTTGCCACCAGATGTCAGACACTTTGTTGGCTCTTGCCAATAACTAACGTAGACCCAGCGCGGTCTATGCTGCTGCACAGTTTGTTGTGATGTTAGAGCCGAAGGTATTGGTGGGATGGGTGGGACGCAGGGGAGTGGCACAATCTGTATCGCGGGTCTGCATAGTTTTGTTTACAAGTTTGAGAAGTGCAAACGCCAAAGCGTGATCTTTGTTTGATTGTTTGTGAATTAGTGTCTAAAGAAAAAATAAATATATTGCTTCATTTATGCCACGCCAAGCGATGACTTCAATTTATTTCAAATAAATTGTTCAATGTCCCTCAACTCTGGCTCTAACATCACAACAAAGGCTGCGTGCAGGGCATAGACAAGAAAAGATATATACTAGACCGAGTTTACAATGTTAGGAGTTTATGCCAAATAGAATCGATGGGCGCCATAACGAAACGCTAATAGAAAGGCGGGAAATTTAAAAATAGGAAAAATATGTTTACTGAAACTATCAAAATATAGACATATGTATACGGTAAAGTCTGAAAACAATCAAATTCAATAATAAAATATATTTCTACATAAAACAAATAGCGAAACAAGCTTTGTAAACAAATACCATAGAGTTATAAAATATATATACATATAGAGGGAGTCTAAACACTCAAAGCTGATGTCATGCGGGGTAAGCTTGTGTTTGTAGGCGGCCATCTTGGGAAGATCTAGTGTATACAAGCGTTCTCTGGTTATTTGATTATTTTACGTTAATAACCGATTTTAATTTGTGTTATTTGGATGTGAAACGTTTGTAATAACATGCCAACGTGGTGTGCCTGGGGTTGTAATAACCGAACGTCCATAAAAACTTTAAAACAACAAGAAAACGAAAAGGAAAAAGCGATCACAATTCACAAGTAAGTATTTTTTACTTCTACTTTCTACATATTATTAATGTTTAGTTCATATATTTTATTGTATTCTTTACATATTTCATGTAAATATATTAACTTATTTTTGTATTTATTTGTATTGTAAACATCATAAATATATATTTTTATATGAAATTTCTAGCCTTAAATTATTTGCCTATACGGTACCTAGTTTTTGTAAGTTTCTATTTTAATCATTATAATTGTCATAAAATTGGAACAGTTCTATTCATTATTTATTCAATTTCTATAAATATTTTATTAAAGTTTAATCGCAATTCACTTTAAATTGAAGAATTTTGCAATTTTTTGGGTCTTTCAAATTTAAATTGAATTAATTTTAATGCATTTCTTACTGAATTAATGCTTGCTAATTATATATAGCTTCATTTTCTGTTACGTTATTGTATTTTTGTAACAAAACTGAAGAACGTGCACTTAAATACATTATAATCACTATAAAGTAGATCGTCCCAAGATGGCGCCCACTCTGTCTATATCTATACTTTACGCTCTCTCTAGTCCTATTCTATACTCTAATGCCCGTATTCATAAAACTCAATATAACGCTTCGTTGCAAAACGAGCCGTAATATTTTTACGATCGTAAAATTTAACTGAGTATTCATAAAAAATAAAAACAAAATATAAAGCTTCGTTTTGAAACGATAGAGTGATATAATTCCTAGTGATATTTGATATTAAATACTAATTTCAGGCCATACAAATATAAAAAATTAAAGCATATAGTAGTTTGTGAAAAAAATAAAAATTACAGATTTGACAGTTGTTTACATTGTGTAACAATATTGTAATCTTGCGGTTGAGATGAATATGAATCTTGAGAAGAAAAGGACAAAAGGAAAAAATTTCTGTGATGCAGAAATTGCAATTCTTCTAGATTTAATAGAAGAAAATGTGGACGTTATTGAAAATAAGAAAACAGACGCAGTGAATTTAAAACAGAAAAACGAAGCATGGGGAAAAATAACTCAAAAGTTCAATGCCACAAATAACACTGAAGAACGGACACTTACACAATTGAAAAATTTTTATGATAATTTTAAAAGAAAAACAAGGAAAGATAACGCGGCGGACAAGGTATATTTTTTCTGTTTTATTAATTGCAAAATCGTTATAAATAATTCTTGATCTAGGCACAATTATATAAAACTGGGGGTGGAACTTTTATAAAAAAATTGGATACCTCTGGCGAACGTCTTATAAATTTACTAGGAAAGCAATTTGAACCTGACAAAAATATTTTCGATAGTTCTTCTAATTACCATGAAAATCTAAATTCACGTAGTGAAAATTCAAATCAAGAACTTGTTGATACAAATAATGGGGAAGAATGCAGTGAAGACATTCAAGAAATAAGCAATATACCAGAAGTGCATGTAAATATGTAAATAAATAATTGTGCAAACATATATTAAAATTAAAAATTATTGCAGAATATTAGTGATAAATTGGTGAAAGAAAAGGAGAAAAATAAAAAACGAAAGGCAACGGATGTATATACCTCGTTAGAAAAATTAACATCGGCAAAAATATCAAAAAAAAAATATTGACAGTGAAATAGCTAAATTGAAATTAGAATATACCAAAGAAAAACTTGATAAAACTAGGGAAGAAAATCTTCATTTAAAACGAAAACATTTGTTGGAAGAGAAGAAAATTGAAAATGAAATTAGATTACAAGAAATGCAATTAGAACAAGAAAAAATTAAATTAGGTTTAATGAGAAAACAAAATTCATTAGATTAGTTTTTTAATTACTTATATTCTTTAAGAAATTATTGATATTATTACATAATAAAAAGATGCGCCTAACGACGGAAGTTATTATTAATAAAGATATTTCTGAAATTATTAGCACTTAAATTTCTGTCATTATTTTCTACTAATAAGGCCTCATTTTCGGGTTCTTCAGCATCAATAAATTCTCTTATTTCTGGTGGGTCATCATTCATAAGTATACATATGTTGTGGAGAACTGCTGTTGCCACTACTACATGTAATGTAGTTTCTTTCTTTAAGCGCATTCCAAGTGAAAGACATGGAAAGCGTCTTTTCCATACTCCAAATGCTCTTTCTATCGTATTTCTTGTTTGAATATGAGCTTCATTATACCTTCGCTCGTTGTCTGTATTTGGGTTTAAAATAGGAGTAAATAAATAACTCTTAAGGGCATACCCGGAATCACCTAATAAAATACTGCCATTATATTTATTTTCTTCGAAATCGATTCGAAGTGGGGAATCATAAAAAACTGTAGAATCGTGAACACTTCCAGGCCATCTTGCAATTATGTCCATAAACTTTAATTTTGCATCACAAACACATTGAACATTGTACGAAAACCACCCCTTCCTGTTCCTGTAAAGTTCGGCTTGCAGTCCTCCCGGGGACTGAATTCTAATATGTGTGCAGTCGATTGCACCAACAACACACGGAAAACGACGAATTGTGTAAAATTCTTGCTGAATCTTTCTTCTTTCTTCGCCAGTATTTGGCATTTTAACAAAGTCCTTACGAAGAAATGCTAATGCACTAGTAACTACGGGGATAACTCTACTTACAGTTGGCTGACTTACATTAACATGATTGTAGTATATGTATGTAACTAAGGAAACAGGTTATGTATTGAGAACAAGAAAGTGTCATAACGTTGTAAAAGTACTGTCAAGAAATATAGTGAATAAATACTTGAAATCTCTTTATTTTACTTTCCTTTATCCATCTTAGGACAGATATTACATTTTGGCGACGAGTTTGTAGGAAATAGAGTCGTACATTCGGGAGTGAACACAAAAGAAAAGGAAAATATGACGGATCTGGCATGTCGAATTCCTGTGTTTAATCCAAACGAGGACGGTGTTTTTCCAAGATGGGAAAGGTGGATTCGTAGCTTCGAGCTATTTCTGATCAGCAAGGGTACGGAAGATGTGAATATAAAGAAAGCAATGCTACTTCATTACGGAGGTCTAGAGCTGCAAGACATTTTTTACGCAATCCCAGATGCTGACAAGGTGGCGGACGATGAGGATGCGTATGAGAAAACAAAAACGGTATTAACCGATTATTTCAAACCAAAGGCGAATACCACATACGAGAGACATCTATTTCGAAATATGGGACAAAAAGACGGCGAAAATATCGGACAGTATGTAACTCGACTGCGTCAACAGGCAAGGTATTGTAATTTTACGGCTGAAGACGATGAAATTCGGGACCAGGTAATAAACAAGTGCCAATCATCAGAAGTAAGAAAACGAATCTTAGAAAAAGGTGACGTCACGCTCAAAGATGCAATAGATATCGCAGTAGCTTTTGAAGCAATGTCGGTTCGGGTACGACAGATGGAAGGCAACACCGTGGCCAAAATAAGTAGGAAGAATACGACAGAAACGAGAAATGATCGGAAGCCGAATACGAAAAAGAATCAATGTTTCCGGTGCGGACAAATAGGTCATTTCAAGGACGACAAGAGATGTCCAGCATGGGGTAAGGAGTGCACTAGATGCAGAAAGGTAAATCACTTCGCGGTGGTGTGCCGGTCCAAGCTCAATGAACAAAAGGAGAGTAGAAATAGAAACAAGAATTCTCAAAGAAAAGGAAGAATTCAGCAAGTCAAAGATAAAGACGACGAAAGGGAAGAGTACGCCTTCAGCATAATCAATCGAGAATCGGTCAGATCAATAAAAGAAAAATCTGTAGCAGCAACGGTTGGTAACGTATCTTTGAACCTTCTCGTAGATTCGGGTGCGACATGTAATGTAATAGACGTTCACACATGGGAGAACTGTAAACGAGCGGGAATTAAATGCGAATCGCGAAAAGCACCAAACAAAACCGTGTTTGCGTACTCGTCGAATGAAAAACTCGAACTAGCGGGAGAATTTTCGTGTCAAATACGAGTCCATAAAAAAGAAGTCCCGGCAGTATTTTTAGTAATAAAAGGGGCTGGACGACCGTTACTGGGCTATGAAACAGCGACGGAACTCGGAATTTTGAAAATTGGTCCGGAATATCAGGTTTATGGGTTAGATACTAACATAGATGAAAGACGATTATTTTCGGGTATAGGTAAATTGAAAAATTTCCAATTGAAACTGTCAATTAACGAAAATTGTAAACCGATTGCACAACCGGAACGACGTTTACCGTTTAAACTGAGAGACGAGGTCGATAAACAGATTAGTAAACTACTTGAATTAGATATAATCGAAGAAGTTAGGGAACCAACTCCCTGGGTTTCGCCAGTAACACTTGTGACAAAGAAATCGGGCGAGAAAAGATTATGCGTCGACATGCGAAAAGCAAATGAGGCGGTTCAACGCGAACGGTACCCACTACCAGTTTTCGATGACATTTTGCACGATATTACGGGTGCACGATATTTTAGTACTCTTGACTTAAATTCGGCATATCATCAGATCGAACTTGAACCTATGTCACGCGGAATTACAACGTTTATTACACATTCAGGAACATATAGATACAAACGACTAATGTTTGGCATTAGTTGCGCGCCTGAGTTGTATCAAAGAACGATGAAATCGGTACTAAGCGGATTGAACGGAGTAACTAATGTAATCGATGACATTCTAGTTTACGGGAAAACCAAAGAGGAACACGATGTACGGTTGAAAAAGACATTCGAGAGGTTATTAGAATACGGATTAACATTAAATAAAGACAAATGTAAATTTGGCCTACGAGAAGTCGTATTTTTGGGCTTCAAGATTTCAGGCGCGGGATATCGTCCACTTGAATCAAAAGTAGAGGCAGTACGTAACTTTAGAACACCTACTACTGCGGAAGAAATACGTAGCTTTTTAGGACTTGTTAATTTCTGTGCTCCTTTTATCAAAAATTTAGCTACGATAAGCGAACCTCTTCGTAGACTGACTAGGAAAGATGTTGTATTTAGTTGGAATAATGCTCAAAAGATTGCATTTGAAAAATTAAAAGATCATTTATGTGACTCTAAATTATTAGGCATGTACGATCCGAACTCACCAACGCGAGTAATTGTAGATGCAAGTCCCGTTGGATTGGGTGCTATTTTATCGCAAAAGGGAACGAAAGAATGGCGGATTATTCGGTACGCAAGTAGAAGCTTAACGGATTGCGAGAAAAAATATTCTCAAACTGAGAAAGAGGCCCTCGCAATAGTATATGCGTGCGAAAGATTCCACCTATGGTTGTATGGAATAGAATTCGAGCTGATCACTGACCATAAAGCGTTAGAGTTCATTTTTACGCCTCGTTCGAAACCGAGTGCTAGGATCGAGAGGTGGGTTTTGCGATTGCAGCCATATAAATACCACGTACGATACGAGAAAGGAAAAACAAACATTGCGGACCCATTATCTCGTCTTAGTGTAATGCGAGCAGATATCGATGGTCAAAACGAGTGTACTGACGATTTGTATATCAATTTTGTGATAAATGAGTCGGTACCACGAGCAATGTCAACGAATGTTATCGATAAAGAATCGAAAATAGACGAGCAATTGATCAAAGTTCGACGTGCTCTGAAAAGCGGTAATTGGAATTTACTAACAAGCTCTCGATTTCGCATAATTAAAGATGAGCTTTGTACTTATAATAATATTGTTCTGCGAGGGACGAGAATTATCATCCCAAGGAAGCTGCGAGAACAGGTATTAGCAATTGCTCACGAGGGGCATCCCGGAATCGTTGGTATGAAAAATAGATTACGAAGCAAGGTGTGGTGGGACGGCATTGACAAGGATGCTGAAAAATATGTGAAAGAGTGTCAAGGTTGTCAACTAGTTCAGAGGACGGCTGACCCAGCACCTATGCACCGAAATCGTCTACCCGACAAAGCATGGCAAGTGTTGGCCATGGATTTCTTAGGACCACTACCTTCAGGGGACTATTTATTCACGGTGATTGATTATTACAGCCGTTTCCTAGAAGTAGAAATCATGCGACGAACCACCACGGAAGAAGTAATCAAAAGACTTAAAATAATGTTTGCCAGACATGGATTTCCAGAAACCATCATCTGTGATAATGGCCGACAACTGGTATCAAAAGAGTTGTTTGAATGGATGAAAACAAATGGGATTTGGATTTCACATTCTGCACCTATGTGGCCCCAGGCAAATGGGGAAATTGAGAGGCAAAATAGGAGCTTGGTGAAACGGTTGAAAATTGCCCAAGCAAACGGACATGACTGGCAGGATGAATTAAATAAATTCCTGTTGATGTTCCGTTCTACTCCACACACAACTACGGGCGTTTCTCCGGCAGAGCTACTTTTCGGACGCAAAATTCGAACAAAAATGCCAGAGATTACGTCAGAAATAAGACTCGATGAGGAGATAAGAGAGAAGGACACTTGGAATAAAATTAAAGGAAAAGACTATTCCGATCAGAAGCGACATGCTCGGGAGTCACCTATTCAAACTGGAGATACGGTACTTCTTAGACAAGAAAAACAAGATAAACTCAGTACGACGTTCAGTCCAATTAAATACACGGTCACAGATAAGAAAGAAAATACTGTCACGTTGCAAGCGCCGGACGGTGCAACATATAAACGCAATTCTTCACATGTAGTGTTGGTGCCGCCTACGACGTCTACTACCACCCAAGATGTATCATCATATGAAGAATCGATGCAGACTTTAAATACGACAAAACCATCTGAAGTGAAGAACAACACTGGAGATCGAAACGAATCACCGGTTGTGGGTCCGGTTCAGGAATCTTTTCCGAACAAATGAACCTGTCTGTCAGTATTCCCCTTGGTGCCTATGCCACCGTCTTTCAATCTGAAATTCTAGGTATCTTGCATAGTGCACTACTAATTAAAGAACATAAAGTTCAGAACAAGAACATCAGGATAGTTTCAGACAGCAAAGCAGTTCTTAAAAGCCTTAGTGGATTTAAATTCACTTCAGGTCTGGTTGAACTTTGTCATCTTGCACTGTCGGATATATCCAAAAACAATGTCGTGGAACTCGCTTGGGTAAAGGGACACAATGGTATTGAAGGTAACATCTGTGCCGATAATCTAGCTAAACAGGGTTCGTCTGGTTTACCCTGGGGCCCAGAGCCCATGCTACCCCTAGCCAAATCGTTCCTTCACAATATTACTCGAAACATTACCTTTGAAAAATTTTCAGCTGGTTGGAGAAATATATCCACCTGTAAACAAACGAGAAACCTTATTTCTAAACCAACTTATAAGTTAGCCAATTATCTCATCAGACTTTCGAGGAACAACCTTAAATTTCTTGTTGAGGTCCTTACGGGACATGGTCGGTTCAACAAACACATGTACCGCATAAAAATCTCCGACAGTCCTCTTTGTAGAGGCTGTGAGATGGATGACGAAACAGTGGAACACATTCTTCTCGAGTGTCCCGCTCTAGCGTTAAAGAGAGGATCCATGTTAGGGGAATTCTGGCCTTCCATGGCCGCACTTAGCTCAACTTCCCCCGCTAACTTGTTAGCCTTCTTCCTAAGCGTAGAATGGCTTCAAGATCGGTAGGTCGGAAGCTGTGCTATAGGAGGTAGTACAATGGGCCCATTTGTGAGGCCTAAGTGCGCGTGCAGTATCTTGCTTCACCCTCCACCTCAAATCCAGAATCCAAATCCAGAATCTTCACATGTAGTGTTGGTGCCGCCTACGACGTCTACTACCACCCAAGATGTATCATCATATGAAGAATCGATGCAGACTTTAAATACGACAAAACCATCTGAAGTGAAGAACAACACTGGAGATCGAAACGAATCACCGGTTGTGGATCAAAGAATTGTAACTGTACCGTCACCGAAACAAAAGCGCGAACGACGTCCACCATCATACCTCAAAGACTATATTGTTTAATACATTGTAAGTCAAAATATGTTTGATGTTTTGTGTTTTGTATATTTAAAAAAACTTACTTAAAATTTGTATTTGTATTAAAAAAAAAAAAATTGATGCTTCGACTCTATCGAGGGGAGAAGATGTAGTATATGTATGTAACTAAGGAAACAGGTTATGTATTGAGAACAAGAAAGTGTCATAACGTTGTAAAAGTACTGTCAAGAAATATAGTGAATAAATACTTGAAATCTCTTTATTTTACTTTCCTTTATCCATCTTAGGACAGATATTACAATGAGCACCTAGAACTTGCTGAAATGTCCCCGTGGCATAGAATCTTAACGTAATTAAGATTTTTTCCATTGAAGTTAGAGCTTTATTTCGTAGTGTAGGGCTTTCTAAATTTTGTCCTATTAGTTCACATACATGCAGGACTGTAATTTTGTCTATTCGAAATCGATTTTTAAATTCCATTTCATCATATATATCGAATGGATCGGTTCTATTTCTAAAGAGTCGAGGTCTTGGCATAATTACAATTACATTTTCTATATAATTATTGTCCGAATCAGAAGATGATGTTAATAATATAGAAGAAATAGATGATGTCGATAATGATGATGACGATGTAGATGATAATGATGACATTGTCAAATTCTAAAATATATTTCTATAAATTAATAATATTTTTAAATAATATCTAATTAAACGTACCTTATGACAATTATAATAGATCAAAATGTACACTTGTTAATGTCAAAATTATATGCAACGAATTTCAACAAATGAATATATTCAAATTTAATGGCCGTAATAGGTATTACAGCCGAAATTCGAGTCGTTAAATATTACGATGAATTTTACGGTTGTTATGGATAACGAATGTTTATGAATAAAAAAATTGTTCTTTTACGGCCGTTTTGAATATAACGAAGCGTTTCCTTCGTTACGGACGTTTATGAATACCGGCATAAGACAAATACTAACCAAAGAAATAAAATTGAAAAACTCTCACTAACAGAAATGACAGATTGCTGGGCTGCCAACATAAATAAATAAAATTCACTACAACTGAAGAAAATATTTATTATAATTATTGTAAAAATAATGTAAATTAAATATTGTTCGTACTTTTTATTGGGCGACTGAGCTTTATTATTTTGAAATGAAAAAATGATGTAAAATAAGTAATTTAAGTTACTGCATAGTTATTTTTTTTCATTATGTTGTAGAATTTACACTAGAATTAGCGTCTCGATATTTATTCAATTCGGCACAAAGCTGGACATTGCCGCCATGATGGATGCTCGATCTAGTATATATCTTTTTTGTCTATAGTGCTGGGTCTACTTTAGTTATAATACAACAATGGCTCGGACACTCAGCTGTTTCCGGTGGCCTTGCGATCATGTTATGTTCTGGCGCCCTGACAAAAGCGCCATCTGTTCTGTCATAGTTTTCCATAGAGCTAATTCAAAAGCTAGAGTTACATTAAATTGTGAACAACAAACATTTGAAAAATCAATATTCGACTGTGTTAGGATGGAGGTAGATACAGGAAAGTTAGAATTCTTCAGACTTGCAGTCAATTAATAAAATTTATTCACGCCGACGTTTCGACTATACAATAGTCTTCTTCAGGGCTAGAATGGTCTAGTCGAAAAAAGGAAACCACGTGTGGATAACAGAACATACAGCACGGACAATTAAAAAAATAAATAAATAAATAAATAGTTAAAACCAACATATCACAGAGAGAAAATCGTCAAAAAATGTAAAACTTGTCTTGGATGAGTGGAACTACAAATAACTATAGTAACGTATAAAAAATTATCCAAACATTTATTTTGTGCGTAAAGTTTTGTTTTAAATTGTATCTGAAAATGTCAGCTTATTTTAAATCTTTACCTAGTGACGTAAAAAATCGCTACTTAGTTAAAATTAGACTAATAAACAATGTTGGTCCATATGATTGCGACGAAAGTGATTTTTCAAGAAATATTTTTGATTTTCCAGCAATTTTGCATGTGGACATAATAAATTATTTTATTTATAAAAAAAAAGTGCATACACTAATGCTCAGTTAAAAGCTTTTAGAAGTTTAGAAGCTTATAAATTTTATCAATGATAGTATTTTGATCCAATACAGTTAATTAGAATACGAGCCCTTGTTTTCTCTACTTCATCAGCTGATTAATTTTAATTCAAATAAATTCTCAAGACGTTGGCGGTAACTGGTGAAATCTTCTTTCGTTTCATCAAAAATGTCAAAACACAGAGACTGGGTGGCTGCTCACAGTGACCTCTATAATACAAAATGGACCGGCGACTCCTATCTCTATTGGGGATTGTAAATAAGCAATATGACATCTGGTGGCACGTTGCGAAACTCTCGTTGTTAGGATAGGTTATATTACGTGTTATTAACTCGGATGCAAATATTGTGGTAAACATAAGTTTAAGATTGTTTGGAAGTCTCTTCGCATAAAAGGTCACACAATAAGTTTTTATCAAGTTCCAGTATCCAGTTTTAAATGTATTTGGAGGATGTGATAAGATTGATAGGTTGAAAGCTTGGATAATAAAAACGAAAAACTATTTAGTGTAAATTAAATATATATCAAAATAGCATGAGCTTATAGAAGCTCAGAGATAACATATATATATACATGTAGATAGAAGCTGTAATGGCTGCGCAGCTGCGGTGCAATGTCAAGTGATATAGTTATTAACATTCGAGTGCGTGTAAGTTGTATTTTACAGCGCCACATCTTTGTTTAAGGCACGAGCCCTTAAGACGAGTGCCTTATTAGCTGGAGCGCTGTAAAATACTTCATGCACGAGAATTGTATCAAACTTTTTGGCCGACGATAATGAAAATCACTTTTTTTAATGAGATAGGTTGTACTTCTGAAAAGGGTTAGTTTAAAATACTGGGGTTAAGTCAATTTCCAAATTTGATTTTACTTACCTTCATTAGAGTACTTCTTCTAGCGAAAATTTATTTGTAATAATAGACGTTGTTTATGACTGATAATATATTATTTTGCTCATGTTTGCTTCGTAATAAATAATAGGTAGGTGTCGATATTTGACATTTCAGAAATGTTCGCCTCGCGTATTTGACAGGTATATCGATCGGTGACTATGTCGGTAACGGCGGATTTTTATAATAATGACAGATGTCGCTGCCGTGATTTTGATTTATATAAATTATTTTTAAATATAGGAAATGTTAAAGTAAAAAAATAACTTATGTAGGTAGTACTTTTTTACATGAACTTTATTATAGTAAAGAAGATTTCTTTTCTAAATGCCCATAAACGTCCAGTGTATTTTGATTATTTTACCGCATAGTTAGACAAGTTACAACACAGTAAGCGTAAAATGTAGGTTACACCCCAAGTAACACTGACCAACGGTCGACCAAAAAGTGACGTCGATTTTAGGTCGAATTTACGTCATATACGGCCGTCTAATTAGACGTCTATGCGACGTCACTGTGACGTTGATTTTTGGTCGAAAATAGGTCTATTTAGACGTCTAATCAGACGTCTATACGACGTCACTGTGACGTTGATTTTTGGTCAAAAATTGGTCTATTTAGACGTCTAATTAGACGTCTATACGACGTCACTGTGACGTCTGTTTTTGGTCTGAAATAGGATTTTTTAGACGTCAGATTTGTGGGCCATGTGACGACTTTATTTGGTCGTAATTAAGTCTATTTAAACCTTTTTCAGACGACTAATTTGATGTCTTTAAAAGACATACATTTCGTTTATTTTTAATTTATTTATAATACTATTAAAAATATAAAACAATATATTGTTTACTATAATTATTTTTAAAATTTGAATAAATATAATATAAAACTTATTTTATACATACATACATACATATATATATATATATATATATATATATATATATATATATATATATATATATATATATATATATTTATGTATCGCCATCACCTAAAACTACGAATAGAAGTAAATTTGGCACACCCAGAAATGGGTAATAAGCCGTGGTAATATTTATACTTTATTTAAAACATAATATATGTTTACATATTTAATTATTAATCATTTTAATTTTCAACATTTTAAACAAAACCTAGTAATGACAAGACAAACTTTTAACAAATGTTTATAATAAAAAAGCAAATGTATAAACAAAGGGAAATATACATTTTGTAACTTTGGTAGATCTTGGGGTCTTCAGTAGTGATCTAGCATCCTTTGGATGTTGTGATATCTAAGAATAAATAATAATTTATTTACTGAAGATTGAGTAATATTTTCTTCAACTGCCCATTTTCTTATATCGTATAATATATTATTGTTCTCATTACTCTTTTTGTGCACAACCGATTTTAAAGGCAAAATTTCTATAATGAAAAAAGAAATATATTAATTAAGAATATAACTAACATTTAGTAGGTTTAGTATAAGGACCCAGCTGTGCATGTTTCAATTCACAATGAAGGGTTTTTGTCATTTAATTTATCCGCATACAGTAAATATAAATACTGAGAAAAACCAGTTGTTTAATGTATAAATAATATAAATATACTAAAAACTATTACTACCATCCATTTGCCACAAAACGAAAATGTAATACATGACTTTTGAATTTTCCGCCCTAATTTCCAATGTTTTTCGTTCCAAGCCCTTCAGACATCACTACATATGTATAATATTAATTTCCTTTCTTTTCATAAAATATTATTTAGCTTCAACCTAATAATAAATGAATTATAATATTTTCCCGGAATCACTTAAATTATTTAAAAATTATTCATAAATTCTCAATTTTATGACATTTTGACAATTGTATTAAAAAATAAAAACAATAAAAAAAGTCAGATTGTGTATCCATGGTGAAATTTTCCATTACAGTACTCAAAAGAGTCAGGTAAAATTTTACATGACGTATAATACTGCAAATATGAATTTTCAAAACTCAAGATAGCCATGAAAATTTTTGACAGTTAAGGGAAATATGCACATATGTATGTTGTATAAACGCACCCTCTGAAATTTTTGACATGTCACAGAAGCTATAATGGCTGCGCTTCAGTCAAGTGAAAAATATATTAGAATACTAGTAATTACCATGGGAGAATATTGAAAATAAAATTTCTTAATATGAACATTGAAAATTTAGTATAGGTATTGTAAGTAGATCAAATTGTGGTTATATTACATATTACATTCATTTTTTTTATAGCTATGGCAAGATATGAAAGCAAGTGGCTCTATGAGGAATATAAACAAGGAATGGTGAACTGTGAACTATGCACGACAATGGGCGAATAAATACAATAATAATTTATTGTTTTATAGATATAACAAGATGCATTATTTAATTAATTTATATTTTTCATGAATATTTATCTTTTTCAAAAATATTTTTATGTTTAATATTTTATTGTAGGTTTATTGCTTTAATTTATTTAATATTTTCTAATTAATGTTTTATATTATAGAGTATAAATAAAACTTTAGAATTAAATGATTTATTTTTCATAGTAATTTTTCCTGACCATCATTTATGTTTATATCATAAAAATGACGTCGAAACAACGTCTTAAAATGACGTCTAAACAACGTCTTGAAATGACGTCGACACAACGTCTTAAAATGACGTGGAAACAACGTCTAAAAATAACGTCGACACAACGTCTTAAAGTGACGTCGAAACAACGTCTAAAAATGACGTCGCACAGCTCCACGCTGAGACGTGGTCAGGACGTCTATATGACGGAATTTCAGACGTCGTAGTGACGTCGATTTTAGGTCATTTGTGTTACTTGGGACTTGCTGTGTATACAATTGTAAAGTTCCCATTACACTTCAGGAGGGCAAAAAAATATATTAGAAATTAGAAAACTAGTAATTACCATGGGAGAATACTGAAAATAAAAATTTAGTATAGGTATTGTAAGTAGATCAAATTGTGGTTATGTTGCATATTACATTTATTTTTTTATAGCTATGGCGATATGAAAGCAAGTGGCTCTATGAGGAATATAAACAAGGAATGGTGAACTGTGAACTATGCACGACAATGGGCGAATAATTACAAAAATAATTTATTGTTTTACAGATATAACAAGATGCATTATTTAATTAATTTATATTTTTCGTGAATATTTATCTTTTTCAAAAATACTTTTTATGTTTAATATTTTATTGTAGGTTTATTATTTTACTTTATTTAATATTTTTTAATTAATGTTTTATATTATACTTTATAATTAAATTATTTATTTTTCCTAGTAATTTTTCCCGACCATCATTTATGTTTATATCATATCAAAAATGACGTCGAAACAACGTCTTAAAATGACGTCTAAACAACGTCTTGAAGTGACGTCGACACAACGTCTTGAAAGGACGTCGACACAACGTCTTAAAATGACGTGGAAACAACGTCTAAAAATGACGTCGACACAACGTCTTAAAATGACGTCGAAACAACTTCTAAAAATGACGTCGCACAGCTCCACGCTGAGACGTGGTCGACGTCTATATGACGGAATTTCAGACGTCATAGTGACGTCGATTTTAAGTCATTTGTGTTACTTGAGTAAGGTTGCCACAACATTTAACTTGGTAAAATGACTTAATTTTTTTTTTAAAAAAAGCATATCTAAGATTACCTATGAAAGGTAAACAAAAAGTCTCGCTTAATGGAAGTCGTAACTCTTATAGTTTTCAAGATCGTACTGATTTTTCACTGCCTTTTATCTCGGAAACTATTGAAGATCGGGCCCATTTTAATTAAACTTTTTTTACTTATTTTTGTCGGTATCTTTATCTTGTATAATACACGCACCGACACTATTTGAGGAACACAAAAATATCATATTTTGCGATATTTTTTGATGATTTATTTGACTGAATTTGGCAGCGGCAATTTCACATTACAAAGACTAATTAAAAAACTAAATTTTCCATTATTTGCAAATTATTAATTAAAAATAATAATTTTCCTTTTGTAAATATTTTTTACTTCAAATACTGGAATTGAAACTACAACAAAAGCCTTGATCTATAATGAACACGAAGTAAACACCCATATGTACCTACACAAGATAGATATAAAGTTTTAGGATTGCAATTGATTTTCTGTAGCGCCATGGACAACTTCAGTGAATTGTACTATTCTTATTTTGGCCGTTTCAAATCTTTGTTGTCCCATATAAAATTTTTTCGTGAGTTTTTTACAGATTTGGTACGGATAGAAGTGACAGTTATTTTTATTTCAATTAAGTTAGATGTGCAAAATGTGTTTCTTATTTTCGTTTGTGCAAAGAACGAACATACTCATTTGTTATAGTCCAAAAAGCGTTAGGGGAGGCTCCACTGACTTGTTCCAACGTTTTTGGATGGCAGTAGCGATTTCGAGATGAAAACAAAGATATCCGCCCCGCGTCAAACAGAAATAGCGAATACATCGAAGAAATTCTACAACTGTTGACTTTTGACTTTCGATCGACGTGTTGCGAATCAGATGACTGCCGAGCAATTGCACATCGTCAAAGAAACAGCTCGATTGATTATCGTCCAATATTTACAGAATAAAAGTTGTGCACGCTCACTATGGGCCCAATTCTCAATTTTCACTGATGTGATATGCAGTGAAAAATTTTCACTTTATCACTTCGAGCTATTCTCAATTTCAAAGTGATCTGATATAAATGACTGAGAAAGTGTGATATTGTATGTATTTACCTTATGTTGACAATATTAGTTGTGCATAACAAGAAAATACGAATTTGGTGCATGTGTTGCTTCACATTTGACAAATAATATCATGACACTGACAAGTGATATGATATAAATTTATCATTTCATATCATATCACATCGGTGAAAATTGAGAATTGGGCCCTATAACGCACCGGACGTCAATTTCTGTTCTCCAAAAATGTCACCGTGTCGCATTAACCTCCGTATTCTTCCGATTTGGCTCAGGCTAACTATTTTATCTTCCCGAAACTAAAATTGAAGCTGTAAAGATTAGGGGATCAGTTTTGACTTCTAGAACACATTGAATGGACTGGAAAACCACGCGCCGGGGGCTACGTAGATTTAGAAGAACGCACATTGAATAATAAATTGTGATATTTAAGAAATAACTTTTTTTTTCATACTTACAAGAGAAGTCCTAAAACTTTATAGCTACACTATGTATTTAATAAAACTAAAGATCGAATAATGTAACACCTCGATAAATCACCCAAGTAACACAAATGACCTAAAATCGACGTCACTTCGACGTCTGAAATTCCGTCATATAAACGTCCTGACCACGTCTCAGCGTGGAGCTGTGCGACGTCATTTTTAGACGTTGTTTCGACGTCATTTTAAG
The DNA here is from genome assembly GCA_943142095.1 of Ophonus ardosiacus. NCBI lineage: Eukaryota > Metazoa > Arthropoda > Insecta > Coleoptera > Carabidae > Ophonus > Ophonus ardosiacus. The sequence goes on along the minus strand of OW964824.1, from coordinate 31,751,816 downwards.
ACGTTGTTTCCACGTCATTTTAAGACGTTGTGTCGACGTCATTTCAAGACGTTGTTTAGACGTCATTTTAAGACGTTGTTTCGACGTCATTTTTATGATATAAACATAAATGATGGTCGGGAAATATTACTACGAAAAATAAATAATTTAATTCTAAAGTTTTATTTTCTCTATACTCTAAAAATAATTTTTTAGACGACCATTGTAATAAGTATGACATATCAACATAGTATCCTAACACTGAAAGTTGAACTTAGACATTAGTGTTACGATATATTTCATATCGTAATAGTTGACACGATTACTAGGTTACTATGTCATTATTTCTGGCTATATGTATACATTATTCATTTGTCAGCTGTCAGTACGTTTGAACCAATAGTATATTCCGAAACTGAACCAGTGATAACCGCGGTAACGGTCGTGGTTACTGAAAAAAATATAACCAGATGAAACGTTTCGGAACGACGTGGTTAAACTAGTAATATTTCTGTTTGAAATTGGCAATGATTAGTAGGGTTATTTCATAAACAAATGTTGGTGTTAATTCTGAAAATAATTACAAATTCTGTATTAAATATTTGTTAAATTATAATTTTAAATACTTTATTAATGAATAATATAAATATATTATAATTTTTTTGTTTTATTATTATTTCTAAATATATTCATCACGGCATATTACCCAATGCTGGGTGTGCCAATCTGCTTGTTATACAGATTTCGGTAATGATGATTAAATATTTGTACCGTGCGGGCGCTTACCGGGCGTCACCTCACGAGCACTTCTTGCTGGCGTTCATAAAAATAAAAATAAATGTGAAACAAATCTTTATTTATAAATAGGTACTAATAATGTATACATTTTTATTACATTACTTATAGTAGAGTGCTAGAGAACAATAATTTTCACTTTTGTGGGGGAATCGGTGTTACAAGCTGAAATTTTCACACATAAAAGTTAATGACCTAACAAACTAAAATTTCGAATTTGTTAAACTATAAGCCTGGCAAAAGGGCACTAGAATCAAAATTTGAGTTATACACATAACTGTAAAGAGAAGGAAATTCTGAATTTAATCATATTAAAAAAATGTCAACTTTCGTGGCCGGTCTATTTTTAATTATTTTTTGAAATATACGAAATACATTGTGGTTTACGTGTTTAAGAAACTTTAAATCGAATTTACTCTAAAAGAATGACGGAAAAATCAAGCAAAATTAACCAATTTTTATGTTTACACCAGATTATCTCAAAAAGTAAGGCGTAAATCAAAAAATTGTATTCTTTATAAAATTTTCTTTCATCTTTTAGGGATGCGGTGGTATATTTTTTAAAATTTTTGGATCTATGATATTCGAATTATTTAATAAATTATAAAATAACACGTTTTCATGCATTCCATCAGCGTTCGGCGTTGAGCGATCCCCACTTCTCTAGTTATATCTCCCTCTCTGTATCCCTATTGAACTATCTCTTTCTATCCAACATTCATTTGTGGTATATTTTAATAATTGTATTACATATGTATTGTATTAATTAAGATTTAAAAAAATAAACGATATATCTACACACATTTATTACCACTTTTTGGCAACAAATTTTTAGTAAAAGTAATCATAAATAATAGTAATTTATTTACATGAAGATTAGACACACCAATATATATTAAAAAATAATAGTGGAGTGTAATACTGCTTTTGTAACCGAGGAATTTTTACAAGAGTGTTTTCATTGTCCATGCATTTACATGAAGCAATACATTTCATTTGATTTTTATGGCACAGTTTTATATGCACAATCTATAAAAAAAAAACGATAAATTTGCTAATTGGGTTGGAAACGGTGGAAGAATTGTTAAAAGTGGTAACAACACATTGCCATTTTTGTCAAGTAGCCAGCCATATTGTTTAATATCGGGTAATTTTAATATTGGCAGTAAAGAATTTTTCCAAATTTTCGTTTGAAAAAACGCATTGCAATGATACTGACATATTAGTTTTATTATTACACTTTAGAGAACATCTCACTCCGGAATTGTGAATGAAGATTGGAAAAGGTGTTTCTAAGAGATACATCCCTATTCACAAAATAAATATGCCTGAAAACCTAATTAAGAATTTATCAGCTTTTCTTGCTCTGGCTCTTGCGATTATTTAAATGATGACGTTCACGACTTTAATGACGAAATATATACCAAAATGCATAATTTTGTTATTAAAATGTACTCCAATCATCCAAATATAGAATTACTGGATACATAAGGGGAATTGTGGCTGTTTCAACACCAGACTCTACGTTATCTCCAACTAGAGATGCCCTAAAACATCATTGTTTACGTGCGCTTTTTCAAACGAAAATTTGGAAAAATTCTTTACTGCCAATATTAAAATTACCCGATATTAAACAATATGGCTGGCTACTTGACAAAAATGGTAATGTGTTGTTACCACTTTTAACAATTCTTCCACCGTTTCCAACCCAATTAGCAAATTTATCGTTTTTTTTTTATAGATTGTGCATATAAAACTGTAGTTGCCATAAAAATCAAATGAAATGTATTGCTTCATGTAAATGCATGGACAATGAAAACACTCTTGTAAAAATTCCTCGGTTGCAAAAGCAGTATTACACTCCACTATTATTTTTTAATATATATTGGTGTGTCTAATCTTCATGTAAATAAATTACTATTATTTATGATTACTTTTACTAAAAATTTGTTGCCAAAAAGTGGTAATAAATGTGTGTAGATATATCGTTTATTTTTTTAAATCTTAATTAATACAATACATATGTAATACAATTATTAAAATATACCACAAATGAATGTTGGATAGAAAGAGATAGTTCAATAGGGATACAGAGAGGGAGATATAACTAGAGAAGTGGGGATCGCTCAACGCCGAACGCTGATGGAATGCATGAAAACGTGTTATTTTATAATTTATTAAATAATTCGAATATCATAGATCCAAAAATTTTAAAAAATATACCACCGCATCCCTAAAAGATGAAAGAAAATTTTATAAAGAATACAATTTTTTGATTTACGCCTTACTTTTTGAGATAATCTGGTGTAAACATAAAAATTGGTTAATTTTGCTTGATTTTTCCGTCATTCTTTTAGAGTAAATTCGATTTAAAGTTTCTTAAACACGTAAACCACAATGTATTTCGTATATTTCAAAAAATAATTAAAAATAGACCGGCCACGGAAGTTGACATTTTTTTAATATGATTAAATTCAGAATTTCCTTCTCTTTACAGTTATGTGTATAACTCAAATTTTGATTCTAGTGCCCTTTTGCCAGGCTTATAGTTTAACAAATTCGAAATTTTAGTTTGTTAGGTCATTAACTTTTATGTGTGAAAATTTCAGCTTGTAACACCGATTCCCCCACAAAACCGTTTTTTTGACGCTTTTCGTAGCGCTGAGCACTCTACTATTACATATTTTCACAAATATGGTTACGTTTACGCAAACCAGCTTCTCGCTTGTTTCTTACATCGTTACCATCACGATCTTCATAATCATCATGATCGACATTATCATCACCTACTACGATATCATCTTCAATATCTTCTATATCATCTTGTAATATACAAATATTGTGTAAAATACAACAAGCTGAAATATATTTACAAACCCACTCTATATTTCTCACATCTAAAAACTTCATTCGTCTAAACCTTTTTTTTTAAAAGACCAAAAGCCCGCTCTATTGAACTTCGAACAGCCGACAAATGATAATTAAAATTTTTCTGTTGCCTATTTAAATGTCCATTATCTTTGTATGGAACTATTAATTGTTCCAACACTGGATAAGCTTTATCCCCTAACAAATGACTGTTGCCAAGAAACATATCTTCCACATTATTGTTAATAAATCTCCATATTTCACTATTTTTAAATACTTTTGCATCATGTACTGATCCAACTTCACCAACATAACAGTGAGTAAAAAGCAGTTTATGATCACATACACCCTGTAGAATTATACAAGGAAAAATTTTTCTACATATATATGTTCTTCCTTCTTCTTTAGGCAATGGAATCGGTATATAGCATCCATCGATGCAGCCTATTACATCTGGAAATCTACTTCGTAAAAATTCTCTTTTTACTTCTTCAGCGTAGTCATCCATGGGCCATCTTATAAATTTTGGAGACAGTTTTAATAATGTATTCGTCACTCTATGTACAGTTCGATAACCACCCAAGTAACACAAATGACCTAAAATCGACGTCACTACGACGTCTGAAATTCCGTCATATAGACGTCCTGACCACGTCTCAGCGTGGAGCTGTGCGACGTCATTTTTAGACGTTGTTTCGACGTCATTTTTAGACGTTGTTTCCACGTCATTTTAAGACGTTGTTTCGACGTCATTTTAAGACGTTATTTCGACGTCATTTTTATGATATAAACATAAATGATGGTCGGGAAAAATTACTACGAAAAATAAATAATTTAATTCTAAAGTTTTATTTATACTCTATAATATAAAACATTAATTAGAAAATATTCAATAAAGTAAAACAATAAACCTACAATAAAATATTAAACATAAAAAGTACTTTTGAAAACGATAAATATTCACGAAAAATATAAATTAATTAAATAATGCATCATGTTTTATTTATAAAATAAATTATTTTTGTAATTATTCGCCCATTGTCGTGCATAGTTCACAGTTCACCATTCCTTGTTTATAGTCCTCATAGAGCCACTTGCTTTCATATCTTGCCATAGCTATAAAAAAATAAATGTAATATGTAATATAACGACAATTTGATCTACTTACAATACCTATACTAAATTTTCAATGTTCATATTATGAAATTTTATTTTCAATATTCTCCTGTGGTAATTACTATATAGTTCTCTAATATATTTTTCACTTGAATACAGAGCAGCCATTATAGCTTCTATAAGCGTCTGACATGTTAAAAATTTCAGAGGGTGCGTCTATACAACATACATATTTCCCTTAACCGTCAAAAAATTTTCATGGCTATCTTGAGTTTTAAAAGTTCATATTTGCAGTATTATACGTCATGTACCTGACTCTTTTGAGTACTGTAATGGAAAATTTCACCATGGATACACAATCTGACGTTTTTTATTGTTTTTATTTTTAATGCAATGGGGGCTGTCAGGCAAAACTATCGCAGATGGCAGCACTCCAGTAAAAGCGATTTGAATGATTTAAAGCGGAGAAAATAATGACGGTTATTACGAATATTTTGATGCAAAAATAATTAGATAAAAATACATAAGAAACATTGTACACTATTTAACAATAATTTTGCAACACTTTTATTGCAATCGTAAATCCTTAACAATAAAATGAAATTGTCAAAATTTGAGAGTGACAGTAGTGAGTCATCCGACAGTATTTTCAGTTTGCATTCTCTGTGGGTAAATACACATGGAAAATAATTATAATTTATGGTCCATTAATAACTTAAAAGAGGAAAGGTTATACTTATGAGCGCAGTAGGTTGTCAGATTTGATACCAGAATGTGCAATTGTAGGCAAATTTTGTACTAGCGCTTACTTGCTCACATGCACATTTCATTGCTGAATCGCATAGAGCTATTGCTGGAGTGGCGCCATTAGTTCATCAAAATCCCACCGACAGCTCTCATTGTCAAAATGTCATAAAATTGAGAATTTATGAATAATTTTTAAATAATTTAAGTGATTCCGGGAAAATATTATAATTCATTTATTATTAGCTTAAAGCTAAATAATATTACATAAAAAGAAAAGAAATTAATATTATACACATGGAGTGATGTCTGAAGGGCGTGGAACGAAAAACATCGGAAATTAGGGCGGAAAATTCAAAAGTCGTATAACATTTTCGTTTTGTGGCAAATGAATGGTATTTATAGTTTTTAGTACATTAAACAATTAGTTTTTCTCAGTATTTATATAATACTGTATGCCGATAAATTAAATGACAAAAACCCTTCATTCCAAGTGAATTGAAACATGCACAGCTGGGTCCTTATATTATACCTACTAAATGTGTTAGTTATATTCTTAATTAATATTTTCCTTTTTTGCCTCGGTTGTGCACAAAAAGAGTAATGAGAACAAGAATATATTATACCATATAAGAAAATGGGCAGTTGAAGAAAATATTACTTAATCTTCAGTAAATAAATTATTATTTATTCTTAGATATCACAATAACATTCCAAGTTGTCATTATTAGGTTTTGTTTAAAATGTTGAAAATTAAAATGCCCATTTATACGAAAAAATATAACATATTTTTTTTTTGCTTCAATTTTAAATAAATAAAATATAAATATTACCAAGGCTTATCACCCATTTCTGGATGTGCTAAATTTGCTTCTATTAGTAGTTTTTGGTGATGATGATACATATATAAAAATATATATTATACATATATGTATAAAATAAGTTTTACATTATATTTATTCGAATTTTAAAAATAATTGTAGTAAACAATATATTGTTTTATATTTTTAATATTATAAATAAAGTAAAAATAAACGAAATGTATGTCTTTATAAAGACGTCAAATTAGACGTCTGAAAAAGGTTTAAAAAGACTTAATTACGACCAAATAAAGTCTACACATGGCCCACAAATCTGACGTCTAAAAAGTCCTATTTCAGACCAAAAACAGAAGGCATAATGTCGTTGTATAGACGTCATAATGTCGTCGTATAGACGTCATAATGTCGTCGTATAGACGTCATATTAGACGTCTAAATAATCTTATTTCAGACAAAAAATCAACGTCACAGTGACGTCGAATAGACGTCTAATTAGACGTCTAAATAGACCAATTTTTGACCAAAAATCAACGTCACAGTGACGTTGTATAGACGTCTGAATAGACGTCTAAATAGACCTATATTCGACCAAAAATCAACGTCACAGTGACGTCGTATAGACGTCTATTTAGACGGCCGTATATGACGTAAATTCGACCTAATATCGACGTCACTTTTTGGTCGACCGTTGGTCAGTGTTACTTGGGCAGTCGCGCATCCGATATTAAATCGAGTACATACTGATCTAAAACAAAAATTTTTCAAATAAATATAACTGGTATAAAAAAGAGATTTATTGTGAAGACAATAATAATTACTACAAATTATTTTGAATGTATATTTCATAAATCAATACGCCAAATAATTTCACATACTCGTATTTTATAATTATTATGTTGAAGTATGTTTATATTAAAATAATATAGAACGTTCATGTGAAAAAAGCCATTGAATGTTATAAAAGAAGCAAAAAGTTTTTCGTTACCTGTATGAATCAGGAGTTGCGAAGTACCATATTGTAAATAATAATTGACCTTTCGATGATGTAGAATCTCTTCCAGTTTCTCCGTTTCTGGTTATCTGATCTTCAATCAAATTTAACAGATAACTGAAAGTGCTTTTCCGCATTCTAAAATGTTTTCGAAAATTATTGTCGCTTAATTGTTCCAGATTTTCAATATATTTCGATAATTTCATGAAATTCGCTAAAATAAAACATTATAATTTTCTAGATTCTCCTACTAAACTATATATCAAAAATTGCTTACTTTCCTCAATTTCTTCTTCAGATGAGCTACTCGAATCACTAGTAAGAATGAATTCTTCGAAAAATAACCAATGATTTTCCATTGTAATAATTATGACACTATTTGAAAAATAATATCAACTGATCGTCACTCGGCTAAATCAAAATGACGAATGACTATTACCGCTTGTCCTAAGCCCTTCTTAACTCACTTCTCAGAACTCACAGGGCAACGGTATTTCCAAATGTATTATTTAAAAGATATGCAGGTATATTTTCGAAAATTCAGAGAAAAACAATATTTATTATTTTCGTTTGGTAAATTAAAATATAATAAAAACATTGCTTATTCTAATAAAATAAAAATATAAACAAAAATAAACGCTGGTTTACATATCCCAGTAAAAAAATTAAAATATATTTTGCATTGTATAAAACTTAATAACTAAAAAACAATTAAAAATTTGTGCAACAACAACAAAAATACCTTCTGCTGTAAAAAAAATGTAGATACCGAAAAATAAAATCTAATTACTATGTTAATTTCTTCATAAATTCGCGAAACATTCGCTCTTTTTGTTCCATACGCTCTCTGTGTCTTCTTTCTTTGCTTTCTTCTTTATTTTCTTTTTGAGTCCTAAATAAAAAATAAATAAATATTTAAATTTGTACAAATAAACAAATAAATACCTTCTTCGTTTTGGTGATGGTTCGTCATTTCCACTTTCCACTGACGTTGTGCTGTCCTTCCTGTCTCTTCGAATTTGTAATCCAGTGCTGGACATTGTAAATATGGGAGATATAGCCGGATTTCTTGATAAAATGGCGTCCATATCCTATAATAATTTAAAGTTTACATACTCATTATTACATTACGAGGTATTCATGTACTTACTTCCCAGAAGTCCCAAGTTTTCTTTTCATTGCCAGTATTTGAATTGTGGCATTTTACTTTTACGTATTGTTTTTTTAAAATTCTCCATTTTTCGGAACATTTTATAGCTGTCTTGTATATGTTGTTTTTCCTCATATCCTCGCTAATTTTGCCCCACACTTGCAAATTATTATATTGTGGAGATTCAAACTTATTATGATGCTCTTCGTATGCCGCAATCAAAGCTTTGGTATCATTGTGGCTCCATTTTTCTCCTTTTGGGTTTTCCTTGTGTGGAAACACAAGACCATTCGCCGTTATTGCTACGTCTTCACATTGTTCGTAGCATTTATGGGAGTGTATTATTTGGTGTACAATATTTACACTACCAAATGCCTCGTTACAAATACCACATTTATGAATTAATTCTTGTTGTTGATTCTAAATAACAGAATAATGCATGAAAATTTTACAAGTACATGATACAATATTATTTTGGTTCAAAATATATTTAAATGTATTATAATGTATTAATGAATTAGAAAAAAAAAACTATTTTCAAATTTTATTTACCTCCATATCTGAAATATTCTCCATAATAGTGTAATTTTCACTTTGCTAGAGAACGTGCCCTGACAATGTAACTAACTACTTCAACTTTCTTTGACTAACTGCAAATAGCTGTAAAACTCGTGCAGCCCTAAACTTTCCAAACATTCAAATATTCCCTCTTGTTTGCTCGTATTTATATATCTGTCTCTCTCTAATGACCAGCCATAACCGAGGATAAAGCCTGGTTGCGCTGGTAACGAAAAAATAACCAAACCTTCAGTAACCGTGTTCCGATACTCCACCGGTTACTGAAAACAGTTACCGCGGTTACTCTGGTTCAGTTTCGGAATATACTTTAAATAACAGTTTTGAAAAAAAAGTAAAATTTATTTATGCTCGTCTAAAAAGATAATGATCATAACTTGTATAAAATTCAAATATCTTAGCTCGTGTGTATTGACTTGCACTCGCATGATATTTGGTATATTTCATAACTTGTTACGAAAATAACTATTTTAGATTTTGCGTTCATAATGAAGTCATTACGATACGCAATTACGTATCGTAATGACCTTCATTTCGATACGCATTTTTTTGTTTTAGAAGGTTGGTACTAGATGACATTTACACTACAAATACTTAAATTTAACCTTCAAATGTTCAAATAAATAATATTTGAATGTGGTCAGTTCAGTGATACCAACTACAACATTTCACTTGCAAATTTCCTTAAATTGACTCGGTTTAATATTAGCAGTTTTTTACAATATTTTAGTATGTAGAAGGCGCAAAATCTAAAAACTAGTATAAAGAACTCATTTTATAAGACTTTTTTTCGCACTTGTCAATTAGAAAACTCGCCAAGGCTCGTTTTCTAAACTTTGACGCGTGCAAAAAAAAAACGTGTCTTATAAAACTTGTTCTTTAATATACTATTTTGTAATTATTCGCCCATTGTCGTGCATAGTTCACAGTTCACCATTCCTTGTTTATATTCCTCATAGAGCCACTTTGCTTTCATATCTTGCCATAGCTATAAAAAAAATAAATGTAATATGTAATATAACCACAATTTGATCTACATACAATACCTATACCGTGAGTTTTGAAAATTCATATTTGCAGTATTATACGTCATGTAAAATTTTACCTGACTCTTTTGAGTACTGTAATGGAAAATTTCACCATGGATACACAATCTGACTTTTTTATTGTTTTTATTTTTTAATACAATTGTCAAAATGTCATAAAATTGAGAATTTATGAATAATTTTTAAATAATTTAAGTGATTCCGGGAAAATATTATAATTCATTTATTATTAGGTTGAAGCTAAATAATATTTCATAAAAAGAAAGGAAATTAATATTATACACATGACACATGTAGTGATGTCTGAAGGGCGTGGAACGAAAAACATCGGAAATTAGGGCGGAAAATTCAAAAGTCACCCAAGGAGCACAAATTAGTTCTATTAACTTTAAAAAAACTTTTCTTAAAACTTTTTAACTTGTATTATACCTTTTATGCAACGATAATTTACTGATTCTAACGTTTACACGACGTTAATGTCAGGCGGGTGGGGAATCTATTCAACTAATTTACAACGTTTTTTTAACTACTATATAACTTTCTATTATCACTTAAGTAACACTTACATGCAATAGTTGCATATGTATTTTGCATGGACTATAATATTTTGGTTTCATTAAAGCTAATTGATAAGAGATATATTCACTAATAAAACTATAATATGGGTTACTATTCAAACTACAATACAGATTTCTCAGCAAACTATTTTCTACCGTAAATTCATATTTTATCATATCATGAGTCGTATAAGTAGTCTAAGCATGACTATGTTGTATAATTATATGTACCAAGACTTGTAATGTCTTTTGCTACTTTTTAAATCTAAGATCATCTTTATAAAAATCATATTTTTTACATACTCATTTTATAAACAAATTTATTTTTACTGTGAAATATTATATTATACTTGGAAAAAAATCAAGGGACATTATAATATCCTAAAATAAATAACAGAAAATTTATTAAATTTTTATGAAAAATTGATTTTTGTATTTTTTTTTATCATTTTTTATCATTCGATATTATAATGAATAAAGTATATTATAATAAACCATATAGGAGAATAATTACTTGCAGAATATTAAATTAAAAACACAATAAAATTAATTTATACTAAATTTTACAAAATGGCTTCTAAACCAGTTTCTGTTTAAATGCATAAATATGGCCGTACATATTATAATTCGATATTTCAGTTTTCATAAATTCCTAAGAACTACTTTACATCAGTTTTTTAGTTGATGCATTAAGTTACAATACTCCCACTTTCTTTTGTTTAAAACAAAACTGTTATTTTTGCAGTTATTTAAAAGTTTTAAATAAATTTATAAAACGGTAAACTAACTAATATATGTAATATATGTAAACTTTAATGTATCTATACTAAACAATTATTTTTAAACTCTATTATAAAACTTTAAAAAATCTATTTATAAATAACTGTCAATTACGTTTCTAACACTTCCTTTAATTTAGTGCGAAAGACGTTAATAAAACTAAAACAATCGACGCCAATGAAACTTAAATATAAAACGTTTTAATAACTAATATATGTGACCAAATAATAAGTACCACACATCATAACTTTGTATTGTAGTTTAGCAGACTAGAAAAAGTTGTACAAGGCAAAATAACTTAAAAGTGTTATAATTCCGTTAAATGTAAGTTGCAGTAACAACATTATTGGTTATAATGTCTTAATAAAAACTCTGTGTTCCTTGGGCATGTATTACATTTTCGTTTTGTGGCAAATGGATGGTAGTAATAGTTTTTAGTACATTAAACAATTGGTTTTTCTCAGTATTTATATTTACTGTATGCCGATAAATTAAATGACAAAAACCCTTCATTCCAAGTGAATTGAAACATACACAGCTGGGACCTTAAAACTATACCTACTAAATGTTAGTTATATTCTTAATTAATATATTTCTTTTTTCCTTATAGAAATTTTGCCTTTAAAATCGGTTGTGCACAAAAAGAGTAATGAGAACAATAATATATTATACGATATAAGAAAATGGGCAGTTGAAAAAAATATTACTCAATCTTCAGTAAATAAATTATTATTTATTCTTAGATATCACAACAACATTCCAAAGGATGCTAGATCACTACTGAAGACCCCAAGATCTACCAAAGTTACAAAATGTATATTTCCCTTTGTTTATACATTTGCTTTTTTATTACAAACATTTGTTAAAAGTTTGTCTTTAAATAAGTTTTATATTATATTTATTCGAATTTTAAAAATAATTATAGTAAACAATATGTTGTTTTATATTTTTAATAATATTAAATAAAGTAAAAATGAACGAAAGGTGTCTTTTATAAAGACATCAAATTAGACGTCTGAAAAGGTTTATATAGACTTAATTACGACAAAATACTTTTGTACCCCGTTTTGGGAGATAAATAAATAAATAAATAAATAAATAAATAAAGTCGGCCCACAAACCTTTATTAGATGGCTATATGTAAGTGTTACATCGATACATTGTCATTTGTTATTTGTTGTACATGTAGAATTAACAACACAAATATGAAAAACAGAGGGTTCAAACTTTTTTAAATACAGAGTTTTTGTGGTGTCCCCTAATTTTGCCGGTGTGTATACATTTTTTACGCCCGTTTAAAAAGTAGACTTTTTCAATAGGTTCATAAAATACATATTTTTTTAGTTTTGTAGTTGTTTAAATACCTCGTTGTATAATTATTTTAATATCTCGAACGGTTACCTTCTTCTCGAGGTGGAAAAAAAGAACAGCTTCAATTTTCATAAAATCATATTCAATAATTGGAACGTTTCGGAAGTCGGAAAAACTTCAATCATCAACCAGGGTTTTAAAAACAAATGATGATCTGTAATTGATTTTTTCAATTGTTTCTTAATAAATATTTTATTATACATGCATCACAATCGCTCTTTAAAACATGCAAAAGCGTGCGTAAATCGACCATTAAAACTCGCTAAATTTTTGAGTTACCTAGGTAACGAAAAATGACAATAAATATGAATAGCAACTAAAACAATAAAAAAAAATATATTGAATTGTTGACTGAACGTAAACAATACCAATAATTGCTAACTGTCTCCTTGGAAACGCTCAAACTCACTAGATCAAAAATCAAAACCATATGATTTGCAATCATTTTTAGTTTTAAATGGTTATGATGCATTTATAATAAAAAAAATAGCGTATGATACACGTATATAAGCTAGCCTTTAAAACACTACGACATTAAACTTGTCGTGTGCGCTTTAAAGGCCAGCTTATACACTTGTATCATAATATTCTATTTTTTTTTTTTCACCCCAAAAAATTAATAATTCATGTTTAAAACAAATGAATGTATATTTGTTATACATCGTTGAAAAGCTTATAAAATAAGGAAAAAGAGGAGACTATTTTCAACATATGTTGCCATTTAAAAAATGTATTATTTGTTATATCTGGAGAATTTTTAAGTTTTAAAAAAATCTAATTACATCACGTTATTCTACGTAAAAACAGTATAAAAATTATCTAAACATTTTTTCTTTATATTTTATAATAAGCGTGTTAAGAGGTGTTTTCAAAATAAGCGAAAATCAATTTTTAGCCTGTAGCTCAAAAACAAAAGACGATCGAAAATTCCTGTGGTGCATATTAAAGTCGTATCAAAGAGTTGGCCCAAAAAGACCTACATCAATTTTCGGTAGCGTGTTTAATAAGAAAGTTTTTCATACACGGAACTCGAATTTGTTCCATTCTGTACATTATATTTTACGAAATGATGCTGTTTCGTTATATCAGAATTTTAGGTCTTTTAATGGCTAAGGGGGGATGGATAAATACGGAACTGTTATTACTACAAATAATATACATATATCTTACATATTACTACAGTTATATAAGACAAGTTCTTGATCATGAAGAGCATACCATTCTCTTTCAAATTAAAAAATCTGATGTGGCCAGCACATGTCCTCCCGCCAATTCCATGTTTAAAATAGCAGTAAGCTTTACGTAAAGTATCACTTCCGGTTGATTGGTTGTAAATAAAATCTAATTTGTTGTCCAATAAATAGAAAAGTCTGTAATACGAAATTTAGGATTATGTTTTATTGTTTTTCCTCAAAAAAACTGTTAGAGCTCCAAATTAAGTACCACATCCTATTTATCATAAATGGTTAAAATCTGATATGTTGTTTCAAATTATATATGAGTTTTAAATACCAAATTTGAGAAGTTTTGAATAATATTTTAATAGACTTAAAGGAAAAATTGCCACACACACATTCTTATAAAAATCAGCATCAACTTCTAGGTGCTCTGAAACGCAATCTTTGTAAATTCTTCGTCGTACATGATCCATTTCATAAATGTGTAGTTGTAAATTAATATTAATTTATAGTGCTGCAAAAATAGAAAAAATTCTTCCTGTACATCTAATATTAATGTATGATGGAGAATATATTATTTTTACAAACCTTAATTTCATTAGAATTAAATATTTTACCATTATATTCCCCTTAACACGGCTTCATTATTAATTTGAATGCAATTTCTTACTAACAGTGACTGACAGTGACATTTGTTTAAATATGTCAAAATTGTTATTAAAATTATGTTTTTGTTTGACGCATAGGTAAGACGATATATGAAAATAAATTATATTATATATTCATATTTAAAGTTATTTAGAGTTATTTACTAAATGTTATTATCGTAGAATTGAAGATTAAACCATTATATTCCATTTTAATTAGTAAAAGTTGCTAAAAAATTATATTCAATGATTTTTTTACAAGAAAAACTGTTAAAAGCTTGTATAAATGATACTTCCGGTTATCCGATATACACTAAAAACTAATGAGCTCTTCCCATATTAGTATAGAATGGGTATACAAAATTTCAAATTTTTCTGATAGATAGTATTTGAGTAATCGTGTCCACATGATCCACACACACAGACACACACACACACACACACACACACACACACACACAGACACACACACACACACACACACACACACACAGACACACACACATACATACCTACAGACATCATTGTAAAAATGTTAAAATCGGATTCTGGGGACATCAAAACGTGCTTATTATATAAAATCTCTATATGCTATTTTTAGCACGATCCCTATACCTCTCTTACCTAGGGTAGCGGGAGGTAAAAATGGCGTAAAATTTTCCAAAAAATATAACCTGTCCACCCTGTATATACCAACCTAGAAAATAAATCCCTAAAAATTGACGTCATGAATAGAAAACTACATGGAGACAGTCTCTAGCACAGGTCTCTACACAGAAAAAATCTGATGTGGCCAACACAAAACCTCCCGCTATTAAATTTTTATTAATTTAAGTACATACTTACGTATTTACTAACGCTGCAAACTATTCCATTGCAGAAAACTATTGCTTTATTTACTATTTTATTTTTAAAATGTCACTATTATTAATTTGAAGTGATTAGTTTTTTGACAGTGACATTTAGTGTCAGTTACATTCATTTGAAATATGACCAAAGGAATTATTGTGTTTATCTTAGGCTTCGCGACTAATAAAAAAAATTATTTTTAAATTTATCTATAAAATATATAGAAAAAGTATTAATGTATTCCAGTAGAAAATTCAATAATCTTTCATTTTCATAAGACATAAAATGCGAAAAAATGGCATTTAATGGTATTTTTTGAAGAAAAACCATTATGAGCTTCAGGTAAAGTGCCATTTCCGGTTATCCGATTTACACCAAAATCTAATGGCTACTTTTCATATTAGAATGGGATGGAAATACAAGGTTTCAGAATTTTCTGAATGATAGTATCTGAGTTAGAGTGAAGACAAAATCCCTACACATGCATACACACACACATACACACATACACATACAGACATCATCGTGAAAATGTTAAAATTGGATTCTAGGGACCTTAAAACGTGGTCATTTACTAAAATCTCGATATGTAATTTTTAGCACGATCCCTATACCTCCCTTACCAAGGGTAGCGGGAGGTAAAAAAGATTTGAAATTTTGTCTAATTATAATTAGATATTATTTTATTAGGCAATATGTCTAATAATATAGTATAATTTACAAATCTTTATTTAGCATTTTAACTAACCCGAAATAGATAATATATATTTTATAAAAAATCGTTAATTTATATATGTAAATAGTTATTTTAATTATTTATTTTATTTAATTTTACTATATTTTGGCTTCATTATTTTTGTCTTTCAATTTTCGGTGTTTTATCTAATGAAAAAGGTAAGTAAATAGAAAATTTTAATATATATTTAGTTAATTTCTTTATTTATGTTTAGTTCAGTACTAAATGTAGTCATTTAATCTAATTTTGTATTTAATTTTACTATAATTTGTTATTACAGATTTAGAAAATTTAACTAAATCAACTTAGATAATTTAATGAAAACATATTAGAAGGCTGAAAATCACAGATTTATTTAGTTAACTTAACTGTAATTTAGAAGGTTTGTTTTTTCTGTGTAGTCTCCAAATGAATTAGAATCGGCCTCGCCTCCATATTTTTAAAATTTAATTTACACTTAAATTTTTTTAATTATTCATTAACTTTCATTTTTTTTAAAAATAATTTATTTAGTTTTTCAAATTCGTATTTTATTCTACTTATGCAAAGTCATATCTCTTGTAGTTTCCGAAACCCTAATGATGTCTCAAAATCCAGACATTCAAATACCTTATATAAATATGAAATAATAAAATTCATTTAGTTTACATTAAATTTAAGGATAACTTTCAACTATAAAATACACGGAGTAAGCATATTAAAGAAAGAGTTTTATAAGACGTATTTTTGCACTCGTCAAAATTTAGAAAACGAACCCTGGCGCTAGCACATAAAAAGTCTTATAAAATGAGTCCTTTCTTTGTACTATTTTTTATATTTTGCGTCTTTTATACCGGATGAATGAGTTTTTGTGGACCATAGAAAATAATACAACGGTAAAAAATTGATAAGGCAGCAAATTCTGTATCTTCATTGCAATATAGTGCTTTATCATTCTATATATTACTATATTTTGTATATCCGTACCAAATCTGTAAAAATTTTATATGAGAAAACAGCATTTTGATTCATATCGTGCCACCTATGACATTCAGTTGAAAGTATGTATGTAGTAGAAAAGTAGGTATCTGAGTATTCAAATTCAAACTACAGATAACCTAATATACCTACTGATCCAAACGAAAGTAAAAGTCGGAAAGTCAAACCTAACCACAGATAATATAAAAACAGACAAATGTATAATATTTTGCGGTCAATCGGTAGCAAGTTAATAAAAGTCTTACATATCAAGTAAATTACTAATAATATCATATTTTAGGTAGACCATTTGCCACTGTTTCAAGAAACATGTCAATATCAGAATCAATAAAAAATAAAATCTCAGTGCAATTAAATCCAAATCATTTTGATGTTATAAACGAATCCTACATGCACAATGTTCCTAAAGGAGCAGAGACACATTTTAAAGTAGTAGTAGTATCAGATAAATTTCAAGGTTTACCTTTGATCAAGGTAACTAAAGATGTAAATCACAACACTTTCAGTGATTTAATTGCTATATTTAACTTCAGAGGCACCGGATGATCAACGATTTGTTAAAAGACGAATTAAATAATGGCGTTCACGCATTATCAATCATTGCATTAACATCAGAACAATGGGATACTCGTGATAAAGAAATTGAACCTAGCCCAAATTGTAGAGGAGGCTTCGGAAAATAAATTTTATAGAATTATAATAAAATTTATAGTACAAGTTCATTATTTATATAAATTTTAAACCAAGTTAGACAAATCTTATTATACTTAATTCAACATCAAATACAATTCATGATTATTAGTATTTCATGTAAAATTTTAAAATTGAAAACGAAATACATAATAAACAAAAAAGGTCCACTATTGTCACATAACGTAGTTATCTAAACGTAATTTTCCTTCGTTCTCTGTCAAATAAAGTAAATCTGCTATAGTTTGCTCGCAAATTGCTTCTTCTGCCTTTTCGTTCATCTGAAATTTTTAAAAGCAATTAATACATATATAAACTATGTATTTTACAATATATTACCCCTCGGTAATTATAGTCTTCCAGAGAAGGAGGATACTTAAAGTTCGGTCCAAAATTAACAGAAACCGTAGAACTCTTATGCATAGATAAAGATGGGAAATATGGCCCGCCATATATGTCGGTAAAGCCTATTCCTTGACACACTCCATTCTTGAAAAATAAGATCTTACTCCCTTTTAACGGTTTTAAAGATTTCATGCTGTCCGAGACATTATCTTTCTCCTCATAATACAAATGACTCTTGAACTTTACTAACGGCTAAAATTTAAAATTACATTACTGTTAGACAATGATGCAATTCTACTCTCAACTTACACGATCTTTATAAGTATTTGGCGTATGACAAACAATATTGGAATCCGGTAAAACTATCATAAAACCTAACGTGTCACCTTCGCCATAAGCTAGACTATAATGTTTTCCAGCTGATTCATGAAATCGTGTTCCTTTCCTAGACCTCCAAGAATATCCGAACTTATCGTACCCGAGAGGGGCTTGTAAGTTCGCATATTCCTGACCCCACCCCAAACGAGTTGCAGAACCTTCTGGCATCTCTTCTACAGTTGCTTCCCAATACCAAATTCCTCTCGTTACGGCTGAAAATAATACGAATTATTTCTTGAATCTTCTATTTAAATAAAAATTATTACAGTGGGTAGCTCGAATAGAACAGTATCCTTTTTCTCCAGTAACTGCTAACCGATCTTCAGAAACTTTTAACTGTGGTGCTCGATCATGCAATGCAAGTAAAACAGTACTTGGTGATAATGTTCTATATAACCAACCAGGAATTGGTTTACCAGCCCAATCCGAACTTTCATCAAATTCCTATTAGAAATGCAAGTTTTAAAATATGCAACGAACATGAAATTTAGATTAATACTTGTCTAAATGGTGCATGAGGATCAGGTTCTGCAAGTATATATCGATATCCATCTTTGTTGTATGGATGTTCAAGTGGATACCCGTGCGATGGCAATTTTGGAGCACCATAATCTGAATTACGGCCTTTTTTGCCAGGACCAGTAGAATCTCCCGGCATTTTTCGTTTTGCACTTCTGCCTTTTACACCAGTTGACAGCGGAACTGTAATATTATCCATTTTATTTGAGTAATTATAATATTTATTCAACAATTTCAATCACACTACTCATATGTTTACCTGTTCGCAACATCTTTATCTCTTTCCCACACATTACATAACCTAATATTCTATATAAACAATAAATATTTTTAAGATGACTTATGAACAATACTTGACATTGTAAACAACTGAGTAGTTATTAACATAATTATTGAAACAAGACAATAAATAAGTAATTAGATTGTTATTATTATCATTATTAACAGATTTTCTGCAACATAAATAATATTTAATTTTTCTATATAATCTTACCGTGTTGAATACCCATATCGGTAACTTTTAAGGAACCACCACGAATCATAGCTTCATAATTGGGTTTAATAACAGTTAAATCAGTGTTTGCTAAACCATACATTTGACCATCAGCCGGATTTTCTTCATAAACAAATGAAATATGAATATCTTTCACAAGTGTGCGCTGCACAGTTGCATGCCAAGACTGTGTTACTCGTCGAGGCATTGTAGTCATTCCTTCCCAGTGTTGATCAATAAAAGGAATTATTTCTCTGTCTTTACTAAAAATAGTACGACATACACCTTCTTTTACACTTGCTTGTTGTAAATTAGCGAGAGCAGTAATACACATCTGTGGAAATTCTGAAAGTATAAAAGAGATGATGATATTATTCTTCCAGCTATCAAACTTATAACCTACGTGCTTGATTTTTCCGGAAACTTTCTAATCCAGTTGGAGAACAATTTTTACACACAAATACATAGTTTGCTAGAAATGGTACTAATTTTCCCAGTTGATAACCAATGCAAGACTCATGAAACCATCTCGTACAATTTGCACATAGTAATTCTACGATATTGAGGTTACGATCTTTTCCACTAAAAATGTATAATCATATTTGATATGTTTATGTATACAAATATACGTAATTTTACCAATAACAGTTGCCTTGTTGTTCTGCACCTTTTTTATTTCCATTTTGTTTTTCCTGATCATTGTTTTGCGAGTCTTTTTTGTTATTGTCGGTGTCATTTGTTTTTTGCTTATCTTCAGATGAACTTAACTTTGGTGTCCTTTCTACTTCAGAGGCAGATGTAGAACTATAAGCAATTCAATGTTTTTCATAAGTAAAGAGATAGTTTTAATATTTTCAGTCATAATTTCTCTATTTTCTTACCTGTCAGTTTCTTCGGCCATTTCCAGAATATTTTAAATACGGCAGATTTTGTAGTAGGCAACACGCATGGCATTAGATGCTAATCTTGTCTAGTGGTAAGCCAATGTATTTCGAAGAGATGGCACCACATGAATGATGTACTTGAAACTTTGAGTTTATTTTCGGAAATTCGAATTTAGATCTAACATTTTTGAATTCAGGAGAAAATATATTTAGATTACACATGATAAAAGTAAGTTTAGTTGGATGTTGAAGTATAGTGACAGATAGATAGTAATGCGTAGTAGTTAGATGGACGCCATCGCCATAGATGTTGTAGCGCAGGCCTTGGCGAGATAGATCTAAGAATGACATTCAGGCGGGTTTGATGATTGGCCCACCGGCTTAGGCCGTATTGATTCCCGCAGCGTGGAGCGCGCGCTCGCCGGGCCAGTGTGGGGTGCGCGCGCGGCGGTGGAGGTGGCACGAGCGAGTTTGGACGAGCCGACGAGCGCAACGAGCGCCTAGCGCCGAGCGACGGCGAGAGTGCGACGCACGAACAGTAGTAACAGCAGCCGCAGCAGCAGCTCTGACCGATCGGATGCAGCTGCAACAGCGACAGCGACACAGAAGACGTGAGCGTGGCCGTAGTGTATGTGCGTGCGAGTGAATGCAGTGCGGCCCGAGTCAGGCTAGCTCCCGGGCCCGGGGATGACGAGCGAAGGAGCGGCCTGTGTTACGGACGCCGTCGAGACCAGCACGGACGAGAACGCCATCATCGACCCAGATGACTGCCTCAGCGTTCGCAAGTACTGGTGCTTTCTGCTGTCCAGCATCTGTACGTTCCTGGCCGGGCTGCTCATCGTGCTGATATGGCGCGCGTTCGCCTTCTTGTGCTGCCGCAAGGAGGCGGAGTACGCGCCCAACGACCCCAAGCAGAAAGAGCAGAAGGCCGCGCGCGGCAAGCAGGAGTTCGAGGGCACTTTCATGACCGAGGCCAAGGACTGGGCGGGCGAACTCATCTCCGGACAGACCACCACGGGCCGAATCTTGGTAAGTAAAGTACATACAATATACAAACAGGTACGCCCCCTTTGCCAAGCCTGCTTATAAATACATACAGTGCTGCCGTACTGTAACAACGTTAACAGATACAGCATACAGTACTATGTTATAAATAACCCCCTTGGTCGAGGTCAATAAACCAACCAGCCGAGCCTACGGTGACGGTCCAGAGTTGCGCCGCATGCACCACGTGCTCCATGATGCCACTGCCACCATACCAATCAATATCACCCACCAACCGCCACCGAGACCGAGATGCTGCTCGCAGAATCTCGTACTACGTTCTCTTATCACCCACCACCGCTACCACAACGAGATAGCGCTTTTTACAAATACGCATATTACGTACAGCTATGAATTAGGGAAATACGATTATTTTCGCTCTGATTCGTATCCGTTGTGTGCTATATCCCTGATTCTCTTTTCATTGCCGATCCGATCTCGTGCGTTCAACGTTGACAGATAGCAACTTGCAGGTGATCGCAGTCTGCTGGCTGATGCTTGGCCATGATGTGTTTGTCTTTGCCGCTGAGAATTGCCGGTTAACATGTTAACAGAGACAACGTGACGGAGAATCTAAAATCGATACCAATCTCATTACACTGCTGTAATTACGAACCGGCTTCAATATTGTCACACTATTGTTCACCGACACAAAGTGACATTTCATGTTAAAAACGCGCATACTGAACTTTTATTTTACATATTTCTTTTGGTATATTATTATACATATACCCTGGGGAATGCTATATTTTCAATTTCTTTTATGCCGCTTACTAAATTTATTCACATTGTATCCTAATTATTACTGGAAATTTTATTTTATATTTATTGTTAAGATATTGTACATAAAAGTAAATATGCTACCAAACATAAAATTCTGTAGCTGTCTTAAAATACAATGTTCAAGAAATGTTATTTATATGATGTGCATCAAACAACAAAAATATAAATAGCAAAACATAAAGTAATGTAAATATTTTCGAAAAATCACTTTACTTACTGTCCGTAATAAAAAGAGTCGTTTGAGTTGGTTTAAATATTTTATTGACTGGAAACCAATAAGCTGAATCTTCTACAAATAAATTTAATATTGAACTTGAACTTCTTTATCTTCTACGTAAATAAACAATACATGAAAACGTCTATTAACGTTTCACTGTGTTAATTCATTCGTAGTTTGTGAATTTTCTTTCAATAAAAAAATTTGAACGCAAAACTTATGTATTTAAAAAATGCTCTTGTAATAGAGTAAAAATACAAACAAATTTATTTTAATTGAAATTATTAGTAATTTATGTAAATAGAATGAATGACAGAAAATTTAGCACACCTTCCTATCTAAAACAGAATTATAAAAACCTATTTTTGGAACAAATCGATATTTATTTTTTTGTGGACCATGGACCATATAATTAATTTCCACGAATACCCTAAAAAATATATTCTGTAATAAATTCGTTGTAAAACTGGGTAAAATTAAAACTCTGAATAAAAAGTAAGAAAGGTGTATGTTGCTCATTACAGTCGTTACATCCCTGGTAGTTAAACTTCACGCGTGCATTCATTTTTAAGTAGGCCGCCATAAGTTGAAACTCATATTTCAGCATGTCTAATAAAAGCACTTGGTATAAGTGTGTCAACTGGGCAGTAACTTAGTTCTAAGTGACGAACACTTGTAGGTGAGAAAACAGGTGAACTCTTATTTTGCATTCTGAATGAAAACCTGAAAAATAAACTGAAAAGTGACGATGAAGAATTCAGCACCTGGCGTTTATTTACAAAAAAAAATCGTACACAACATTTACTTTAACATGCCGAAACTAAAATATGTCAGACGAAACATAACAAAAGATTTGCAATTTCTCTTTCGCTGTACGAATCTTACACCCCATTTATAGTCTGGTCGGTATCAAAGAACTTGTGCGACACAATATTTTTAAAAGTAAATCGGTAATATCACACAAGTACAAAATTATTCAACTATTCAACAAGAAAACATTGAACATTGAACTATAAAAATGTAGTTTTTGAATAGAAAAGTTCTTATTTCACACCTTACATGCATTAAAATATTGTAATTATATTACTAATCTAAATATTAATTAAATACATACGATTTTTATAAGTAGTGTAATTTGTCTTATCTAATTTTTTTTACCACAAATACAGATTAACGATTAACCACAAATTTCTAATTAGTGATTAAAAAATAGAAAAATATGTAAATATCAATATTTTTTAGATAACCCCGAGAATAATACATAAATATATAATTCTACGTAAATAATAAGAAATGAAAAATATATTATGTATACATAAAATTATAGCGCTTTACAACAAAGTCTGTGTCTGTCTGTCGACATGTGTTTCTCAAATTCTGAAGAGTAAGAAAATTTATACTTAAACTCAGTCTATTTATATTTCAATTTGAACAACTATTAATAAACATCCACCAACAGGAAATGGTGTATCATTAATGCTGTTTTTATGCATTTTATTTTTTAACGTAAATTTTACTATTGATCGACATAGAATTTTATATTTCAACTAGCCACATTAGATTTTTATATTTTAATTAGTTTATTTTCTCTTTAAATAAATGTAAATTGTGTTTATTTTCTAAATTTTATTCAGAAATAAATATATCATATTATGCACAGATTTCGGTAATGATGACGACATATTTTGTACCGTGCGGGCATTACCAGGCGTCACCTCACGGGTGCTCATTGCTGGCGTGGAGAATGTACCACAGGGTACACTTTTGTGCCATTTAAAATTTGAAATATTTATTTTGGCGCCGGTCAGGATCGAACCCGATTCCCCAGATTCACGACCAGACACCAGGCACGCGATCACGACACCCCACTATTTTATTCCTACAAAAGGTAATAGCACTTGTAACAATATTTATTTTAGCATTCAAAAATCTTTTTATATTTATAAAGCTTTTGGGGACACTTCAACAGGCCAAGAAAAGTATAATTTCTTCAGAACGATATGTTTGAAATTCTTCTAGTACCTTTCCCTCTTTTGCCAATCATTGCATGTATTGTAGTGTTGTAAAGTTTTTCCCTTTGTTACATAACCTGAAAAATCAGAAAAAAAAATTACAATAGATGCTGACGTAGGTATAGGGTATATATTTATTTTACTAACAATATGTGATAACATGGATCACGGATATTTTAATACACAATGCCAAACTTGTGACACGCGAAAATATAATTTACCTATGAAACAGAAACTAGTGTATATATAAATATAGGTTGGAATTTTTACTCTTTATATTGAAGTGATTAAAGTTATATGCATATGTACAATAATACAATTCAGTACTTGAAACTAATAATACTTTATCTTTAATAAGTATTTTATTTAAGTGTTATAATAGATTGTTGCGTTTTCGTATATTGCGCGTAACAGCTTATATTCTGTGCAAAGCAAAGAAGCTGTAATTTATAGTCGCATTCAAATCATTCGACACATCTATATTTTTACTATTTTTAGTTGATAATCGCAGTAGGGTGTAGCCTGCATCGTATGCATGTTGGATTTTAATCACGATCTCTTATTTATTTTTGAATACCTACATTAAACAGTTAACATAAGTTATGAAGACCAAGATTTTTCGAACAGTACATTTCGATGATATAAAGATCTGTTAATAGGATGCTGTAGATATCTAAAAATGAAATTTATTTTGAAAATAGTGTCATATTTTTACTTATTTTATAAGCTGTTTATAAGATGTGTAACAGAACACGAAAAAAATCATTTGAAGTTCATTTATTTATTTCTAATGTTATTTTTACCCATTTCTTCAATATGCTATTTTATTGTATTTTAAACCACATTTTTCGAATTTTACTGGTTCAACTATAACGTCGATAAAAAAATTGGTTCAGAATAATATTGAAAATATGTTTTTAAATATAAAATAAAAATTATCAATTAGGCTCGTAGTATGTTCACAGTTTTAACTAAAACACTGGTTTTT
Organism: Ophonus ardosiacus; assembly: GCA_943142095.1. Lineage (NCBI taxonomy): Eukaryota > Metazoa > Arthropoda > Insecta > Coleoptera > Carabidae > Ophonus > Ophonus ardosiacus. Next base: position 31,726,281 of record OW964824.1, on the reverse strand, counting down.
TTACCTGTCGCTAAGATAGGTATTGGATTCATGCTAAAAATAACATATCCAGATTTAAGTGAATAAGCACGATTTAAGGTCCATATAAACCGATTTTAATATTTTTACAATGATGTGTGTGTGTGTGTGTGTGTGTGTGTGTGTGTGTGTGTGTATGTGTGTGTGTGTGTGTTTATGTGTATGTGTGGATGTTGGAGGGACGATTACTCAAAAACTATAAGACATAAGACCTGTTTAACTATGAATTCCTCAATCAGACATTCATGGGAAGAGCTGAAAAGGTTTTGGTAACAATTGGACAACCGAAAGTAGTACTCGTAGTTCCTAAAAAATTCTTTTAAATATTATTTTTAAAAAAAAATTCATATTACTAATATTGAAGAACATAATATTCTACATCTGATACATGTAAAAATTTTATTGTCTATAAATTTAGAGATAAAGACGCTATAATATACAGAATAACGGGATGTAATAAGTCGAGTAGGCTAAAATACGCTAAGGAAACCAGTTGACAAATTCAAATGTTTATAATATAATTTGTAAATGACAGATGTCAGTGTCAAAAATCAAAAGATTTAGTTACATTCTGAAAGCTTTTTCTGGGAAGTACATTTAATCTTAATGTTTTATTAATCAAATATTTAAAATTATGGATAACATTTATATATCCATTAGAATTAGAAATACCGCCAATCTTGTTAATGAATTGCAAGAATCTCTGACATTTAGGAACTTCCTCATGTGTGTGAAGACATGTTAAATACAATAAAAAACATTATTTGGGTAAAGTTCTGTAATTTTTTTTGTTATAAAACGACGGTTCGACAGCGAAGTGCAATACAATACTTATATAACATAAAATGGAAATGGCGAGAGGTCTTGTGCTGGCCATAACAGATTTTTAATATTTAATTTCACCTGTATGTTCAAAGAACGATTTTTTAAAAAATATTTGTTTGAATACAAACTATGTTCCGCTTTAAAATCATATTTTAATAAATTTGATATTATTTATTATTGTTATTAAATAATAAAATTTAACATTTCTTAAAGCAGCCTATTAGTTAATACCGAAATCATATTACGAGCCATAATGATCTGTAATCGATTTTGTTATTTGTTTTTCACCCTTATAAATTAGCAATTCATTAGTAAAAAATCTTTCAGGACTCATAATGTTAAAATAAAACAACCTTTTAGTTAAAGTTGTGTGTATATTTATACAAACCAACGTTTCGGCAACACATACTGCTGCCTTAATCACGGCACAAATAAATGTGTATAAACACATAATCTTAACAGTTGTTTATTTTAATAATTCATGATTTCTTTATGTCTGAAAGAAAATAATGAGACATATACATTTTCAGTTGTTTATATTCCTGTATCTTAAAAATTTATGTTTTTCTTTTAAATCGTATTACTGAATGGAATTCTACATAAATTATTTATGCTACTGTGTAAAGTGGTACTTTTTTGGTTGAGTGCGATGTTTTACGCATAAGGCGCAGCCGAATGCGGATATTAGCACGAGATGAAAAAAATCTATTTTACACACGACTTGCATTCAATATTTTTCCTACAACCGAAATGTTGGTGCTTTACTGAGTGTGGGTGTACAAGCATTTTCAAATATTGTTAATGATCTCTCTCGGAATACTCTACAAAATGTAACTTAAACATTCGATAGAATCTCAGAGACAGGTGGATTAGTCTTCTAGAATTGTACAAACTGTACATTTCATATTGATATTGAAAATGAGGTTAGGTTAGAACTCATTATGTGAAAAAAATATTAATGTTTTTAAGAATTAGGTTAGTACTCAAACTGTTAATAAAAAATATTACACTTGTTCCATTTGCAATGTACAATAATAATTCTTAATAAATTTTATTACTTCTATAATAGGGTACTATACTATAGTAAAATTTTAATAGGGGATTCCACTTATATCGAATTTTTATATAAACTATACACATAATTAATTCTTCCCATATACCTGTGTTATTGACGCAAATTTCTTATCCATATGTTTTATAACTTTTTTTATAAATGCTAAAATATATTACACACTTTCAAAATGCGCGGATTTTTCTGGGCTTCATGACGCTACCGAACCCGGCTCTTTTATTGGTCGACACTGTAAGTGGGCATTCCCATCAACAAACAAGTGACTGTTAGACTGTTCCACTATGTATTTCGTTATGGTGATTATGCAGCTACACGCTATTATTTTTACAAATACTTAAATACTAATGAACTATAACTTACAATATACTAAATTTAATATAAATAATAGAAAAGAAACTAAAAACAAAATGAAATTTTCAAATATAAAGCGATATAACCTTAACCGCACAACATGATTTAAAACAAATGGTTTAGAACCTCTGGGTAACAGCAGCCGCGGCAGCCGCTGAGAGAGAAAGCACGATATAATGTCATTGCTCTCCACCACTGGGTTCGCTTACGTAATAAAGCGGGAAACGGTGGATACCAAATATTTACCATTTTTTTTTCTTCCAAAAGAAACCAAATTATAAAAAAGAAAACTTAGTGAATTTCTGAATTTAAAAATACTATATCATATAAAAAAATCATGGAATCCTCCATAAGCGATTGAAGTTGATTACTAATTGGGTATGACGCGTTAGTTACTAAGAATTTGAAAGTCGCCTGATTTTAAAAAGGAGATTCGCGCATCTGCTGCGTTCACCTTTAAAAGATTATGAACTGTCACGTTGATATATAACCATAACCTAACAAAAAAGTTAACAATTTTGTGTTTGATGAATTTGTTTAATTATAATAGCTTTGTTCGATGACATGTACTAGGCCGCCCTAGTGTTAACTTTCTTACACTAACATGTTTTATGAGAAACGAGCAGCTTCTGGCAGGCTGTTCGATGACAAAAATTTTAAGAACTAGTGCTCACGTTTCTGACCTGACTCGCGAGGTGGTGTAGAAAGTGCAGAGTAGGAGTGGGGGTAACTAAATGTTGTTCGGTAGACATTTTAATTCTATCCTATCTACACATCTGTTTATTAACCTAAAATTTTACACATTGAGAAAATAAAATAATGGATTCAGATATAGTATATTCTCTTTGTTTTGTTATATAAAGAATTAATTAATATAACTGTCTCTGAATCTGATGAAGAATCAAGTGATGATTGATCTTCGTCAGAATCGTTTATTAGTTCAAACATTATTCTCTTTAAAAAGACATTTCTGCAGTCATTTCTTTGCAGCTTTATGATATGACTGTGTTTATAAACAACCTAACCTTTTACACCTTTGGCTACGCTTGGCTTAATTACTCACAACTGAGCAAACTTGCCCAAATATACACTAGTGTGTTTTATGAAACTACAAGAATTAGACTGAACTAGTATACACTACACTGCACTGCACTATTCTGCTTTGCCCTTGAAGCACTTCTCATCGAACAGAGCTATTATCTAGTAATATTAACAATAATAATGTATTTATAATTAAATCAATTTGTAATATTAATTAAATTAATAATGTTAGAAATTTGAAACATTGAAACTTCGAAACAAACAAACACTAGCGCCATCTGCCGTCATAATATTGTCAAATTGTTTCAATGTTCTGCAATTTATTAGGAAAAAATGCTTATTATTTATGTTATTTATGTTTAATAATTTCTTCGTGAATATAACGTATAAGTTTTTATATAAAAATATTTCAGCTATGCAAACATGAAAAACTTGTCCTCTTCATAACTAGTTTGTCAATCACTGGCCAGTACCTGCTACGTCACGCACCAAATTCTTAAACTTTAAAAATTCATATCTCGCTTATTACGTAAAATTTTTAAGTCGCGTTTGCACTAAAATACTTATTTCATCCTGTTCTTATAGAAAAAAATAAATAAATAAAAAATTGTATTGGACCCTATTATCTACCATCTATTACGCACGTTTGTAGAATTAGGAGATTCCACTCATATCGATTTTTTTATATAAATTATATATTTGTTTCTTTTCTTTATGTTTTATCACTTTTTTTTATAAATGCTAAAATATATTACACACTTTCAAAACGTGCGGATTTTTCCGGGCTCGATGACGCAATAGCTTGCGGACACTCACGCGACGAAGCGAATTAGCCAATCAGAAGCTGGGGAGAAACTGTCAGATTAAAGGACGGGGAGCTGAAATTTGTTTTGGTTTATAGCGTTTTATTTTGTTTTCATAGTTTGGCAAAAAAAAAATGTAAAATAACTCAATACGCACTGAAAACTGCCAAACTATGAAAACAAATCGCATAACCTCTGAACACGCTACCAAAACAAACTTCAGGGTTGCGTTCCAAAACCCTACTACAGAGTACGAAATTCCAAAACTAAACAACCTTACTCTCAGAGGGGGCTTGACATTAAATGTTGTAATTATAAGTAGTTTTGTTAATTTTTTAAAATTATTTTTAATTTAATTTCAATTTTTTACTCCAACAAAACTCATTCTTCCAAAACACACTACACTCTTAAATTACGGTACTTTTGAATTTGGAAAGCTGCCCAGTTCTCTGACCTTCGATGTGACAGTTTCTCCCCAGCTTCTGATTGGCTAATTCGCCTCGTCACGTGAGCGTCCGCAAGGAGCAAAAACTAGTTTGTTCGAGAGTTTGTTTAATCTGCTTAAAAACAAAAGACGATAGAAAATTTCTGTGATGGCTTTCTAATATTTGTCTCCAAAAATTGACAATGGAATGTACAAACGGCTTTGCTCTATTATTATTTATTACACTTATTCGAAATATCTTTAAAAAAATCGAAAATACCTGTATATATATATAATAATAATTATTTTTTATACAAGACGATAAAATTATATTTTATCGATGAAAGGAAAGTTTAATTCACGAGCGATTTCGCGAGTGAATTATTTTTCGCGAGTCGATAATTTAATTTTATCGTCGTGTATAAAATTCTATTGTTTTCTATAGCAGATGTTAAAGAAAATAATAAAAAACACCAATTATATGTGGGTTGTTATGGCTTTTGTACGTAAATAAATAAGAATTAAAGTATTTTATCTACTCTTGCTGTTAAAATGTTACTTTATCTACCCTTGCGGTTAAAGTGCTGCTTTATCTACTAGTTTGAGTAGATAAAAGCACAGTTTAACATCTGCTATAGAAAAAAATTATAAAATTGAAAACTAATTAAAATAATATATCTTTACGGCTTACTACCCATTTCTGGGGGTGTTAATCTGCTTCTGTCTATCATTTTATGCTATATGAAAATTGCTGTTCACATTATTTTTAAACGACGTAGAGAAATATCTTCGTAAAAAAAAGGTGTCTGGTTTAAACGTAGATGGGCAAAATGATATCTTAGTACTCGCCTATGCGGATGACAGTCATTTTAGCAAACTTTCCCATCGACATGCAGCGTAAACTAAAAATACTTTTAAATTATTGTGAAGATAATTCGTTAACTGTAAATATTGATAAAACTAAAATTTTAATGTTACATAGAGGAAGAAAATGTTTAAACACAAATTTTAGATTTGGGGAATTTTATATTGAAACAGTAAATAAATTTAATTATTTACGTGTATTGTTTACATCGGCAGGATTATTTCATGAAGCTGCTAACGCTACTATTAAGAAAACTGTAATAGCCACACAAAAGGTTAAAGCAAATACTAAGACTAAGTAGAGGAAAATCCAAAAGTTGGAATGAGAAAATTAAATTGTTTGATACTGTAGTAAACGCCTCACTCTTGTATGCAACAAAAGTTTGGGGCCATAGATATTGTGACACACTAGAGAAATGCCAATTAAGATATATAAAAAATATTCTATGTTGCCCTATAGGCACACTGCGTTAAGTATACTGGCGCCGCAGTTGGCAGAAATACGAATTAACGTAGGGAAAGGTAGCCAGTAGTTGTATTGTGTGGCTTAATATTAACGAGTTTTGAGATGAATTCTGTAAAACGAAGTGGTAATACAAATTGTTGCGTTGTAGGGTGTACTAGTAGGTATGGAAATACAACAAAAAATATACAATTTTACTCATTTCCGGCCCATCCTAATCAAATAGAGACCAGACAAATATTTATTACCTATACGTGGGGCATTATTATTATTATTATTATTATTATTATTATTATTATTATTATTATTATTATTATTTATTATTATTATTATTATTATTATTATTATTATTATTATTATTATTATTATTATTATTATTGCTGTTTAGGCCAAATGGAAGTGTTTGGCAACGTAATAAATTCACGAAAATTTATAGCAAACATTTTATAGGAGGAAAAAAGGTCTATGCATACACAAAATCCATCATATACCTATAACATCATTATTTCCGAACGAATATACAGAATGTCCCACATTTAAACGGCATAATTTGAACCATGGATTATACACGTAAAAATAAGGTAACAAGTTCATTTGAGCAAATGTCCGCAAATGCTTTGTTTCAGGGATATTCATGTTTTTCTTATTGGAGCAGCGCTACCTTAAAAATCAACTTTATAACGAGATATCAAATATTATCTTATTAAGTTATGACATAACAATTAAATTAATTATAGGTAAAAGATTTGGCTATTGCCTAATTTCAATACAACATTTAGTATGCTTGCCTAAGGTCAGGGCAAAAATGAAAATTATCGATGAATTCAAACAATTTTATTATTTATGTACAATAAAATAATAACGATTTTTTATAACATTTGTTCAAAATGTTCACCTGTAGCAAGCAAACAGGTACGACAACGATCTGATCTTTGATTCAAAACCAGTGGCAGATCGTTGTCGTGCCTGTTTGCTTTGCTACAGGTGAACATTTTGAACAACTGTTATAAAAAAAATAGTTATTTTATTGTACATAAATAATAAATTTGTTTGAATTCATCGATATTTTTTTTTCCTGACCTCGGTGCAAGCAAACTAAATTTTGTATTGAAATTAGGCAATAGCCAAATCATTTACCTATAATTAATTTAATTTTTATGGCACAACTTAATAAGTTAATATTTGATATCTCGTTATAAAGTTGATTATTTAAAGTAGCGCTGCTCCAATAAGAGAAACATGAATATCTCTGAAACAAAGCATTTACGAATATTTCATCAAAATGAATTTGTCACCTTATTTTTACGTGTTTAATCCATGGTTCAAGTTATGCCGTTTAAATCTGGGACACCTGTAGAAGAAAAGTGTCTGATACCAAGACAGTAGGAAGATTTGAAAAACTACAAAATCAAAATATATCACGAAATAAACAAGATAATATAACCAAAGAATCAAATGCAAATTTTAATATTTCTGCTGAAATTAACAAAATTGATGTTGCATGTCAAATAGATTTTTTTGATTTAGATACTGGAATTATTTTAGAAAAAACATTTATTTGTAACGTGGAAAATATTAATAATATATTATCTGCTGAAGTTCAATGTTCTATTCTTTATAAAACTAAATCGGAAAGTACATCTGATAAAACTTGTGGTCCGGATATAACAGATAATTGTTTAAAATATACCGCACTTCATGGATATTCATCTATAAAAACTACCGCGGATATATGTTTGCAGCTTGAAGATGCTCCCGCTACACATTCGCATGAACAATTAATGACATTTCTATCTTGATCGATCTAGAAATATATACAATTATAGAAATGAGATATATTGAAAATAATAAAACTACTTACAAATATTTCAACTTTTTAGGGGGTAATGAAACAGATGTTTGTCATATAACAAAACCTACAATTTTTGATCCGCGTTCATTACACATTTCGTTAATATTAATGACATTAATTAATTATTCTTAATTAATTTTCCTTTATGAAGAGAACGGTTTTTATTTTCAAAATATTTGTTGGGTGAAAAACCACAAAATAATACTATCTCAGCCATAGTTCTATGAACTGTAATGCAACTGATTAAGAACGCCAACAAGCTTTCCCTACTGTTATTTTGACGGGAGCCGCTAGTCAATAGAACAGCGCTAGTGTACGCTTAACGCAGTTTCCCTATAGACACACTCCAAATTATATGATATGTCTTGAGGTAGGACTTGATCATATTTGGAAGAGGACATTGCAATGGTGGAAAAACTATTAGAATTACCTGATCACCGTTACCCAAAGCAAATATATAACAGACTTTATCATTTAGATCAGTATGAATTTAATAAATTAAATTAAAACTGGGTCTCGCAAATTAAAAATTTCATTACAACAGAGCAGGGTTTCAGTGAGGTTTGCTTACTCAAACTATAGACAAAACCACAATTTTAGACATCATTTCTACATACACTGAAAAAATGCGAAAAGACTTACCTACATAGTTCTAAACAATCCTCATATAACAATCACTACAAACTTATTAAGCATACATTTGAACTTGAAAAATATTTAAGCTGGGAGTTAATATTGTCTAAGCTACAAATAATTAGTCAAATTCGTTTTGCATCTAAGAAAAAACTGAAAATCTATTACAAGCTTTATGTTCAATTTGTAATCTTTACAAGCAAGAAGATCTCTTATCATCTTTTTGTAGAGTGCCCCATTTTTAAACTTCTTCGGCAACATTTTCTTTCAAAATAAAACTTGGACACCACCAATTTGTACACATTATTTGAAAATTTTTCCAAATCCAAAATCAATGATATTTTTTACTTTGTTATAGCTGCTTTAAAACTTCGCAGCTTTTGCTTAAATGAATAAATATGCATATTATCTTATCATACTTTGCATTTGGTTTGGCTATATTGACTGATATTTAATGTTTCGCTTTCTATTTTTATATATAAAATTTGTATTTTATGTATTATTTCTATTTTATATATACATATATTTGTAATACTCATATTGTATGGTATCTATTTTTTGTAATCAACCCACTTGGTATGAAGCGTGCTTTTAATCCAGTAAATGATTATTATTATACTATTATTATATGAAAATTGGAAATAAATTTCATGTTTAAGGTGGTACAGAATCGAGCCCGAGCCATCCGAATCTAACTATTAAATATATACTTACTCATTGCTTATCTACCTTTCGGTGCAAGGCATCTATCATGGTTATGTGTGGTTCTAGATCAGCGCAGTCTTCAGGATTTCTCTTCCAGATACTCCTCCACGTTGGTATGCCCTCCATTTTCTGTTGTTTAATCTGCGATTCTACTTTCCTGTTTTCCATAGCTTGCTTCCAGGTTTTCTGATTTAGTCTTGCCCCGAAAATTTGTATTCTTTCTATAATTTTTAAATATGTCAATATTAGTTTTTTACCTTTATGAAAAGTCATGATCATAACATAAATGTTTATTTAACTTTTATCATTATTTGCGATATTCTGTCAATCGAATTCTTAATTATCTGCAATGATATTCCAATAACAATGCTACCAGAAAAAAATATATCTTATAAATATCTTCAAATAAGCCTCTAATATATGAGTACATACGAGGGTGGATCAAAAGTTCGCGGAATGAAGTGCTGCCAGATATTAACATATTTGCGTGATTTAGTCTTTGAGATATCTTCGAAAAAGAAATTTAATATTTAGAAAAACTGCAAGTATGGAGAAAATTGAGCTATGGGCTGTGACTAGGTTCCTTACATAACAAAGAAATTCCCTCGGAAATTCCCTTCGGATCATTTTAGAATAAATGCCAGCAGTTACGGCGACTTTTACCTCCTGATTTATAAGTGACATAAGTAATGTTTTAAAAACAAGGAAGAGAGGCGATTGAAGAGGATCTCCTCCCCGTCGAAAATTACTAAAAAATAGTTGAAAATTTCAGAATTTGGTGAAGCTCTAGCTTGTTCCTGCAGTTCTAAATTTTAAAAATGCAGATTTAAATTCGAGTTTTGTAGTTGCTTTCATTTCTCTCTATATTATTTATTATTCAAATGTGTACATTTATGGCCAAACATATTTATTTTGAATTAAAATAAAATGAAATTATAATTTAGTTTTTTCAAAATGTACCTATTCTTTTGTATGTAAATAATGAGGTGAAATAATTTTAATCAAATTAATTTTAAATGATTTCTGTACATGAAAAGGCATTAAACCTGCTACTGTTTATTCTAATAAAAAATATAAGTTTCAATACGAGGTGTGGCTACAAAATAACGAGATTGATCTTAGAACATTGACAATTTATAAAATGTACTCTCCTCCCCGAACCCTACACCGCCCGATGCGAATATTCCATTGTTGGAAGTAATGCCTGCAGGCCCTTTTTGTTAGATTGTTCATAAGCTTTGGCGCTTTTTCTATAACTGCATCTCGGCCCCGAATTTGATGCATTTAACGCAGATTTAAAATTTGGGAATAAAAGCAAGTCACATGGTCAGGTGAGTACAGTTGATGTACCAACACGGTGATTTTGTTTCTCGTCAAACATGTCTTGATAGGCAGGGCGTTTTGTTCCGGCGCGTTGTTACTATGGAGAATCCATTAGCCGTTTTTTCACATTTCACCCCTTTTTCTTCTCACCCGTGCACGAAGGGTTATCAAAACCTTGTAGTATACCTGATTAACGAACTGACCCTCAGGCACCCAATCCATGTGAACAATTACTCGGATTTCGAAAAAAACAATGTTAGTGCACGGCCGAGGCGCTAATCGGCTCCGATCTCTTTTCTTCCTTCTTTAAATCTTCTAAACTGCTCGAAAACTTGAGTACTACTAGGTAGACCATCATCACCATAAACATTCTTCAACAATTCGTACATTTACGTTGGGGAATTTTTCCAGTTTCACGCAGAATTTCATATTGACACTAACGTAATTCCAGCGGAGTACGAGAAAGCAGTTAACTTCAATCAAAAGTTACTGCCGAACAGTTTGCTTAATTATCTTGAAATTTTAATCGTGAATGTAGGGAATTAATATGACACTGCAATGTTGCCAAATTTACAGGGAAGCCGGAAAAAATAAATCTCGTTATTTAATACCCACACCTCGTATACAAGTATATGACCGTGAACCCAAAGAAATTCACCCTCTACCCTTATTCTTGAACAAAAATCTGTTGTGGCCAGCACAAGACCTTTCGCCATTTCCATATTAGGCTATATATATGTATTGTATTGCACTTCGCATTCGAACCGTCGTTTTATAACAAAATATTACAGAACTTTACCCAAATATTGTTTTTTATTGTATTTAACATGTCTTCTGCACACATATAATTCTAATTATATCTATTATATATCATTTTCATGTCAGAGATTGTTCCAATTTATTAACCATGCAGATTGGCGGTATTTCTGATGGATATATGCATTTTACCACAATTTTACCTATAATTTCAGATTTTTAATTAATAAAACAATAAGAAAAATTAAATATACTTCCCAGAAAAAGCTATCAGAATGTCACTAAAAATGTTGATATTTGACAATGACATGTGTCATGTTATAAACATTGGAATTTGTCAACTGGTTTCCTTAGTGCCTTGGCCTCTGCGATTAGTGTACTCTATAAATTATAGTGTCTTTATCTCTAAATCTATTCAAGATATAATAAAAATTTTAAGTGTATTAGATGGAGAATTTCATGTTCTTCATGTTCTTCAATATTCCCAAAAAATTATATTAAGAATTTTTGTTTTAAGAAAGTACTACTTCCGGTTGTTCAATTGTTACCAAAACCTTTTCAGCTCTTCCCAGGAATGTCAGATTGAAGAAACTGCAGTTAAATATTTTTTAAGTCATATAGTTTTTGAGAAATCGTCCCTCCAACATCCATACATACACACACACACACACACACACACACACACACACGCATACACACATCCACACATCCACACACACACAGACATCATCGTAAAAATGTTATAATCGGGTTCTAGGGACCTTAAATCGTGCTTATTCACAAAAATCTGGATATGCGAATTTTAGCATGATTCCAATACCTCTCTTAGCGAGAGGTAAAAAAGTGCAGTTATAAATTTTTCAAATTTCTTTCCCTGGAAAATCTTATAGTGGAAATGTCCGGCAGAAGAAAAAGCAGAAATAATTGTTGTACACCTACCTCTATCAACATCTAGGGATTTCAAAAGTGAGTATGAGATGGATGTCGAAAATGCTCATGACGCTTCAAAACCAATAGCATGTCGAATGTTTTGACCTGGATTGTTCTTGGGGATGAAACTTGGTTTCGTCATTATGAGCAGGAGTGCATGTAATGTTATATACCATAATTGAATAGTTGAAAAAGAGGACGCTGAGCGAAACGAGGCCAAAACCGCCGGAGACTTTTTTTTTTTGGGGGCGTGGTCAAATTTTATGCAATTTTATTAGCACAAATACTATGATATTGGCATAAAAATATAAATATTTAGATAGGTATACAGTTGCAAAACATCAGATGTAGAAAATAAAAAAAACTGATTAATTAAACAAAATGCAAAAATCATATTTTGATTAAAAAATATCACAACTGATTAAAATTAAAAGAACAAATATCTGTTGTGGCCAGCAGCCAGCATATTACCTTCCGTCAATTCTATATATCCAGTAAAATTGTAACACGAACACAAACTATAAATTCCATACCGAAATTTCCGTAGAAAAGATTCTATAAATCCAATAAAATTATAATATGAACGTACACTATGTAAATTGCACTTGACACTGACATCTGTCAATTAGAATTATTTGAATATATCAGCTGTTTCCATGGTTATAGCGTAACTGGCTGATATTTAACTGCGTTTTTTCAAGAAAAACTATTAAGAACTTTAAATAAGGGAACTTCCAATTATATGTAAAGAAGAGGAATACAAAATAATTATAATTTTAGAAATTTTTGTCCTTGGAAAAGATTCTATATATCCAATAAAATTATAACACGAACATATACTATATAAATTGCTCTTAACACTGACATCTGTCAATTAGAATTAGGATCTTCAAATAGCTTATTGGTCGATTAAGTGAAAAATATCGCATCAAAATATGACAGCTAGAATAAATACTGTCATTTGCATAATGGTTTCGATGCGATATATTTCTCTTAAGCTATTCGAAGATTTATTTGATGTTGGTGAAACCGGGCATAAATGTAATTCCCAGAAAAAGCTTCCAGAATTTCACTGAAACTGTTAATTTTTGACACTGACATCTGTTATTTACAAACTATGTTATAAACATTTAAATTTGTCAAGTGTTTTTCTTGATGTAGTTTACCCTATGCGATTTATTACATCTGATTATAGTGTTTTTATCTCTAAATCTGTAGAAGAAATAATATAAATTTTAAGTGTATAAAAAAATCCAAAATGACAGAAATTTTCATGGGTATCTAATATGTAGTACTCGCGTATGTGCAAGTGTATAATGCTAGAATAGTTTCTATGAGTAGTAACAACATTGTCATGTTGAGGCTTAAATCTTTTCTTACATTTCAGTAGAGATGCGAGACTAAATTCAGTCATATCATTAATGATACCTATGTGAATTGTATTTCTGACGGCTCTGATTCGAACACGACTGAAGTCAGTTTAATAATTATATATAATTTTGAAATTGCACAAACAAATCCCCTTCTTGCGATGACAGCTGTGAGGAGGTGACTCTATAAGCTCTCCTACGGTACAGGTACATCACCGAAATCTATGAACAAATTGGATAGAATAGATTGGTACACCCATATCTAGCTATCCAGCAATAACTAACTAATAAGCTGTGATATATTTATTTATATAAATAGGAGAATTCATTTATAAAACGAAGAACAGAATTTTTGTTCAAGAACTATTTAAGAACTCTACCATGCATTATTTAACTAAGTAAACTAAACTTTTCAACAAACACCGCAAATGAAAATGCGTCGAGAAAAAATTTCAGAAACAATAAATTTGTGGGTCGCTGACCGAAAAAGTATTTTATCCGAGTGTTCTTTAGTGTCTTATGACTAATTCAGATGATAAAATAGGCATGGCTTAATTTCAGGTTGTGAAACTCCCTCTGTAGAGCCTGTAAATAAATAAATAATGAAGCGTGAGTAATTATGTCGAAACCGAGTCGGCTCCATTGTAATAATCGCTGCTTTATGAAAGTTCTTATGCCAAGTAAAAATAAATTCTCACTCTTTGCTAAAAGAGCGGCCACGAGGATTCTAAACGTTTCAATTTTAAATAAAATTTGAGAAGGAAAAATTAAATATTTCCTTCAGATTAAATTGCATTCATTTTGGCGAAAAACGTTACAAGTCAAGGTTTTACGTTTCGTGTTATACTAGGCTCCCCTTTAAATTTTATTGTTATAATTTTTCTCCTGCGGCATTCCATTTATTCACTTCCTCGTGTTGTTACATCAAAGCAAAAACAGCTTCGTATTTTTATGTTTTACAAATTAATGATTTGCATCATTGGCGTAAGATACTATTTTAAATAAAGAAAACGTATAATTCAAATTTTATTTGTTTCTCAAATACTCATATTTATAGTGCATTATGCACTCATAAATATATGAAAAATATAAAACATTCATATTACCCCTGATCACATAACTTGTTGTGATCAGGGATATTACTTATAAAATAAGCTATTTATGAAAAAAAAAACTTATAAATAATAAGAGTATGTATTTAAATAATTTTGGGAAAGTGTTTCAAATTGGAAATATACACCTAATTGTATATGCAAAATTATCATTATATATTTTTTTAATTGGATTTTTCAATGTTTATTTCAAATTTCCCTCCAAAACGTTCATGACGTCACGATATCCCGTCCGCAAATCTATCCCATGAAGTTGGCTCGTACCATAGACTAATATTACACCCGCTTCCACAAATAATTACGCTGACCGTTTTGCATTTGTGTGAGTAGTCTATACAGTAATATTAGCCTATGCTCGTACCGAAATGCTCAAATCTCGACATATCCACCGTTCGACAAGATGGCTGATTAGTACTCTGTGGAGTATAAAATGAATTAGGATTACGTTATGTTATTTTTGATTTTTTTTTTTTTTTAATTGTATTCCGGAGTGTACTTGTCAGCCATCTTGTCTAACGGTGCACATGCTTAGATCATATAACAACTAGATATGCGGAGCGTGAAATGCGTAGGATTGAGATAGATAACGAGATATTCGCGAAAGCACAGCGCGCAAACTCATAGGAAATGAATAATCGACGAACCTTCGCAACCAAATTCAAATGAGGCGGATGACAACAAACTTGAGACGCACGTGCAACGGAAAATGACACGTTATGATTCTGCGCAGTACGCTATCAGGAAAGAGACTTTCATCTCTTTTACTCTTACATAATTCGTCATTCCATCTCTCTTAATCCTATCTAGTTAAGTTATATGATCTTAGTGCACATGTCAAGATTTGAGCAATTCCAAATGCCCCAACTTCATGGGCTAGATTTGCGGATTCGAGAAATGCGTAAGTCGTGATTTGAAGAAGGCTATGTAAAAGTTTTCGTGTGTTGAAACCCTACTCCTTCAATTTTTTTAAAATTAAAATAAGGCTTTGGGCATCATGACCGTTTTAGCGGGAAATTTGAAACAAAAATTAAAAAATCTGTTGTGGCTAGCACAAAACCTTCCGACAATTCGATGTATTTTGTACAAGTCCCATACCAAAAGTTCTTTTGAAAAGATTCTATAAATTCAATAAAATTATAACATAAACTAGGTATGTAAATTGCACTTGACATGTCCTTCTTTCTTCATAAGCTTTCTCCATTTTTATTAGGGGACACTGTTTCTTACTCTTCTCTTCCACTCATTCCTGTCCAACGCATATTCTTCACACAGTTCTTCCTCTCTCAAGTCTTCTGCGATACCTTCCTTCCATCTTCTCTTTCGCCTTTCTCATACTCCCGGCATTCTGATCCTATACTTTCCATATTTGGTTTTGCACTTGACACTGACATCTGTCAATTAGAATTTTTTGCATATATCAGCTGTTTCCATGATAAATAGCAAAGCTGACTGATTTTTGAAAGTTAATCCCTTTATAATGCTTTAACTCTCTATCTATTGCATATGAAGGAAAATGTATAATCAAACCGTATAGAGATAGAGAAGAGCATTTTCTTTAATATTTATATCATAAAATGTCAAAAAATAATATTTAACTGCGTTTTTTAAAGAAAAACTGTTAAAAACTTCAAATTAAGGTAATTTAGGTGGATCAATTATAACCAAAATCAACTATAAATCAACTCTTCATATGGCTGTAAAAAAGAAAAATACGAAAGAATTATAATTTTTAGAATTCTAGTATTGGAGTTATCGTCGGAGAAAAATTTGTCATACACACACACATGCATACATATATACATACATACATCATCTTTAAAATAGTAAATTCGTATTCTAGGGACCCTAAAACGTGCATATTCATTAAAAACTCACCAACGAATTTTTTGACCAAAGACAATACCTTCCTTACCGAAAGGTGACGGAAGGTAAAAACCCAATTTAAATGTATTAACGATTAAAAATATGTATATAATAATTTTACACATATAATTAGGTGTGGTGTATGTACAATTTAAAACACTTTCCCAAAATTTAGCAGTGACCACGCCTTGATAAAATACCGGCGGGTGACGGGCGCGGCGGCGCCGGGGTCTACTAGAAATGAAATATAGCGGATTAAGCTAATTTAACTTAAATTTTAAGAACTCTTTAAATTATGTTATAGTTAAATTTTGATTTGCAGTTTTTTTATGCTATTGGTACACAGGCCCGTAGCCAGGAACCATCAATAGATGGGGCTATAATTTTTTCAGAGGGGGCTGAAAATTAATAAAAATAGTATAATTTTTTAGTATTTATTCAAAACAAAAATAATAAGGTGAGTTCTTTTATTCATCGAGAAATTCATCGGTGAAATTCATTGCAATTTGATAATGACGTCACCGATGGATATGTGATGGAACAGATAGATGGTGAAAATAGGAACTACTTGATGAAAGGGTGCTGGAAACAGCTGGAAGTCATACAAATTATAGGTTAGAGTAAGAATTGTTGCTGTCACTAGAGAAGTTATGGAGGGCTTTTTATTAGGAAAATTACTAAATTGTTCCGATTCGGATTCATTTTCCAATGAAGAAAATTCTACTGATTCTAGTAGTGACAATTTAGAAATTCTATTAATAATTAAAAAAATAAAAAAGCATCATACAATAGAAAATTACGTTGAGACTGTTGTTCCAATCTACAGTCTCGATGAATTTAAATCACATTTTAGAATAACACGAATATCAGTCGAGGTAACCTCAATATGTTAAACATTGTAATTAATGTAGTAATTATTGTCAATTTTAATTTTTACTTGTAGATTCTTATACAAGATTTAAAGCAAAATTCTATAAAAACTTATGGAAGGCCTCCAGTTCCTATTAAAAATAGCCTATTACTTACAATATGGACCTTGAGCAATCAAGAATGTTTCAGATCTATTGGTGATCGATTTGGGCTTCGTAAGGGCCATGCACATTGTGTTTTCATAAAAACCTGTAAATATTTGTCTAAAAGAATTTCTAATTATATTAAATGGCCAAAAGGAATAGAGGCATTACAAACCATAGAAGAATTTAACAACTTACGAGGAATTAATAGTTTCCCGGGTGTTTTTGGCTGTGTCGATGGGACACATATACTTATTCCAGGCCCTGCCAATGATAATTCGTATTACAATAGAAAAGGTACTCATTCCATTCTTTTACAAGGAATATGTAATGCCAAATTAGAATTTATAAATGTATACTGTGGGTGGCCGGGATCAACTCATGACGCTAGGATGTGGCAAAATTCGACAATATATCATAAACTCAACGAAAATGCATCTGAATTATTACCAGAAAATAGTTACTTATTAGGAGACTCTGCGTATCCGTTGCGAAAGTTCATAATTGTACCGTTCAGAGACAACGGACATTTGACAAGACAACAAAAAAAATTCAATCAAAAACTTAGCAGTACTAGAGTGGTTATTGAAAATGCGTATGCACGATTGAAAGGATTATTTCGCCGATTAAAATATTTAAATGTTGTCAACCTTGAGTATAGCAAATACATTATTTTATGTTGTTGTATTTTGCATAATATTGCTGTAAGGGATGATACAGAATACATACTGGACGATCTGGACGTGGATGATCAAGTTGAATCTTTTGAAGACTACAAAGATTCTGGGAAAACTCAAAGTGATGAAATAACTTTTAGAAATGAAATAATGAATAAAATAATTTGATATTACAGTTTTATTCTTTTTATAAATAATATAATAATGTAACAGAAAATGAACTCTTTCTATAGGTATTAAAAGTAACAAATAAATAATTCTTAAGGCAAAATCAGAGACCTATTTCTTTTCTGAAATGGCTTTGGCTAATGCTAATATGGCACTAATTTCTTTTTCCTTTAGTTCTTTTTTTTCATTCCATCTTTCCTTTTCCGCTTTTAATTTTTCTTCTTCCTTTTTTTTCTTTTCTTTTTGTAGTTCTTCATCTCTATTTAACTTTTCCCACAAATAACCTTGTAAAGACATTTCGTTCTTTCTTTTCCGCGATTTTATTTTGTCTGTTTTTAATACTGATACCGTTTCTACTTCACTATCATCTTCAGTTTCTGTCGTTAATATTTCTTCAGCTTTAAAACTTTCACCAAGTGTTTTTGGTGGCGGAATGCTGGAGGCTTTTGTACCCAGAACCTCATCAAATATTTCAAAGTATTCCCACTTAATTGCACTCTCTCCTGTGGACGATTGCTTTTTTTTATTAGAGCGATATGTGGTTAATAGGTTTCGATATTTACAATCACACATTTCGGCAGTAACATTTAATGATCCAACTTCATTCATTTCTCTGGCAACGTTACGCCAGAGTTTAATTTTCTTACAACTTGGTTTATTGTATTCTTTTTCCATTTTTAAACGTATTTGTAATAATAGTTTTATATTTTTATCATTCCATTTAAAATCTGTAATGGCTTTTTCGTTATTAAAATTGTTGTAACTTGGTTCAAGTTTTGAACTATCAATATGTAATCCTGTAATTTGAGAGATAATTTATTAGCAATAAAGCTTTTTCCCTCAAAAATATACTAACCTTCGTTATTAAGTTGTCTGTATACTTGTTCTGCATATATTTTTAAATTTGTAGGATCTGTAAAATAACAATTTCTATTTACTTTATATGGCAAAATTTCAGTTTATGCAATAACAATTTACCTTGCATTAAATCGTCATACGTTTTTTTATCTACTTCAACACTAAATTCCAAACCATTATAAGATAATGACAATGAAATCATTTCTACAACATCCATAATTCACTACTTTTCTTCTCTGACTACCGGCCAAAACGTCAACAAACTTGTGAACATAACCTGAAAACTGTACCCCCACTACTAATTCATCAGAAATTATCAAATCCATCGACACTCAAACCTGATGGATCCGATGTATTTCTGTTGAACTAATCGGTGAATATAGGAACGCTATGATGAAATTCATTGCTTTTAAAGCGCTGAATAAAAAGACCCATTGGTGAATTTCTGCTTTACGCGCACGATCCATCGGTGAATAAAAGAACTCGCCTATATACAAAAAAAACACAAATAATTAAGTACATTACATAATAAAATATAAATATATTATCTTAAATTTTAACACTAAAATAATTGTAATTTTCTATTATTTAAAGTATTAAATTTTAATAAAACTTTTTGTAAATTAACATTTTTCGTGCGAGATCTTTCAAATGCAAGAAATGTTAAATTTGCTAAGCGTTGATGCGTCATTGATAATCTTTGCGGTCGATTTATTCTGGTTAACACAGAAAATGTTGATTCGCAAAGAGCTGTACTGCAGCCGAAAGTTCTAGCTGTTGCTAACATTTTATATGTATTTTCATATGCTATTCTTTGTTTGTAAATTTCTTCAAAAGTTTTAGAATTGTCGATCTTCTTCAGATATGCTCGAACTACATGTAGTTCTTCTTTAGATGGTAGTGGAATATCCAAGGTTGATAAATAATTAATTTCTTCGTAACAAAGATCTTCTGCTGCTGAAAGAGCTCCTATTAAAGCATGATTATCGCTAAATCTTCGTGCGAGTTCATTCAAAATTATGTCGAGAGTCTCGTAAAACACCGACTTAAGAGCGATTTCTTCATTAGTGACATCACCTGTTGTTTCCATAACTATATAATCTTTAAGATTACTGCTTGGTGTTCTGCGTCTTTTGGATTGAATACCTGTTTCTGTTCTTGAACATTCAATCTCAAAATCACCGCTTTTACTCTCTTCTAATATTTCAATATAAGTAATATTATTCCGCATGTTTGAAATAACTTCCACTACTGCATCAGTTATTTGAGCGGAGTCCTTTAAACTTGTTTCTCGGGCCTGTAACATTTTTTCAGCTGGATGCAATGCTTGTAATACTTTTCGCATAAATACTGCACAAAAACGAAATTGTAATTTAATCACAACAGTATGTAAACCAATTGCTTCTACTATTTGATCTCCTCTAAAATTTCTGTTACCTGAGATCGATTTTAATGCCGTAATAATTGCTTTATAGTTACTATAAATTATGTTGGTTACTTGCAAATGTCCAGACCATCGTTGCTCTAAAAGACGACTTAGTGAGTGACCTTCGTATATTTTGGCAATGGACCCCTGTTTAAGGTAATTATATAGCATGGAACATTGTTCAAAAAAAGTTTTAATGATATCTACGTCATTTATTGCCTTAACAATTACTAAATGTAGTCGATGGTTGCAACAATGGACGTATGGTATTGTTCTATTCAGTTTCTGTTGGATTTTAGCTTGAACGCCACCTTTTTTACCGCTCATAACAGAAGCTCCGTCATAACATTGACTAAGTAAACGCCTGCTATCTAGCCCACATTCTTCTAAAACCTTTAGTGTTAAAGTAGTAAAAGTTTCAGCATCCAAGTTCTCTGTAGTTTTAATACATAATATAGATTCAAATATTTTGCCATCTTTTACGTAACGAATTCCGATTGCAATATTTTCTCTATTATTTCTATCCCTTGTTCCATCTTCAAGTAGCGTAAAATAGGGTACATCTGCCGATTTTATATCACACACAATATCATCACGAACAGAATCAGCTAAAATTTGTATAATATCGTTTTGAATTTCAGGCGACAAATAATTAGCATTTTTTGGTACTATTTTGTAACATTCCGCTAGTGTTTTATCTTTCAATATTGTATATTCAAAAAGATTTTTGAATAAGCTTTTTTCTTCATGTTCTTCAAAGTCGTATGTACCACGCATTGGTAGCTCATTCACAACTAAAAATTGGACCATTTGTATGATTGAAGTAACGTAGTATCTATTTTGCTGAAGTACGTTGTCATTAGCAATAGTTGAAACCTCTTTTCCTATAGATTGTCTCATTTCTTTTTCACTCCACATAGTCATTGCCAACTTATGAATATTTGATGTAGCATGTTTGTGGAAACCCTTAGTCTTATCTAATGCATATTTCCAATTTTTGAAACCACTTACTGTATATGTGGTTTCTTTTGACATCTGTGGTTTAAAATTCCTACATGCATAACAATAAGCTGCGTCCGTGGATTCTGAATATTCAAGCCATTTAAATTTGTCGTACCATTCCTTTTGAAAACATCGCCCATCTTTGTTTTTAGGATATGTCGCCAATTTTTTTTGTATTATTTTTGTCCCTTGTGCGATATCATGTGGAAGTGGAATAGAGCCTAGTTTTTTACTATTTGATGAAGATGGTGTAGAAACTGTGTTTGAATCTGATGATTCTTTATTTTTATTTGTGCGTATCACAAATGAATCTAATGAACTCATTTTATTAAATTGCTTACTTCGTGAATGTTATATTTTAATATGCACACCTTATACCTATCAGTATTGATGTCTGACTTAAACTGACTTGTATTTGAAATCAAAATGCGCACATGTAATTTATAAAATGGAAGACGCATGCACATGCTAATTGCAACATTGTAAATCGTAAATCTAGTAAGACCGCCCAAGCATCGGTTGCTCTTTGTCGGTATATATAAAAGAATGTTTAAGTTGCCGCTGTCGCGCTGTCCCAAACAACGACCAAACATAACTAGACAAATCATCGTTTGGTTTGTTTTGATTTCGGCAGGCCAGACAGAGACAGCTAGAGATAGAGATATTTTACTCTAGTTTAATCATGACTCACTAGAGGCACAAGTGTTCTTAACATTAACATTTTAAAATCGAAAGTTTTAAAATTGTATATAAAGTTGAAATTAGTTTTGTTAATTAAAAAGAAGATATTTTGGAAAGAAAAGGTCTATAATACAGCACATAAAAATAACAAAAGTGTTATAAATCATTTATATACAAAAAAAATTGTAACATTTTTCCTGATTGTTAATTATATATATATTAAAAAAAAAACTATTTTATCCGGGTCCATACTAAAATTAATAGCTGATAGCACAAGCCTTGTTTTAAGTAAAACGCTGTTTTAAAAATTTCAAATTTCATTATTTAATAATAATGACAAATATCAATTTTAACAAAATATGATTTTAAAGCAGAACATAATATTCAAATAAATATTTTTAAAAAAAATCGTTCTTTAAACATAAAGGTAAAATTAAATATTGAAATTTGAATTTGACATTTCTTGAGATTCTAAGTTCATTAATATTTTAATAATACGATCTTTGAACTGCAAAACTTGTTCTAAGGTAGAGGAATAAAAAAATAACAATATTTAGTGCTTCATAATAATATTATTAAAACTGCAAATGATTAATTACCACCGAAAATAATGATGCATACTGGTAGCCTTAGCCTCTAGTGAGAAATGCTCAAACTAGACTAAACATATCTCTATCTCTAGTTGTCTCTTTCTGGCCAGCCGAAATCAAAACATTCATTGGGAAGGGATAGGGAATGATTTGTCTACTTATGTTTGGTCGTTGGTCCCAAACTCTTTCACGATAATCGACAATGTAGGTACTTAAATGTCAATAATACAAACAATTTAGTTAAGATATTTTTAAGATTTTTCTAGGTGGGGCTTGGTCAGTTCGTAGGTGGGGCTCAGCCCCACCTGGCCACCCCCTGACTACGGGCCTGTTGGTACAGCTTAAATATTAGATAGTTATAAATTTTGATATACATCTTCTGATTATTTTATAAGGTCAGTTATTTCAATTTAAAATCGAAATGCGTGTACATAATGTCATACATGTCCTGTTGTAGGTACTAATTAAACTTTAATATTAAGCTGAATAAATTATTCCAAATTAACATTAACACTTGCTTCATAAACAATATTATAATACAAATTTTGATTAATGTAAATTAAGTGAAGTGAACATTTTTGATTCAATATCAAATTTAATTTCTAAATAGTAAATACTAACATAATGCACATTAATAGTTTTTTTTTGCAAATTAATATCTTCGAATATCATAATGATGTAAAACATTTAAAATGATATGTTAAATTATATTGGAAATTATAATCTGTAGTTATACGAGGTTTGATAAAAAATATATTGTTTTGTGTCAAATTTAATAATTTATTCATCAATATTGATATTATCCCCTTCAAAGTATTTCCTATTAAATAATAATTTATTTATGCTAATGTTTCCAACCTTCACATTTTTCCTTTTTTTTTCTCTGTGGTCGCTAAACGTTGTCCTTTGAATATCCTCTTCATCTTCGTTACCCTCTACACGTTTGTACCTCAGTTTGAATCATTGATACTTTCTTGGATATAATTTCTTCGCCAAAAGTCGTCTGCAACATTTGCTCTACCTACTTCACTGCATTTTATACCGTTTTTAACACAAAATTTTATCAAGATGTTTGGTACTGTCATTTTTAATTTTCAAAAAATCGCCGAGTGGGTCTAACTACTTCGTCAATATGTAACTGTCATATGTCAACTATACGTGTACAACATACATAAAACTTGAACTTCACAAACCGTATTTTCAAACGTATTTAAAAAATGAGCTCAAACGAAAACGAAAAAACACGCGAAATTCAAAAATTCTTTTTACATTTCATCAAATCATGTACACCTTCAATATTTCTGCAAAGAAATGTAAGTTTCTTTGAAATAAATTAATATTTATACTATTTCGTAGTAGGATAAAGGGGGTATCACACGTAAGTACATACACGCAACTTGTTATAGGTTTTCTGCAACTTTGTATATTTCATGCAACTTTTTGCGTATGATAAGAAACTGATTTCATGCAACTAGTTTACGAACATGTTTGAAAACTTCGTAGACAAGTTGCAGATACGTGCGTACAATCGATGTACGCATGCGCGGTTGAACTTAAAAGTTCCTAAATAGACACGTTGATATTTTGTTTCGTTTTGATGTTATTGATGTGAAATTTTAAAATGTGTTCAGACAATTTGGATACGTACATGGAAACAATGATTAATTTAATTGGAGATGTTTCCGAGTTATGGGATATAAGACCTGTAGAAAAGCGTTACCAACCTTAAATATGTACATGTTATATATATATATATATATATATATATATATATATATATATATATATATATATATATAAATTTGCGCACAAGAGTTGTATATTTTGAAAAGTTGCGTCAAATCAGTTGCAGGTACCTGGTATCTGCGTACATGTGATATCCGCTTAACCGAGAGTATGACATTTTAAAAAAGTTTGAGATAACAGTATAAACGCCCCCGGTAGGCCGGTTCATTTCTGTTTCTGGGCCGATTTTAATAACACGTCATTTTTTCTATAATTATTTTTAAAGAAAAAGACTGTTTGTGTAATTTCCACATTTGAAATCGCAGTCCAGCCCTGACTATAGAATAATGTGTTATTTAAATTTATAAATACGCATGTAATTATAAAACTTTGGTCTTCAGTTACTATAAATTTGTAAGCTTTAGACGTCAGACCCTTCAGATATGTTAGCTTTGAAATTTATAAACAAATGTACAACAGAGTACTATACTTCTCAGAAATGTAATTAGAAACAGCACCATAAGCCAGATGAAGGATTAATACTAATTTGATTTGAAACTGAATTGAATTCAAACAATAGTAAGTGCTTCCTCCGATAGCTGCTGAACCCAAGACATTTAATAATTCTCTTTTTAATAACGAGGTCACGCTACTGTTGGAAATAAAAGCTGCCAATTCCACAATGAAAGATAATTTAAAAGTAATGAAATTCGTCTGATTCCCGTATTAATTTCATGAGGTCTTACTTCGCGAAACTTTTATATAAAATTTAAATTTTATGTAGGATAGTCTATTTTTATTTTTACTTTGTGGAGCCTGACCTTTTAGGGCGAAATTTTATTTGTGGTTTTCGTTAATAATGCAACAGTAGAAAGGACATAAGTCCTAAGAAAGAGATAAAGTTCACTTTACAAGAAAATTTCCGATGATTCATCTCCTGAATTCATTTATCAGCAAACACCGATATCAGTCGTAGTAGCGAGAAGCACATCAGCGAGAATTCTCGGAAGAGCTTTTATTGAAAGTTCCAAAAACAAGAGTTTGGTTGAAATTTGATTCAAATATCAATTTATATTCATAACAGGGTGGTATTGACTGAGAATTTATTTTATCGTTTTAATTACATTTGCAACATTCATGGTCGCTCGGCATCAAGTATTCCAGAAGCGTATGGCGTCGCAGCTTTAGTTCGAAGTTCACAGTAACCCCGGGTGCTTGTAATATAAATCTTGTTCTTTGTGTCACACAAATATTTCAGATTCTTCGCGCACTGCTCTCTCATGAATACTTATCCCCAATTTACACTTGTTTTACTCCACTTTTTGGGATTATCTAGAACAGAAGTGCTTTTATAATTGCATTTAATACTTTTTTTTATTGGAAAATCTTTTTAACAATGAATCTACTACTAATATTCTTTTTAGTTTGAGGTATCAAGTAAGAGTAGAAAACCTTTGGATAAAAAATATTATTTATTAATATTCATAAAATGCAGTGTTGTATCAGTAATAGACCCTTGCGGATGTATCTAATTAATCTTTGATCTTCTTTTTCCTATTTAATTAGGAGTCGCTATTCCTTACTCTCCTTTCCACTTATTCCTGTCCAACGCTTCTTCTTCACACAGCTCTTTCTCTCTCAAGTCTTTTGCGACACAAACCTTCTCTTCTCTCCCTTTTCGACCCTCCACCTGCATTTTTCTTACGCTTCTTCCCTTTTCATTACATGCTCAAACCATTGTAGCTTTCTCTCTTCAACCTTTCTTGATACCTCCACTACTCCAACCATTTCTCTTATTGTATTATTCAGAATCCTATCCCTTCATGTTTTACCCATCATCCACTTTCTCATCTCAGGCGACTTCCAACTTCTTTTTGTGGACTTTTTTTACTGGTCATGTTTCACTACTACAACCGCCGTAAATATCTATTTCCTTTGTCCTTCTTTCAATTCTCTTATCGCCCGAGACTCCTGTCATCTTCTTCCAATTCTTCCAACCAGCTTATATCCTTTGAGTAATTTCCCTGTCCAGTTCCCCTTTCGTAGGTACCTATTTGAACTCTCCAGTTCGAGCCAGTCTCTCTTCCAAAAATCTAATATCCCCGTTATTTCCATCTCCTCCTAACCACATTTATTCGGTTTTTGTTCTGCTGATCCTGTGTCTCCGTCCTCGACGGCCTGTCTCCACTTCCTAAGTTTTTCTTGTACTCTTTCCTTGCTCTCATCCACTAGCACCAGCGCAATGTCATCTGCAAACAGCAATAAGAGCATACTCCAAGGAGCCTGATCTTTCACTCCTTCCGTCAGCACGTCCATTATTATATTGAATTGATAAGGACTTAGCGCGGATGAACACAAACTGTCACAGGAAAGTGTTCTGCCAAACCTATACTTGTTCTTACTCTGGTGTGCGGTGTACGTGGTGTACGTTTTATAATACCCATCACCGGTCGCAAATACTTTTCTGACTCTCCCTTCACCCTCACACATCACCACAACTTATCCCTAGGCACTGTGTTGATTTACTTATTAATATATAATATATATACATATATATTATAAGAAAGAAATATAATAATAAGAAACAGAAAATCTGTACCAAAGTAATAGCAAAATGAAAGCATTAATAAATAAGAAAAAAATTATGCTTGAACTGCATCTCAACCCTTGGAATTAGGATTTGGTAATTACCGATGCCAAATTCTATTTCACGTTAGATGGTAGTGATCAGGGATGGTAAGAGAAACCGGAACCGAAACCATTAACCAAAAAATACCGGAAAAATATGAGAACCGAAACCGAAACCTGTACCGAAATTCGAAACAGATACAAAACCGGAACCGAAAGCAAAACCCATTTTTATTTATCGGTTAACAGCATTATATAAAGGTCTCTTGTTAGTTGTTAAATATTGTAAATTTTTATTATTAAAATACTTATCTATAAAAAAGTATAAACATAGTTTTTTTCGTCGAAACGTATTTCAATTTTCAACGTAGTACCTCAATCGGGCGGCGCTCGAAATCCGTTACATGTTACATTTACATAGGCATTTAACATGGGAAATTAGTATATTTTGAATATTTGTTTCCCATTAAAATTGATTGTTATAAAACTTTGTACACGTGTTTGTGGACACTTTTTGCATCATTATAATAATTAATTGTTCAATCAAAATTAATAATATTATTATTCTTGTAAATTACTTTTGCAAAACCGAAACCCTTATAGTAAAACCGGTAAACCAAAACCGATTGCTGTATAAAAACCGAAACCCAAATCAAAACCGAATTTTTATTTTCACGCTGACCGAAACCGTAACCCACACCGTTATTTTTTATGGGTACCATCCCTGGTAGTGATCGTGCAGGAAATGAAAATTATTTTTATATAACGAGGCATCCTAATATATATAAATTTAATCGACGTACGAAATTTCATACAATGAACTAAACTTCGCCACTTTTAAAATGAGAATGTTTTAACAATATTAGCTAGACTTTCAAAACTAAATAAGCTTAGCGGCGGATTCTTATACAGGTTATGTTATTCAAATGTAGTTTATATTAGGGTAAAGTTGTTTTAATTTGTTGCCTTTTAGAAGTTAATACAGTTATAAGTTTGTGCAGATTTTTTGTTAACACACCCTTATGTTATCATCATTACCGACATCTGTGAGAAAGCAGATTGACACACCCAGAAATGTGTAATATGCAGCGATGATATATATTTATGAGGTCCCGTAACCGCGTGCCTTTGTGTCTGGTCGTGAATCTGGGGAACAGGGTTCGATCCCGACCGACGCCAAATACTTCGAATTTTAAAAGGCACAAAAGTGACCCCTGTGGTGCACTCTCCACTCCAGCAATAAGTGCCCGTGAGGTGACGTCTGGTAAGCGCCCGCACGGTACAAATATGTCGTCATCATTACCGATATCTGTGATAAAGCAGATTGACACACCCAAAAATGGGTAATATGCCGTAATGATATATATTAACGCAAACGAGTGACACGTTATGACACTTTTTTCACACTTTTATTTATCGTAAAATATACGTGTATGCAACTCGAGTAAAAAGTGTCTTGTTATTTCACTCATAGAATTTGACAAACTCGCTTACGGCCTACAGCTCATTCGGTCAAACTTTCCCATTCGTGAAATAAGACTATACTTTTACTCTTGTTGCATAGATAACTATTTCATTATGTTAATAATTCTTATTTGATCATAATAATAATACTTATTAACGAAGTGTTATTTTGCAATATTCATTTAAAAATACTGATTTAGGTATACAAAGTGTCCGGCTATAAATAAACAAGCAAAAATCTCGTTTAGTATTACTTTCAGTGATTTCAACTATGTAACATAAACTATATTATGTTATCTCTTCCCTATAGGTACTGTTTTAATCTACTTATTAATCTGTACTATATAAATTTGAAACGAACTGTGCTAGACATCCCCGGTTTACGCTAAATGTTTTAACATCTAGGGGACCATATTTTATTAATATTTATGTTTTTTTGAATTCACTAATATCACCTCCACCACTACCAACTTTTAAATCTTAAATGGCAATATACCCCTTGTGACATATCAAATGATAGCTCTTGAAAAATAAACCGTTTTAAAGTTGGAAACAATAATGTAATTTTAATATAAATTATTGATATAGTAGTTGGTCTTACTTGTGCAACACATTTCTATGAGGATGTCTCTCATTGAATAATCTACCTGTTTGTCTTGGACACTGATTTTGGGATGCAAAAATGAAAATAATTTCTACTTTCTCGTCTTTTGTGTAAACCATGATCAAAGAAATAATAATAATAATCTAACAACTGATAATTGTCATACACAATCTTAAAACAAATTATTAGGTATCATTGTTTTTTTTTCATTTTGTCATTTCCATAGCACTGTAGGCATTTTATAATAAAACATTAACATCTGTATGCATAAATTTGTTAGTATGGCCACTAAGTAGGTTTCTAAGGTAATTTAAAATGTTGCTAGGCAAAAACCATATGTATTTTTGCTATTCTTAGTGGCCACTAGTTAAAACTGTTATAACATCATTTTAAATTTCACTTATGCATACTCCTATAAAATATTATAAACTATTGTTTTTAACTTTAAAATTCAAATATCAATGTATTAATATGCCTGTATAGCATTTTTCAAAAGCTTTCATTTGATATGACACAAGGGGTATATTGCCATTTAAGATTTAAAAGTTGGTAGTAGTGGGGTAAGATTAGTGAATTCAAAAAAACAAAAATATTAATAAATGTGGCCCCCTAGATGTTAAAACATTTAGCGTAAGCCGGGTATGTCTATCACAATTCGTTTCAAAGTTATTAAGGGTGGATCTTCTTAAGCGCGCCAGCCTGTATAATATTCTCACTTAATGCGTGTAAGATGATGGGTTTAAATTTTATAACTTACGAATATAATGACTATTTTATTAAAAAAAGTTTCATAACAAAGCACAAAGCTATTCGCTCTTCTTCTAGGTTCATTTTGAAATTTGATAGTCTGCGCTAATTGAGGGTGTCATCATAATGAAATTTTATTTCGAATGAATAGTTATAAAGGTACTTAAAAATATGTAAATTAAAAGATATCATTTCCTTTTAAACTGTAAATGTCATCAACTTCCTTATTTCAAATGGAACCCTTCATATCCCATTCTTTATAAAATTCTGAATCTAACGATATTTCACAAGTTTAGTTATATTAATATAATTAAATCTGCATATGTTATAATAAATTAAGTAAAATTTGCTAAGATAGGTAAAGTCTTGTTTAATAAATATTATAACAAAAAATAAAACATTGTGCATTTATGCAAACCGCACTAAACTAATAGTACAATTAATATTAAGACTACGATTAAAATTACTATTACAACTAAGAAGAATTTATACAAACTTTAGTTACGCTTGCGTAGTTTATATTTAATACAGGTACTACTGCAAACGATAACTGAGAAGCACATAGATACTTCCAAAGTAACAATAAATTTGACTAATTGCTCAAGACATTTTATTTTTTAAAAAAACTTGAAATTCATATTTATCTGCTTCAAATACTGATACCCATTATATTCATAAAATTTAAAATCACTTGAAATATTTCAATTTCAGAAATATACATTTGTAATTTATTTAATATCTTTTAAAAATACAACTTAAATCGATTTTAATCTTCCAGATGTTTTTTCTTAGCAAAAATAATTATTTTAATAATGAAAAGGATTTGTCGTGACAACCAATGGCAAAATTTAATTTTTGCGTTGCCAAAAATATCTTTTTTCAGTAAGTCATTTATCAATTAATGAAGTTTCATATAAAAATGTTTCAAAACCAAAGCAATTAATCATATTTATTAATATGAAACCTGTTATATTTACATGAAAATTATTCAAATAAAGTAATTGTAATATTTATTATTTATTATTCAAAAACTAATAATTATAAAATCGGGTCAACAATGTGGAAAATGTAGCATAAATAATATACACTATATGTTATATTATTTAATGAGTTAGATTGTTGATAACGCCGCTACATTCGTGTTTTAGAATTTTCATTTAATGGCAAAATGTTGTTTTATATTTTACATGGTTGTTACAAGTTATAATTAGATTTTAATCGTTACATGCTAACCTTCTTGGCATAGAAAATTTGAAATTGTTATTAATATTCATATTAGACAAAGAAGAAAATGAATTATGCAATATGACAAGTAAATATTATCGTTTGTTTTATTAGAAGACTTAAGGTAAATGACATTTTACAATAAAGAAACTTTAGAAAAATCATTCACGAGAATCGATCCTTACAAAGTACATTTTGGGAGCAATTTTTAAAATTTATCCCTCTAAAAAAGACTTGAAAGTGAAGCCTACTTTCTAAAAAAAACTATGATAAAAGGAATACGATCAAAAGAAGAATGAATAAAATAATCAAAATAAAAATATGTACATAAAATTTAAAAAAAAAATTCACGACATATTACCCATTGTTGAGCCAGTCTGCTTTTTTACAGAGATATCGGTAATGATGAATATATTTGTACCGTGCGGGCTGTTAGCAGGCGTCACCTCACGGGCACTCATTGCTGGCGTGGAGAGTGCGCCACAGGGGCATAAAATATGTACATACGAACCTTGCGCCAAAGAATTGGCCTACACATATTTCTTATAATTTTTACTATAAAAATGTTTACACTTGTTCAATCCTAAACTTATACTATTGTGATATTCGAATAATTTATTGCTTAAATAAAATGGGTTATTTCTATACCAGCGTTTCATAACCTTTTCGAGTGTCGACCCAAATTTAACTATTATATTGGTCTCGCAATATATAGAAAATTATTTAAAAAATAAAAACATAGGTCTTATAAACAATAATATTTATTAAAATAAGAAAATGATTATGTACGAATATTTCACTCGAACATTTCAACCAATCATTTACAGTACTTTTTGAATTTCGACCAATGATAATCGAATATCAGGGTATATTTGCACTTGAGTATACCCGGGTATTTCGAGTGAAATATTCTACCAATATACCCCTCGTGCAATAATATAAATTTAACACCATACCATAATAAAAATCAACAATAAAATGAAACTTAGGATCTGGAAAAATAATTTTAACTGACTGTCTGACTGTGTGTCCAATTATTTTTCTACATTCTGTACACATATATCAATCTATCATCAAACTCTACTTCTTAGAACAAAACTTGTTACAATTTAGTATATGAATATAATATAATTTTAATTTTGTCTGATAGTCAAATGCCCGAAATATAAATATGTATTAATGTCCCATATTTGTCCAATTTGATTTTCGAACCTGATTGAAAAAACATTTCTTTAACATTTAAAATCTTAAATACAAGTACCTACTTTGCTTACAAAAATTAATATTAATTAATATGAACCCTGACTTTGCATAAGTCTTGAAAGTTTTTCAAATCATGGTTTTATATTCGAAAGACAGAATTTATTTTCTTGTTTGAAGCGGTTCTAAAATTTAGTTTTAATAATTATACAAGAGCAGAAAACCAGACTCGTACATATAGACAGGTAGTAGCAAAATGTAATATTTTCAATTTTTTATTTCCTGAGATTAGTTTTTGTTATTTAACCAAAATGAACTCAAGCTCTCAGTAGGGTTCTTACGAGTAGCAGTAGCAAATTTTATATACATTTTAGAAAAATATGATTGGCATTTAGTAATCGAAATTATTGAAGAAAGCGGCTCCAATAAAGACGTGAAACAATATCTGGGCTTCCAGAGCGTACTCAAACAACACAAAAGTAAGAATCTTCAATACCAACGTTAAATCCATTCTCTTATATGGCTGCGAAACGTGGAAAGTGACAAAAAGCATAACCAGTCAACTGCGGGTCTTTGTCAACAAATGTCTGCGTAAGATACTTAGGATATTCTGGCCGGATCAGATAACAAACACAGAACTCAGGGTAAGATCCAAACAGGAACCCCTCGAAAATCAAATTTGTAAAAGAAAATGGGGATGGCTGGGCCACACCCTCAGAAAACCCAGAGATGACATCTGCAGGGAAGCGTTAGACTGGAACCCGCAAGGATCGCGGAAGAGAGGACGTCCAAAAATCACCTGGAAACGAACCATCATCGAGGAGGCAAAACGTCTTAACAAATCATGGGGAGAACTAAAAGCCATTGCCGTTAACAGAGTCAGATGGAAGAAGATTGTTGAGGCCCTATGTTCCGAAACGGAATGACGGGATGTTATATATGTATATATAATCGAAATTATAAAATTCTGAAAATTTTTTCACTGATAGAAAGCTGCATCCCGAGTGACATAGGCTATGTTTTTTTTTTTTTTTTTTTTTTTCTTATTATAAAAAAGTAAAGTTGTTTGTATGTTTGTAGCAGGTAATCTCAAGAACTACTGATCCGATTCTGAAAATTCTTTTACTGATAGAAAGCTACACTATTTCCGAGTGACATAGGCTATGTTTTATTGTGATAAAAATTAGTTTTTAGTACGAAACCACTATATTTGTAAAAGTCGAAGAAAATTGAGGTGATTGGTTGCTTTGTCGGCGAGCGCTGACCCAACAGTGTGATATAAATGAACATATTGTATTTGCAAAAATATTGGTCTTTAGTAGTTATCTAGCTTTTATATTTCAGACTCAATAAAGAAAAATTTTCCCCTCCCAGTTTTTGATTTCCTTGTTTATATGGCTTTTCAAGAAAGCACAGAAAGATTCAGGCCCGTAAAACGGTAACCCTTTAGTGAATTCATAGCCTAACACTAAAACCCTTTCATACCTTTTATTCACAAATTGTGTTATGACGATTATATCTGTAGAGTAAAAAGCACTTACCACCAGGCGTTTCCTCTTGGGATCTCTAAATTGCCATTTTTTAACAGTTTAACTTCAATCGGAATTGAACCGGGGCTGTTAGATCCTCAGACTTTTAAATAACACATTCCAGAAAGATGTAAAACAGAATATACTCTATTTTATTTTTTACTTTCATAAGTTTCATAACACATCAGATAAATCAATCTAATATAAGCAGTGAGTAATTTAATTTCCCACAAGTGGAAGTGACGTCATGTACAACAAGAAAAACAAAGATGTCTGTAATTCTTTCTTTCTGAAACGCATTTGTGTGTGTCTGTAACTTCATTTCAGAAACCTTTTGTCTTTTATCGTCCAAATTAACATAAATATAGGGTAACATACAATCATTCAAAGCCAGTTTATCCCGGAGATTTTTTTCTATATATCTGAGGACATACGATCGGAATATTAATATATGTTTTCGTTACTTATAATACTATATTATGTTACTAGGAGTTGAAACAGGTCTTTTTGTGATGAGCTCATATATTTGCGGCCGAGGCTATGCAAATTGAACGAAAAACAAAAAGAATTTTAACTCCAAGGGACATATACTATTTTTTCTTCAAGCATAGAAGCATATTGAAGTAAACGTGATGTATATAAAATGTAAATATGTCATTTCAGAGGTTTCTTCTGTTATTTTGCACAATAAAATATGACTGAACTACGCAATACAACTGTCATTCGTCAAAGCTGCTGTTGTAGGTGCTGCCACCAGTGATATATGAAACAATTAACATTATTGTACGCCGTAAAATAATATTTATATTATTGTACGCCGTAAAATAGTATTTTTTTTATTATACTAGTGATTAACTTCTATATTGTATATGTAGTTGCAAAATATAAACATAATACGCTTGAAGAAAATAATAATAATAATAATAGTTATTATTATTATTATACTTATTAAGTAATAAGTAAATGTTATTTTGCTATATACATATTAAAATTCTGATTTAGTACTTAAACAACACGTATCCGCCTAAAAAATATAACCAAGTAAATATCTCGCTAAGGGTGGATTGTGGTGGATTGCATGAAAGTGGGTTAACCCTCGAGTTACGCTAACTCAGGATTACGTACACATTACACAAACAGAGAGTTACCAGCCTGTTTGACAGCTAATCTTCGGTCAAAAAATAACTAGCCGACTTGCACACAAACAAACAGAAAATTGCATATAGCCGATAGTTGTCATTTCATGCATCATATTTAACACAAAAATAGTAATTTTGTTAATACTTTCCTTTCTTGTGGCAAATATGACGCGTGAAATGACAACTGTTGGCCATATGCAATTTTCTATTCGTGGATTAACCCTTGCAAATCGGAGAGTTTTTTTTTTTGACCCGAGGTTAGCTGTCAAACAGGCTGGTAATTCTCTGTTTATGTACGTAGATAACCCTGGATTAGCGTCGAGAGTTAACCCACTTCCATGCTATTCACCTTTAGTATTACTTTTAGTGATTTCAACTATATAACATACATCTCCTCTGAATAAATTCGGAAATAGATCAATATTATTACTTCCAATTTTCCATTAATTGATAGAATCTTTTAATTTTTAAATGGAACACTTATCTATTTAAATTTAAAAAGTACATGAAATTTGTTATCCAATAGTACCTATATAAAACAATCATGTCATATTATTAAAAAATCTGTTGTGGCCAGCACAAAACCTTCCGTCATTTCGATGTATTTTGTACATATCCCATACCAAAAGTTCCTTGAAAAAGATTTTATATATCCTGTAAAATTGTAACACGAACACACTATTTTTTATAAATTTCATACCGAAAGTTCCTTTGAAAAGATTCTATAAATCCAATAAAATTATAACACGAAAAATTATGTAAATTGCACTTGACACTTCCTTCTTCTTCATCTTTTTCCTATTTTATTAGGGGTAGCTACTGGCAACGGGATCTTGTACCATTACCATTTTTTTTTTTTTTTTAATTTAATACTTTTCATCTATTATTTTAATAAAAACTATTCATATTTGCACCACAACGCTATGATGTCATAGTTCCAAAGTGATTATTGTAATATTAAGCGAATAGAATATAATTTTATATTATTCAAAATTTCACACTGCGAACACATGGGTCGAATAAGTGCTGACAGGTGGAAGCAACTTTAGTTCTTCCGTTACTCACTAAGAAGCGCAAGAATGATAGGTTTGACGCCACATTCAGTAAAATGTTTTAAAATGATATATTTAAATACCCATACACATTTGGAAAGTGTAACAAGTCATATATTGTTTGTGTCTCAAGTGCAATGTAATAAATTTTATTTCCACTGTTTACATTTACAATATCATTAATTTAGTTTTAGTTTGACTAACTTAAATAAATGACCTCTGCAATCGTCCGTCGTTTATTTTCTCGCGTTATTATTATTAATTCAAATGAAAATGAAGGCAAACATTTGTGTGACTTTAGGAAAACAAGGTTAGAATGATATTACAAATACTTTAAAACTGCGTTGTTCTAATCTAGTCTAATTGTAAAATCTGCAATAGGCAATTACGGAGTAGAAAAGCTTAATTAATTAATTTGCGTCACTGATGAAATTGTAATTGCACCATCAAATGCAGCGGCGTTAAATCATATTAAATGCGACGCAAATTTAAAAGATATTAAGAGATACAACGAGGACAAGAATAATTGAAGTTTCTATGTATTCTACTATACTAATTTTTTAATTTACTATTTAACAAAGACTAAAATGTTAAATGAATAAACTCTTTAACACTTACCAACTACGAAGTATTTCATATTTAGCTGGTTCTAATTTAAAGCCGCATCATTATTTTTGTTATTCCTTTGACAACAAGGATGCTAAAAATTTAATCAATATTTATACACAATACGCCAAATATGGTTTACTTATTTCTATTGTATACGCCGAATGCCAACAAAAAATTATAATGAGGTATTGCAAAAATATTAACATGTCTATTTTATTCGTTAATAAGAATATGTTAACTTCATAGTTTTATTTAATATATAACTGTTTGTATAAAACCTTTTTTATTTGGATTAGAAAAAAACAATTTAAAGTATAATGCATTCAAAACGTTGCCGAAATTGTGACTTATCCGGGTACAAGCCAATGAAAAACAAGTTGTGCTATAGATCTTGTATGAATGGATATATCACTATGTCTTACGAATAAATACGCATATTAATTTTTAAAAAATAATACAAATGTCTGAATATGGCTAAATGTAATTAATATATAATTAATTTAATTAACACGGTATTCGACATATTTTATATAATAAAATTTTAAAAAATTCAATATGTTTAGGAGCAATCCATACTTGCAACGTTTATGGTTCTATAATCTATATTTTTATTACGCGTTTGAAGTTTAAAATGACAACAAACGTCACGGAACAAGCTGTTATCTTATTGGTTGGTACCCGTTGACGTCAGGTGGTAAGAGGAGAAGCGGTGTACAACTGCTGCTTTCCCGAGAATATCACTTTTAATAATAATTATTTTCTCTTTTTAGAGATTAATTTGAATAAAAATAAAAATACGGGGTAAATATTTTTTAGTTTTCTATTGAATAATGTAAAGAAAAAAATCGTGCAATACCTCATTAAAACAATATAATGGAATCGTAGCTGACGTGGTAATATACTCGCCAACAAGGCTTTAGTATTCAATTTTAATTTATATGACAAAGGCATATAATGAAAAAAAAACATGTCAATTAATTATTTTATATACCAAACTAATTGTTTAGAACTTCTTATTACAGTATGTATACGGAACAAGCTAAGTATGAAAGATGTGCAATGTACTAATGTACAGAGCTAACATGGCCCGGAAAATGTCGGAAATACACAACGCTATTAGATTTCATTTACAGTTTTACTCAATATTTATGCATACATTGACACAAAATATACAAAGTTAGATCAAATATTCCTCATTATATGCATGGAAGTATGAATATTCTACAAAAACGAGAAATAAATATACAAAAAATATATTCCGAGTTTTTCTTTTAGATTTGCTCTTTATATTTCGTTGTCACCCACTGGCGCCGTACTTTAATATATTTTGCAAACCTGTAATTTTTAAACTGCAAATAATATTGTTTTATACAAATTAGCCGGCGGTATATTATAAAAACCAAAATTATAAAGACCACATTAAACAAAAAATGTCTAGGAATAAAGAATCGATATTTCAACTTTGTATTTACAAAAAATAAAATTTAATAGATTTCTTCCATATTATAAACATTGTTCTAAAATACGGATGAAAATATACAACGTAATGAACAGTTTGTATTTCGTGGAACTGGATCATAAAAGTAATATTTTATGAAACTGTTATTGCGCCACATTCAGGATAATGCAAATTCGAAGACATTAAAGAACAAACAATCTGTAAAAACTTCACCGAAAGAGAAAAAGAATAAAAATGATTCCGTATTTGAAAACAAAGATAAATTAATATTTTATTGATCTGTTATTTCATACTGAAAAATGTTTCTTAGAATCTCTTGTATCACGTGAAAAACATTTTAGAAATACAAAATACAAAATATTTTATAAATAAAGCATTGTCCAAAATATATATTTTTAATGAACTTGTTACACACAAAATCTCAATACATACATTAGAATTTAGTGGAGAATTTTATTAAAGAAAAAAAATAGTTCTTTTGTGATTATTTGGAAATCTATTAAACAAAACGGTTAAACTTTCGATAAATGTAAAATAAAACAGAATTTTTTGTTAAGTTTAGTAGCTGAATCGCTAGTGTTTGAACTTTGAACTAATAAATATAGAACTTCTCTCCAAAAGGTAGATTTAATTATACGAATTCCAAAACATACCTATATTAAACGTAATAAATTTCATTCTAAATTGTTAAAGTTTGACAGTTATCTGTCTTTCTGTTAAATTTGAATGCATGTCCTTCCTCCAATTTCTTGTACTCAGGTTAGTTACTCTAGTTCTAGTTTTACAAAATGGCAAATTTTTAAAACTTTATTTAAGTATATTATTGCTACAGATACTCATCTTTTAGAGTTTAATTGAACTGAAGGATTTGATTCAGCGTCTAGCGACGTGGCATCAGAATAATGTCAAATAGTTACACAGACCATTTCAGAACTAATAAAACTTTAATTGCAATTTAAAATTAATGACAAACATAATTTTAATTACAGAATTCATTTTTTGTTATCTACAAGTTTCAATTAATATACCTACTTAACCAAAATTGTAAAATATAATTCATGTGGAATATTCTATTTTTCGAGATAAAAACAATATTCCAAACAATATTCTTAAATATAAAATCACACTGGGTGTGGACAACTTTATGACTAGAAATAAATGTAGTCTTCAAACGTACTCGTAATGTTCTTGTGATTATAGTTACCAATATCCTATAACAACCAGCAACAAATAGTCCTTCGTTCTCGTTGTTTCAGTGAGGATGTAGTTTAAATGTTTTACTTGTAAACGTTCTATGTGCCAAATCATTGGAATTAGTTTCATAAGGTAAAAGGTGTAATGTAGGTAAAAAGAATACAAATACTAAAATATTTTGATTTGTGTATACTTCGGCTCTACTGGGCCATGTTTTCACTCTTCGGTATTCGACTAAATATTTGGTTTTAATACCGAATATTCGGTATCAAAAAGATAACTGAAGTACTATACCTTTATACTTTTTACTTTTAAATTAATAATATTTAATTAACAAGCGAAATTTAGGATCTTCACTAGAAGAAAATTCGGTTATTCAGTTGAACTACTATTCGTCACAACACTATCCGTGTTTGTTTAACATACATTTAAACAAAATGGATATTAATATTAACAAAAGAACCTAAGGCACATAACGTTATTGTTTCTTGGATATCTAAATATTTAACAAAAAAAAATATATATCACCACGACTCATTATCCATTTCTGGGTGTGCCAATCAAGTTCTATTCGCATAATATTTGTAGTTAAAGATACTTCTCCAAGTTCCTTAAACAATAAAGTCTCCAAAATTTTTCTAAAGAACTTTGAACAACATTATTTTCAATAAAATTAAACAATATTTGAATATAGTTCTGTATAAATTTACTAAAAACAACAACGTTTCGACAGCAAGGTGCTTAATTTTATTAATAATGAGTTCTGAAAGCATATTTCAAAACATTATTTTCATTTAGTTCTTATACAAGAGGCACAAAATATAATTCTGTCTAAACGATTCAACTATCTGGAAACAATATCTCCTGAAAACAAAAATAATTTGAACTTAGCGTGGGAAGTTGGTAACATCTGATGTTGAGGAGTGGGTAAACTTGAGCCACAACTCCTGGTACTATTTAGGTCAAAGGACGTCGATATTGACTGTGGGTACGGAATACGAATCCTAACCTTGTACGTAAGCTCTGCTGCGCCCTCGGCCCTTGTACGATTTCATCGTTGACTACCTTCGGTAATTTATTCACGGCGTGCACACGTCGACCTTTCTGCAGAACTCTGCAAATAGATGCTGAAGTAAACATCTTGTTTCATTTTATGACGAACTATGCGGAAACTCATGCCCCAAATTTCGCATGTGTTTTGAATTTAGTATACTAGTACACAGAATTGTTCACTTTGTGAAACGCCTCATTAATCATTTTCGATTTAAATGTTATATGTTTATCAGAATTTCTATAAAAACCTATTATTTAATGAGAATAAGCTCGTTTATGTTTTGTTTTAATTTTTTTATCACGCTAGAATTATTGAGAATAAGACACAAGTTTTATTTTTATAATTTTATGTTAAATACAAGTATTTTTAAATGAATTCCCTTTAACAATAATAAATACACTTTACCATTCTTTATAATAAATAATCAAAAATTGCACTATTGAAGCATTAATTTCTCTTCAGACATAAAACTTCTAACCCGTAGATAAGTCCAAAAATAAACCAAAATTTCACATTGCCAACTCAGGTGACTATGGCGGATATTATATTACTTTTTTTTATATTTTTCACCAAAAACTGCGGGAATGGCTCTCCGATTATTCCATATTTTTTATTCTCAAAAATTATAGCGTTATCCTTGTATCCAAAATTTAAAAATAGAAATATTCTAAATTTTTATTTCTTGACGTTGACGTCACTGCGATGAAAAACGAGAGCACTATATAAATGTAAACAGTAGTTGCCGATGTAGTTGCACTCCCCATATAATAATAATAATAGCTTTAATAATAGCTTTATTATTCAACAGGACAATGTCCCAATTACAGAATAATATTAACAATATATATATATATAAAGTGAGAACATACCAATGTAACATATAAAATATAAACATAAACATATAAAAGGTGGTTATGAAAACAGAAAATTAACTACATTTTATTGCAATAAAATAAAATATACATACATGTATGAAAAAAAAGTTAGGAAACCAACAACAAAAAATGACTACTTTATTGCAATAAAGAATTAATAAATGATCTAAATTTTGTTAAGTTAACTGAAAAATCCAGATGGGTACAATAAGTATTATACAATCGACACATGTTGCTTACAGGATTATTGTACATATAGTTTGTTGTATACTGACTTATGACAAAAGTGTTGTAACAACGAGTGGTACAATTATTTACATAGAAATTAAGTTTAGATAGAAGGTACTCATCATTAATTACATAATTAACAATTTTGTATAAAAACATCAATATATTAATTTTACGACGGCAGTGTAGGGAAGTTAAGTTATAATTGACTGATAATATATTATAAAAGTTAACATTCTCATTTTGAATTTGTAGTTTGTAATTAACATATTTGAAAAACTTATTTTGAATTTTTTCAATATCATTAATAAGATATAAATGGCTGGGATTCCAAATTGTACAACAATAATCCAGTTTACTAAGTATTAAGGATTTAAATAAAACTACAAAACAGGTGACATTATTGAAACCGATTGTGGAGCGGAATATTAAACCTAATGTTTTAAAGCATTTGTTAATTAAATCTTCAATGTGAATAGTCATATTTAACTTTGGATCAAGTAATATGCCTAGATCTTTAATTATATCAGTACGATTTAAAATATTGTTGTTCATGCTATAGTTATATTTAATAACATTTTGCTTTCTGGTAAAGGTTATAGCTTGACATTTTTGAACATTGAAGGAAAGTTGATTCTTAATTGACCATTCATAGATTGAGTTTAAGTCCTGTTGCAAAAATTCACAATCTTCAAATTGACGAATCTCGCGAAACAGTTTAAAATCATCTGCGTACATTAGACAATGAGAGTACTTGATGTTAGTCGCGATATCGTTATTTGGTTACCGAAATATTTGACCTCGAATGTGTTAGCTCCACCTTTTGGTAAACAAATTTTAGTTTTGTAGCTCCCCGTAGGATGATAAAATCAGAAGGCGGAGCTTAGCCGAATCGCTAAATCAAAAGCACCCCCGAGAAGTGCAACTGTTGTTTAACTGTGACGAGAGTACGAATATGCGTTACCGTTCAAATATTT
Source organism: Ophonus ardosiacus (assembly GCA_943142095.1). Taxonomy (NCBI): domain Eukaryota; kingdom Metazoa; phylum Arthropoda; class Insecta; order Coleoptera; family Carabidae; genus Ophonus; species Ophonus ardosiacus. Next base: position 31,683,753 of record OW964824.1, on the reverse strand, counting down.
TATTTATTATTTGTTTATATAGTTTTACTTGACTTCCATACAGGATATAATATCCCAATTATAAGGGGGTCAGAAATACAATAAGTAATAATTAACAAATTAACAAACAAAAACATACACTTCAACAAGATATTGTAAAGCTTGACCTCAGTCTAATTATTTAAAATTGCACATTTTGTGCGCTAATAAACATGAATTTAATAGTATTATCTATCACATTATTACTATTATACAAATTTTATAGCAATGATATCTTTTACGAGCGATATACGAGTATAAACAAAAGTATTTAATAGTCTGAAATATGGTTAAAACTATCATTATTTTTAAAAACAAATTTTTCGCCGATTAGAATGAAAAAGTATGATTTTATTGACAATTATCTCAGGTAACAGGTAATAAAGTACTATCTCTTTAGGCGACAATGAAAATTACTTTCACTGTCACCAGGAAAATATGATTACATTACATGTCAATAAAATCATTCAAATTTGTTCTTACATAGAAACTATGAATAATGACAGTACGATAGATACATAATATCATTTAAAATAATGAAGATATAGGTAATATATCTTATATCCCTTACACCGAATGTGTCACATTTATGTTAATAAATTTTCAAATGTCGATGTTTTCCTTTATTTCCCAAAAGCCAAAAAGGTTCGTTTATTTATTTAAACAAAATCTTTGATACATTTATAACATATGTGTTTCTTTTTATTGTATTGATTTATTTCTTGTATTTTGTTTTATGTATTTTTTTCTGCCTTCTTATTGGGTTTTTTGCCTGTTGAACGGTGTATCAGTAAATAAATAAATAAATAAATATACAAAAGATTTTTCTTTGAGAGGGAGAGATACGGAGATACTGAGATTACGGATAATTGTTAACACCTAATGTAAACCACAAAACACAATTGAGAAATCTATCCGTATTTATTAGAAAAGTACATTTTACCATTTTAAAATGCTTTATTTTAAAGTTGTTAACTTTTTTAATAGACTCTCACATGACAGTTATCAAAATTATCCCAAATTATTACTTTCAGAATGTTTCTTATTCAAAAAAACTTTATCTGACGTCGAAAGTTCATGTGTTGTGCCCTAACTGGCTCGACCTCGACCTGTGATCCACTAGCTCGGACATAAATGCTTTGTAATAGCTATTGCAACCCTGTAGAAAATTAAATATTCTTCTAAGTTTTAAAGTAACAATTTACACTTCGTTTAAAATGGTTTTCGAAAAAAACTTTTAATACCATCAAGTAACATACAATTTCCTGTCTTAAATTGATAATTGAATCAACTCAATCAATTCTTGATTTGCTGTAAATAAGTTAAAGCAAATCCAACAACAACACACATAAAATCAGACATCAACGAAAAATCGAATTAGATTCCTGGAACTTTAAAACGTGCTTAATCATCAAAAACTCGAAATGCTATTTTTATACTTCCCTTACCTTTGGCAACCTGAGTTCTTCATCCTTTTTTACATCCTGGCAAGTGCCTGCAATAATTTTCATCGATTTCGGGATACACTGACCTTGAATCGTATAAAATTGGACATTTTATTATACATATTTAATTTCAATAATAATAATATAGTGATAGTAGTGATAAAAAACAGAGAAACCAGAAATATTTCGTGGTTATCGTGATCCGATTTTTACCCACCTTTTTCGGGAACCGTGTTTCAAAAAGTAACCGGTAAATAAATTTCAGGACTTAAGGAAACGCTAAACCAGAAACCTGATCGAACCGGATGCGTTATACATAAAACATAGGTACGAGTACTATTAATATTATCGAATATCTTTCTTAATCAAATAATTTCTTGAAATAGAATAGAATATTTTGTTGTATTTTGACAGGATGTCCGGATTACGAAGGCCACTATTGGGATCCCGGAAACTATAAGAGATACGACTTCAATTGTTCATTTTAATGATACATTGATGTTGATAATAAAATATATTTAGATCAAGTAACTCAAGGTTACCAGGAGATGGAGAAACATTGTTGTGAAAGTGAGTTTTTTTTTTTTTTTTGTGAAGAGAGGATTTTTGTGTTTTGACATGTGTAATTTCATAAAATAAAAAGTAAAAAAAAGTAAAGTTGGTTAAATAAAATATTTAGCAAGATTCGTTTTTCAATAGGTTATGAAGCCCAGTCACTTTTAAACTTGGACACTCGTGCAATCGTAGAGAAAGAAAATGTGTACTACTACAATGGACGACAAAGTAGAAGAATTAAACGAAGAAAATTATAAAATATGGGCAATAAAAATGCTGAGTGTGCTAACATTAAAAAATGTGGCAGAAGCAATAGAAGAAAATGTTATAGCAACAGAAGAAACGGATAAAAGAAAAGGTAGCATATGTAAAGCACTTATTACACTACATGTAAACAACAAAAATTTGCAGAAAATAGAAGATTGCTAAACGACTAAAGAGAAATGGAACAAGTTAAAAGACGAGTACACAAAAGTAGATAGTTTTCGAGCTATTTATATGCTGAAAGACTATGTAAATGAAAAGAAAGGAAACGAGAAGATGGGAGAATATATTCAGAAGAAGATGAATTCAGCGAAGCAAATAACTGAACATGGAATTACAATAAATGAAAAAACAAATCTTGCAATGGTACTTATAGGACTACCTGATAATTATGAAGGTGCAAAACAACAAGTGAACTTAAGATATAAATATTGAAGACGTATATAAGAAATTAGTTAATGAAGAAAAATTAAAAGAAGATCGAGAAAAAAGTAATGAACAAGAGCTTACGCGATAACAAATCGTCAGCAAAGGAATACGAAAATGAATTTTAGCGAAACGCGTCATACAAGAACATATGAAAACAGCCATGAAGATCGAAGAAGAAATTACAGAAAATCAGAACATAATGAAGAAAGAAGACGTTACAGATGTCATTTGTATGGTCATATAGCAAGAAATTGTTTAAAATATGATGGTCAAACAGAAAGAGAAATGAAGAGAAAGGAATGGAACAAGATAGAAACAACCAATGTGGCAATGATGAAAAAGAATGAAACAGATGAACTGAAATGGATTATAATGGATGACATATGGACGATAAATATTGACAATACGGCAACGATAAAAATGGTAGAAAATAAAATTACGAACGAGAGAAACAAGCATATAGATTTAAAATTGCAAAAGTTAGAGAAATTCTATTTCAGATATCTGTAAATAATTTTAGATATCTAAAATTACATATAGGAAAGCATGTAAATTGAATTTGAGATATCTTTAATTGAATTTTAGATATTCATTTTCAGATATCTAAATTTGAATTTAAGATATCTTAAATGTAACCAAATTAGAGATATCTCAAATTGAATTATAGATATCTGAAATTATATTTAAGATATCTTTAATTCAATTAAGGATATGTCACATTATTTAGAGTCAAGGAAAAAAGATGGAATAAAAAGTAAAACGGCGTTCCATACATCTAGTTTATTATTTATGTTTCAAAATTCAAATGTGAGACAATCACGCAACGCAATGTAGATGCTACTTTTCATTAGTAGGAAACGTCAGTTGCGTCTTCATCCAATTTCTAGTGAAATGTTACTGTTTTACTTTTATATTTTTTTTTTAAGTTTCATTTTTATTTCTTTTAGAACTCATAGGAAACATGCGCCACCAGTAGAATTTTAGGGAACTAAATTAATGGCGGTCAGTAGGACTTTCCAAATATGTAAACTTCCCAAACTGTCATTTCGTTTAACAGAAAAAGAAGTAGTCATGCTTTGATTTTGTCATTTCATTTGAAATCGTATTATGAAAAATGAGTAAATTGAAGAAAATGAACATAATGTACATCAAAAAGTGCTATGTTAATATAATTCCATCATTTTAGGCAAGAAAAATAAAGTTGATCAACTAGTGGTGTAGAAAAGAAATTCAAATATAAAGCAAAACTGTAACGTGATTGATAATAGCTCCTTTGTGTAGCAACAATAAATTCAACCTTGTTTTGAATTTACAAGTTTTCAGCGTTACAGGACATAAAAAAATTAAAATTAATTTGCTGTCTTTGGTTGTTATCGCAGCGATCAATGAATGTTAAACACTCGGAAAGTGAGCGTTTTTCCTGTTTTGTTGCTTATAAGCGGCAAAGTGAGATTTAGTGTTGACACATGCAAGTGCAAATGCCTACCTATATTGTATATTGACCAGAGCTGGTCTTATTTTCCCCAACCCAAAAATAAAAACCACTTAAAGAACTCATGTAAACCCAATAATAAAACCCAGATTAGCTATTTATGATGGATATGATGGTGTTCTTTGCACTAGTTCGACAAAACGTCATATGCAAAAAACACTATTTTGCAACGAATCACTACGAGCCCAACCCCAAATGTATTCGTGTTTCCATTTTTAGCTACATAAGTACTGTATTTAACAAACCTGGTACTCTCAAAAAATTCTAATAACATCTGTCCCTTTTCTCCTTCTATTCTAAATGTTCGAGTTTTTTCCAAAACATTATATTTTATAAATATTTAATGTACTTCCCAGAAAAAGCCTTCAGAAACATCTCTTCATTTTTGAAATTTATTCGACAATAATTACAAACATTTAAAAGTTTTCAACTGGTTTCTGTACAGTTGTTTGAGCTGTAAGATTCATTACAGCATAATATTTTATATATTTATACTTCTTTATTTGTAAATCTCCATTAGATATAATAAAAATTTGAAATGTATCGGATAGAGAATTTTATACTTTTTAATATTTGTAATAACATAAATTGAAAAAAATAATATACAGACTATATCCGATTGATTGATTTGGTCAAAAGATAAATGCATTAATACGAAAAAGAATATCCTTATAACATTCAACATGAAACGGAATGAGAATATTTATTCAAACTAATTGTAACGTACAGTTTCTGTTTCTAATTATAAAATATTTAATTAATTCTACGTCTAGTCTAATAAATGAAAAACTATAATGAAATAAAGATAATTGAAGGGTACAAGGAAAAAATCGTATAAAAACACTAACAGCGGTAATAATAAATAAGGGACAAATTCAGAATAGCCTCATTATAACACAGGAATAGTTTATCATGAGCTTAACCCACAAAATGTATAATAATAAACATGAAATAAAACTTAACTTGAGAATAAACTATGGATAAATGTTATGTTAATACAGGGTTAAAAGATAACCTTGGAATATTTTCAAAATACGTAATCTAGAAATAGAAATTTGTTTATTATTACCGCTGTAAGTTTATTTATCAACCGCTCAAAAAAAGCCCAATAAAACCACTGGGTCGGTGTTTTTTTTCTTTAAACCGGGTTTATGCCAGCCCTGATATTGATTGTAGAAAAGTAAATATATCTGCTCTCATGGAATGATGAATGAGCTTTCAATAGAATTATTGACAATATTGATAAATAAAATTTACGAGTAGTTTCTTTCATTTTACTATTATTTGTCCCTTTCAGTATTATGCAGATTATACTCGTACGTGCGTGAAACAGTTCCAAGTCAGAATCGAGTTAAACTATAAACCATAAGTAATAATTTATCCGGAATTTATGAGTTATCGCCTTTCATCTATATTCTTGATGAAGGATAACATTTTTTTTGTATTGGGAAGCACTCAGTAAGTCAAAATTTAAATAAATCTGACATGTCTTATTAGGCGTCATGACAGGTGCGCTTACAGCGGCACCAACAGATTTTTCATTTTTTTATTTTCTAAATTTTTACGTATTCATACGACTAATTAGTAATTTATAAATCTCGTAAACTTCGACAGACATGTTGTGAATTAAATATTAATTGAATATTCGATTGATGGCAAAAAATAATATGTACCTATAGTTACATACTAGTCGGTTATTTCGTTAAAACATAATAGTATTTAGCAATTTTTTATACCTGCATATATAGTGATAAATTTATATAAAATCTTAAACATTACAATTTTTATTTACTGTTTTCTTAGGTACTGGTACTAACACTTTGAAAATAATTTTCAACAACCATCTTCAACAATTTATCAAAAAGTAAACTTGAAAATTTAGAAAGAAATCAAACGGATGTTAACCCGGTCGAAAACTAAGTGTGTTCCAACTATTTTAAAACCTTTATTTTCATTGGAACAATTTTAAACTTCTGCTCAGTTAACTTCAGTGTAACTTACTAAACAAAAATACTTAATGTGAATATCTAACGTGGGGTAAAAAGATTAGTTTTATTTTTGTATCCGCATGCATTTTTGAAGCAATTCTTATTTAAAATAATCGCAGACAATGATATTTGCTGCCACACTTTCATATTAATAGAGCTTAATTATATTCAGATTTCTTTTGTGTAAAATGCAAATACAATTTATTTTATTGACATCGAGTGTAATCAGATGTATCAGTTGTTCGAAAATCTTAAAATAAACTCAATCGATTATATTTTTATGATGGTAACGTAAAACATGATCTTTATTTAGTATCACGTTACTGTTGATACTTTGAAGTTTATTTTTGTTGAATTTTATTATACACAAAACTCTTATGTTACAATAATAATCACTGATCCCATAACTCTTACTTGTGGTAGGGGGCAAGGACAGGAAGTGCACTTATTTCTTGACTTATTTTTCTTGTATTTTAATAATTTGTAATAAACTCGATAAACATCATTTTTAACAAAGTTTCTAATAAAAACGAAATCAACATATGAGCTACAGTTTCGGAATCTCTTAATACAGCAGTATACATATATCTAATGTAGAAAAGAGTACTAACTAAAAAAACCATGTTATTTTGGGATAGTTAAGTAAATGTGAAAATATACGTACATTTTGTTTTGCTTTTTTAAATGTCCTTTATAAATAAATTTGGTAGTGTCCCCTCCAATTTCAGTAAATTCCTTCGTTAAGAAAGGTAATTCTTATACATTGCTGCCAAAATTTCGATTTGAATTTTTTGTTTAAAAGACTCTTAAAATTTAAGCCTTTTTGGTGCAACTGGGAGTATGGGTCGGTATTAAAAGTCCAGTTAAATTAATTCCATAGTTTTAAATTATCATAAGAATATATATTGATTTGAATTTGTTCAATTTACTAAATTTACTATGGAATTAAATTCCACTGGACATTTAGCTAGTATATTCTTATCTTACATAAAAAAACTTTTATTTTACTAACTCTTTTGCCATGTACCTGGAAGTCTCCATTTTTCTAATAAAACAGTGGTCTGTTCGATTATATGATGGCCATATACTTCTCAGTAGAAAAGAGTGTTTTACTGACGACTTTGAGAAATAAATCTGTTAGCCACCACCCACCACCGTCTGTAAAATTTTTGTTGGTGTAGGTTAAATTTCTATGGCTCTCATATTCATTAATTTCATATATATATATATATATATATATATATATATATATCACCACATTTAGCTGCCCATGTTCAGGGCGTGGGTGTAAAATTAATTTGATTTATAAATGTAATAAAAATTGCATTATCCACACGCACGCAATTAAGTGCATCAAGCTTTGATCATTTGCACAAAATGAACGTGTCCAAGCAAACTAAATAGAACGAAATGCGTGTCGCAGTCAGCTTGAATTGATTGTCGATCGATTCTGAGTTCATTCCATTACCATCGCATTTTCATTCTATTTCTCTTTCGTGAAATATTTAAATTGGAGCAGCGCAGGTCGCGAAAACAAAGAGACACAGGAGCTCAAGCGCGAGTTTACGCTGGGTTTTTATTGTGCAAACTCATTGTTTTCACCCAAATATTGTGTAATTTATTCTGTCGAATATTAAAGGTTTTACATGAAATTTAAGGTGTTTCAGCGTGCTTAACAATGGATATTTGATTTACACAAACTGAAAAGCAAAGAACAATATTACTGTTTTATTGACTTTTGTACTGTTTTCCAAAAGTGTGTTAGTTTCTGACTTATTTAATAAACAATAGCAATAGGTTATGGGGTCATTTCTTCACTCCCGATAATAACTATTAACAAAAAGACTCATATGCTTATGGTGACCTATATTCTGTTTGGTAAGGGAGGTATAGGAATTGTGCTAAAAATCGCGTATCGAGATTTTGGTAAATGACCACGTTTTAAGGTCCGTGGAATCCGATTTCAATATTTTCACAATGATGTCTGTGTGTGTGTGTGTGTAGATTCTGTAGACGTGTAGACGCTCTAACTCAAATACTATCATTCGAAATATTTTAAAACCTTATATTTCTAAATGGTACTTTACTTAAATCTCAAAATAGATTTTCTTCAAAAAATACCTTTTGCATCATCTAGATCCATCGTTTTGCAAATAGATCTCCAAAAATTAATTTGTTTGGAGGTTGTAAGGTACAAAAAACAATATCTGTCAAGTTACTTTGTTACTGAGAATCAGACTACTGTTTATTACATGTTTAGAATATAAAATACGAAAAATAGTATACGCACCACGTTAGAAAAGTTATTTTACTGTACTCGTATTGCATTTAAGTCCTCGCTATCGCTCGTACTTATACTTTCACTTTTCTTAACTATACTATTAAATGTCATTTTTTCGCAATTTATCTTATTATAAAAATTAAAGATTATTAAATTTTCTGCGGGAATGTATTAATACTTTTTGTATATATTTTAGAAATAATTTAAAAAAAATCTATCTATAAATCCCGGAGCCTATGTTTTAAACATAAACACAATTCCTTAGTTACGCAATTCATACTTCAAATCTATGTAATTGACAGATAAATGTCACTGTCAATAAACTGATCATTTCAAATTAATAATGGCGACATTTTAAAAAGAAAATAGTAAATAGAACAACAGTTATATGCAATGGAACTTAATATAGTTTACAGCATTAGTAAATATGTAGATATGTATTTAAAATAAATAAATAAATATATCATCACGGCATATTACCCATTTCTGGGTGTGCCAGTATCTACAACCTTTCTACAACACATGTAGACATCGGTAATGATATGCATTTAAATTAATAAAAATTAAATAGAGGGAGGTATTGTGTTGGTCACAGATCAGGAGTGGGATCACGTAAAAGTGAAAACGATATTGAGATTATCGAGAAGTGAAAACGACATTCGTTTCCTCAGCGATCACGTAAAATTAGTCACTCACTACGTTTTCAACTTCGGTTATTTCCGTAAAGTGACTACGTTTTGTGAAAACGATATCGTTTACAGACTAATGTTTTTGTATTAAATAGTAGTTTTGACAGATAATTTATATGAATGTCATTAAAATTTTTAATCTAATGTCAAAAAGTATTATTCTCGCCCTTCGTTTTTATTTCGTTCATAATAGCAAGCTGTAAGAATTAAAGAAGGATACAAGTTAAATTATCAATTAGTTACAGATGCCATGCATCATCTAATTTTTTTCCTTTTGATATTCCAGAAGAAAAATTTATGAAGTAAACAAAAATATTTCTAAATATAAAATTAAAACTTCAAGAGACCTTTTAAGATTGCAAGCATACAAATTTGTTATTTTAAAGTAATCTAGTTTTTATTAAGTTTTGTATTTCAAGTAAATAAAGTATGGGCCACATGTAAATAACGGCGCACAACTTTCGACGGGCTGCAAAAATGATCAATTCACAAATTTTAATTTTATGTAAAAGTTACAAAATATTAATCACAAAACATAAGCTAGAATCGTTATATTTGATGTTTCGCAGAATACAATATTATTAAAATATTAATAAAATTTTCTTTCTTGGATTTATTCTTGTAATCAATCAAAATATGCTTTGTTGTAATCAACACTTTTACAGTTATTGGAATACTAATATTGCCCGAAAATATTTCTTTTGGGTAGTTCTTTCACTAAATTTTAATAGTAAATCAAGGAAATTTCAGTAGAAATAAGAAAATATCTAATCACCAAGATTTCAATTTTCTATCATAGATTTCAAAAGAGTAAAAATATATAGTAAATCATAAGCATTTAGTTCTTCGCAACATGCTTATTAAAATATTCATGATTCATTCTTTAATCAATTTTCATTTTATAATTATCGTATTTTATCACAATTATTTCATTTTCGCCTTACTAAATAAAATAATAAAATATACCTTTCAAATTTAAAATATTAATTTATTTTTAAGTAATTTATAATGACATTTCTTTCATTCTTTCCAAAACGTCAAATTCAACTCACTGCTCACTACATTCTTTTACCTAAGTGCAAGTAAATAAGAAAAGGATATACCTATACCCAAATGTATAAAATAAAAAGAGACGTAAGAAACAACTATCGTTTTCACATGCTTTGAGACTGTCGACTAGAATTCACATTTTTTTCAGTCTAAAACGATATCGTTTTCGGTTTTCACTATTTACGTGATCGCATTTTCATATGTCGACAGTCGCAATATCGTTTTCACAGTTACGTGATCCCACTCCAGAGGAGTGATTCAAAAATTTCGTGCCTAAAAGAAAGATTGTGATTGGCTGCCGGTAACTTGTTTTAACTCGCAGCAAATTGTGATTTCTAGAACCGCACAACAGCTAATTGAGCGTACAGGCGTGCATTGTTTTCATTATCATTATAAGTAAATAAAATTTATTCTTTCAAATGACAATCAATCTTTTGACAGTAATGTTATAAATCCCATAAAATGAATACAATTGATTACAATTTGTTTGGTTTCTGTCCTTTAAAAAACCGAGGGTTACAATAATTGCTAATTTAACATCACGTCCGATACCCAATTATTTTTGTTCCTTTAGACTAGAGACTAGAGCATGTGCAAAGTTTTGCAGATCTCACTTTGCTCGAAGTATATTTACAATAAATATTTTTGGAAATATTTTGTTAAACATTTTAATGGATAATTATTTGAGTATACGTGAAGATATATAATTTAAATCAAATATAATAATAAACCTTTCTTCACAAATTATTTTTTATTATCAATATGTACATTTCGATTGCAATGCAATCATCGTCAGTTGTACTACAATAATATAATAAACATAAAATTTATAAATATGTCAAAAATATTTCAAATTTTTATGTCAGTCACAATATTTTTATCTTACTTGATAATTTAATATAAAATATAAATAAGTAATAAAATAGTAAATTAGGGATAATATTAATTTGAGGAATGATGTTTAACAATTGGGTTGACAAATTTTAGTAGTGTATTCTGTAGTGGCGACAAATCAGTGTTTCATAAATTTTGAGAATGTTTTTTCATTTCAATAGCTTCCAACATGTTGAGATTTTTGTTATAATTAACTTTTAAGCATTTAACATTATCAGAAGTGAAGTTATGACCTGTTTCATGATGGTGTAGGGCTAAGGCTGAATTAAAAATGTTTTTACTTTTGAGATGATAAATATGTTCTTTAAATCTAGTACTCATTTTCCGTTTGGTTTGGCCGATATATAATTTATCACATTGGTTACATTTTATTGAATAAATTCCAGAACAGTCAGATTTGTTTCTATAATAAATGTTTTTATTTAAAAGATTTTTTAAGGTATATTTGTTATAAAATGCTAAAGTGATTTTGTGTTTATTAAAAAGGTTATAAAATTTTTGGTGACAATTTTCAGAATATGTTAATTTCCGGTAAATGGTTTGTTTAGGTAAAAATGTAAAAGTCGTATGGTTTTTAATGAAATGTGTTCGTTTATGTTTATTGAATAATTTAGTGATTGTAGATTTAGGATAACCATTGATTTCTGCTAAATGGTAAATATAATTAAGTTCTTTTTTGAAAAATTCATTGTTCAATGGTATATTAAATAAACGGTGAAACATGGAGTTAAATGCTGCAAGTTTATATTTAAAATGGGTTACTGAAGTTGAGTGTATATAATTTTCAGTACTAGTTGGTTTCCTTATATTAAATTATCAAGTAAGATAAAAATATTGTGACTGACATAAAAATTTGAAATATTTTTGACATATTTATAAATTTTATGTTTATTATATTATTGTAGTACAACTGACGATGATTGCTTTGCAATCGAAATGTACATATTGATAATAAAAAATAATTTGTGAAGAAAGGTTTATTATTATATTTGATTTAATTTATTTTAATGGATTTGAAAATTTCTTAAAATTAACCTGTTTATGTTTTTCTATCAGTCTAATTGTCAAATATATCCGTTACATGTGCAAATGTAAATACAGAAATAATTAAACAGGATGTAGTGAATTATGTTTGAAATGAGTTATTATGCACTTCAAACTAAATGTAATGCGTTCAATTTAAAACAGAAATTTCCATTTTCAATAAAAGTATATTTAGAACATTCTCTTATCATTAAAACTTCGGAATGTGTGATGGTAGTTTTGAGAAGTTTATTCAAGAAGTAGCGTGTTATTATTGTTGAGTCAGGAAGTGTTAATATTTGCACTTAGCCCGTCCGTAGCTCCCAAGATTCGAATCCGAGTATAAATACCCATGCAATGCTAATTTTAGACTTGTTCTACGGCCGGCAACATGGGAGATGTCAAAGGAAATAACAACTAAGTAAAGTTGGAGGATACGAAATATATTCTCGTTTACTCTTGCAAAACACAAAATATTTATTCTAAGAACTTGTTTTTTACATGAAAAATAACCTATTCAAAGAAATTGTTAATTTGCGTGTCGTTGATTCATACAAAGTACAAACAGTTTGAGTATTCGGGACAAAGAAATTTCGGCTATAATTATAATGTCAATAAAAAAGGAATATGTATTGTTCTTATTATTTAATTTTGTAAAAGAATGGCTCGTATTTGCACTTGCCTTGATTTTTTTCAATGTTTATTGTTCTTTAAGAATTTGTTTTATATAGTCTAGTAGGTACTGAGCAGTAAATTCGGAGGTCTATGTTTTCTATTTAGGGGCCCCAATAAAAAATCTATGTTTTCGGTCTTGGCACACTTCCGGAAGCTTGTCATCTAAAAAAAGTGAATTAAAGAAGTGCAAACCAAAATTCAGTACTGCTTTATACAAGGAAATTATTTTAAGAATTTAAATTCTACAAAATTTATTATTTTAGTTTCAGCAATATCCAATATAATAATATTAAGCGCTGAAGTTCCCTATCTATTTGTTATATAAAAAAAATATTCCAGGACAAACGTGAAGAGAATTTTGACTTCTACAAACCTGATAATAACTATTTTTGATCTACTATACAAGTTAAAATAGTGATTTTACGACCTTTTATGGCCTAACACAATAGAAAAAAATTCCGAACCGCACGATTTATGACACTTATATTCAAGCAGTTCTCTTTACACATAGACAAAACGCAGGTAAATATCATTTTTCGACATTTTGTGATCATTAATATGAAAGAAAATCTTATTCTCTATATAATTTGATTATACATTTTCCTTCATATTCAATATATATAGAGTTATAGAGAGATTAAGAGAGGTTAACTTTCAAAAATCAGTTAGCTTTGCTAAAATTATGGAAACAGCAGATATGTTCAAAAAATTCTAATTGACAGATGTCAGTGTCAAGTACAAAACCAAAGTGTAAAGTATAGGATCAGGAAGTGACAGAGTGTCCCTCTCATAGTGACTTGCAGTTTCAATGCCGGGAGTACGAGGAAGGCCAAAGAGAAGATGGAAGGACTGTTTAGCAGAATATTTGAGAGAGGCAGAACTGTGTGAAGAAGCGTTGGATAGGAATGAGGAAGTGTGAAGTGCAATTTACAGAATGTACATTCGTGTTATATTTATATTGGATTTATAGAATCTTTTCAAAGGAACTTGCAATATGGAATTCGTAAAAAATAGTGTGTTCGTGTTACAATTTTACAGGATATATAGAATCTTTTCCAAGGAACTTTTGGTGTCGGATTTGTACGGAATACATTGAATTGACGGAAGGTTTTGTGCTGACCACAACAGATTTTTTATTTTATTTTTAAATGTAATAAATAAATTATTATTTTCTGTACTGTTTGTACATTTATTAAATTGATTTTTTTTTCGGCGCGCCTATGGTTTTTATACTTTTACCGTAAACACAGAGAAATCCTTTATTACTTCAGCTCGCCAAGTAATATCGTCCAGACTATACTATTTTCTGATCTGTTTTATTAAGTTCAAAATATCATTTTAATTAGTTCAATTAAGAAAAAGATGTCCGGATGGCAGAGAAAAAAAGCAAATACATTAAAAGAGAGTACAAAAGGTGTTCTTAAAATAAATACTTTTTTTACCAGTTATAATTCAGACAATTCGGAGTAACGAGTAAACCTGGTGTTGGATGAATTTAAGAAACTTAAAACTCGTAAGTTAAACTTTTAATTATATTATACCAATTATTTCTTACATTTTTTGTTAAACAATTTTATTTTTATTACTAAGATTATATTTCTGATGTTGATTTTTTTATATTTTACTTTAAATAAATTACGAATTTATTATGGCGCCTTTTACTGAGAAAAAAACCCGCCTGTGGATTTTCCTAGTTACGCCACTGACTATAAGAGTTCGATTAAATGAGAATTGTTTACCGTTCAGAAGTCATCTTAAATGTGCTTTCATTTTCAAAGCAAATAATTTGAACCAAGTTGAATGTGGCAACTTTGGCCAAATATTTAATTAAAAAAAAAAGTTTCATATAGAATTTTATTGTTTTTACTTCTCGCTAACAGAGTTATTGGATTCATGCTAAAATTCGCATATCTAGATTTTACTGAATAAGCACGATTTATGGTCCCTAGAATCCGATTATAACATTTAATGATGTGTGTGTGTGTGTGTGTGTGTGTGTGTGTGTGTGTGGATGTGTGTATGTGTGTGTATATGTCTGGATGATGGAGGGACGATTCCTCAAAAACTATAAGACTTAAGACCTGTTTACCTATGAATTCCTCAATCTGACATTCCTGGGAAGAGCTGAAAAGGTTTTGGTAACAATTGGAAAACCGGCAGTAGTAGTATCTTAAAAATATTCTTCTAAATATTATTTTTTGAAAATTTTTGTTACTACTAATTTTAAATAACATAAAATTCTCCATCTAATACACTTAAAATTTTTATTATATCTTGTATAGATTTAGAGATTTCTCTCTTCTATGGCGCTACGGCCCAAATCGGGCCTTGGCCTCCATCAGCTTTCTCCTCCAGTCGTCTCTCTCAAGTGCAGCTCTCTTCCAGTTTTTCACCCCAATCCTTTTCGCGTCTTCTGTGACGCTGTCTTCCCATCTTTTCCAAGGTCTGCCTTTGGGTCTTGTGTTATACTATTTGCTTTGTAGTATTCTTCTAGGGGTTCTATTTTCTTCCATTCGTATGACATGGCCGGCCCAGCGCAGTCTTTGAATCTTAACAAACCCTGATACTGAAGTCTCTTCAAATTCTCTATAAAGTTCGTGGTTTAGATTTAGAGATAATGACACTATAATAAATAATCTAATCGCAGAGGCTAAGGCACTAAGGAAAGCACTTGACAATTTCAAATGTTTATAACATAGTTTGTAAATGGCAGATGTCAATGCCAGTGACAAAAATCAACAGTTTTAGCTTTTTCTGGGAAGTACATATAATCTTTCTTATTGTTTTATTAATTAAATATTTTTTTTTTCTGGGTCTCGTGGCCGCGTGTCTAAGTGTCTGGTCGCGAACCTGGGGGAACCGGGTTCATCCCGTCAGACGCCAAATATTTCCAATTTTAAATGGCACAAAAGTGACCCCTGTGGTGCACTCTCCACGCCAGCTATGAGTGCCCGTGAGGTGACGTCGGGTAAGCGGTAAATATATACGGTAAAATATATCGTCATCATTACCGATGTCTACATGTGTTGTAGATAAGGGCTCACCCAGAAATGGGTAATATGCCTTGATGATATATTTATTTTTATTTATAGGTAAAATGCAATATCCATTAGAAATACCGCCAATCTGGTTAATGAATTGGAAGAATCTCTGACATGTAGGAACTTCCTCATACAATGAAAAATAGATATTAGAATTATATGTGTCCAGAAGATATGTTAAATATAATAAAAAACAATATTTGGGTAAAGTTCTGTAATTCTTTGTTATAAAACGACTGTTCGATAGCGATGTGCAATACAATACTTATATAGTCTAATATGGAAATGACGAGAGGTCTTGTGCTGGCCACAACAGATTTTTTTTAATGTCTATTTACTGATATAGACAAAATTTTGTTTGCTACCTTTGTCAGTTTTTCTTCGATTCTAATACAAAATAGTCTCTGTCTCGGAAACAGTTGAAGGTCAGATTAAGCTACTGTTACTTATTTTGGTTCCTCAAAAAAATTACCCTTTTTAACACCCTGTATATTAATTGTATTAAATTACATCTCTGTTAGCTTTAAAAAAAAATCTGTTGTGGCCAGCACAAGACCTTCCGTCAATTCGATGTATTTTGTACAAATCCCATACCAAAAGGTCCTTGGAACAGATTCTATATAATATCATGTAAAATCGAACACGAACACATACTATTTTTTACAAATTCCATACTAAAAGTTCATTTGAAAAGGTTCTTTAAATCCAATAAAATTATAACATAAACTAGACTAAGTAATGTCCTTCCATCTTCTCTTTGGCCTTTCTCTGCATGTCACTTGTGAGTAACAATATGACATACCAATTTTAGATCCTATACTTTCCATATTTGGATTTGCACTTGCAACTGACATCTGTCAATTAATTTTTTTTGAATAATTATGTCAGCTGTTTCCATGATAAATTGCAAAGCTGACTAATTTTTGAAAATTAATTTCTTTATAATGCTTTAAATTTACATCTATTGAATATGAAGGAAAATGTTTAATTAAACTGTATAGAGAAGAGTATTTTCTTTAATATATATAATAACAAAATGCCAAAAAATAATATTTAACTGCATTTTTTTAAGAAAAACTGTTAAAAACTTCAAATAAGGATACTTCCGGTGGATCAATTATAACCAAAATCTAATCAACTCTTCATATGGATGTACAGAAAAGGAATACGAAAGAATTATAATTTTTAGAATTGTAGTATTGGAGTTATCGTCGGAGAAAAATTTGTCACACACGGACACACATACACACACACGCACACACACACGGACACACACACGGACACGGACACACACACACACACACATACACACACATACATACATACAGACATCATCTTAAAAATAGTAAATTCGTATTGTAGGGACCCTAAAACGTGCTTATTCATTAAAAACTCACCACCGAATTTTTTGACCAAAGACAATACCTTCCTTACCTAAAGGTGACGGAAGGTAAAAACTAATTTTTCAGTTAACAGTTCATTACTCAATGAATTTCTTTTTGCAGGTAGAAACATGCGCGTTAAAGTAGCTTAATACAGAAAAAGTAGCGAATAGCTACTGAAAAAGCTACTTAAAGAAGCTTAGGTAAAAAAGCTACAATTTATTTAAAATAGCTTAGCTACAATTACAAGAAAATGTACCTTAGTTAGTAACTAAGCTACTGAAGTAGCTAGCTAGCGCTCAGTTCTGAATGATGACACATGGTGCTCATAAAAACTGAACTTCACTAATTCACCACAGGCGCACACAGCCAGCCCTCTACACTGGTAAACAAGAAAAGATTTAAGTATAAAATATTAGTACAACCTGCCATAAGACAAATCTGTGGTTCAATGACTAGTAAATGTCGCTTTTAAGAATATTTAATGGCCAGTTGCACCCATTGTAACTTAAATTTTAAACGTTCCCTAAGTAGATAATATCATTTCGAAAGCCTTATTTCACTAATTGAGCATCAAGAGATTAAAATTAAAGGTTATTGGTTTAAAGAAACTCATATTTAGTAAAAACAAATTGATATACATAGGTACTGATAAATCATAGTTTGACGAAGATATTCTACCTACATCTCATAGTAGTTTTATTTTTACGTTTGCCAAAAGTAATATAAATAATAAAAAAAATATATATATATAAAAGAAATACATATATAATATTATGTCTTTAATCTTTTAGTTTTTATAAAAATGGATTCTTTAACAACTATTCTGTGAAGAAAAATGTAGGAATTCAAGTACCATGTTAATAATGAGCCAAGAGATCTACAATTAATAGTTTGTTACTTTATACACAATGGTCTTTTTGTTAATAGTTTTTTCCTTTTTTCGGAAAGGAAATGATTCCATGAGCTTTTCTCACTAAATAAACCAACAATCATTACAGAAAATAAGAATTCGAGTATGTAGGTCAAAATATTCCACAGAAGTCAATAATGTAGTACGTGCTTTTAAATGAATTAGGTTTTCAGCACAAAGTTTTTGTCAGTGACCTTGGCTTAAAATACTACGTTTTTTAGTTCGGAGAAATAAAAGTAAAAGACCGATTGGTACAGGAACATAAAAACGTGAATAAAGTAATGATTAAACAGTTATGCCCGTATTCATAAACACTCGTAAAAATGTTAAACGGTTTTATATGTACCGAGAGTTTATTTTATCAGTAAACATAGGGTATATCATTGCCTTAGTTACGATATGAATGTTTGACAGCAATGTATAGAAGCGTTTATTTTATGTGTAAACATAGGCGTTTAACATGGAAAGTAGTTTTTTGTAAATACAAAGTGTTTCGCAAAAATTCAAACCATGCTTATTGACTCCGAAAGCGTGACGTCAAAATCGACCGGGAATTACAAAACCTGAAAGTAGGCTTCCGGTTTCTTGACTGTATCTTGAAAGAGTTTATTGTGAACGAACCGGACTAGCGCCAAATTTAAATAACTGTCATTTGTCTTATTTGAAAACTAGAAAATTTAATGATGTGATTTTGTTACATATTCCTGTTTTATGTATTTAAAGTAAAAAATAAACTAAAATATATGCGTAATTTGTTTCAAGAAACTTTATATTGAAGTAAATTTTAATAAATTCCAAGAAATAATGTTATTTGTGGCTATGTCATTCTTCAGCGAGGACGAAAAGATTTTCCTCTGATTCTATAGTTATCGACCTAGGCTATTGTTCAAAGGGTTGGTATTCTGCACCTGATCACTTATTCTGTCCGTTCTTACTTTCAATTCAGTTCGTAGTAGCCAAATTTGGAAAAGCAGTTGAATTTAATCATTGTAAAGTTGCGAGTCACTTTCTCGCCGGTGATTTAATTCTCGCCGAGAGAGGTTTTTTAGTAGCCGAACTTTTACCACCAGTCGTTAATTTTTAATGATACCATAGTTTATGATGGAACAAATTCAGAAAACAAGAAATATTACGAGGGTAAAAATACAAGTAGAAAGGGCCATAGGAGGAATTAAAACTTTTCAGATATTACATATGATTGCTTTTTTTAATGCCCTGTTCATCATTCATCCTTAAAGTTTGTGGGGCTTTGACAATTTTTTAATACCCGCTTATAAGTCGAAATATTTTACAATGAACAAAGTATGTAATCGAATTTTTGTAAATATGTACAAAGGCTTTTAATGAATACGTGTTACAAATTTATAGGATATGTACGAGATGCAAAATAGAGTAACTTTTATTAATAAATTCATAAAATGGTAATTATCTTTCTTAATTTTCGCTGGCTGTTACGGTCTCTCACTACAGTTATTAATCTTGTTTATTTTATTTTTGCATCCCCTACATACCCTATAAATTTGTAACACGTATTCATTAACACTCAATATTATTTATACGTATGTGACAAATATATTTTATTATATGATAATCTACTTTTCAAATTTTGCATACATACTTCTTTTATTATCCATGCCCAATATTTTTCATATGCGTTATTCATTTTATTAATTGTATATATTGCAAAATATTGTTATAAAATAAGCTTTATAAGAAACAATTTTTAATTCTAAAAAAGTTTTATTTACACTTTATAGATATCAGCTTTGATGACAGCTATTTAAATTTAGCGCTAGTACGGTTCGTTCACAACAAATTCTTTCAAGATGCAGTTAAGAAACCGGAAGCCTACTTTCAGGTTTTGTAATTCCCGGTCGATTTTGACGTCATCACTTTCGGAGTCAATTGATCATGATAATAGTAGGTACATTAGATCTTGTACATTATTTAATATTAATTACTTTAATAATATTGCAAAATTGCAATAAATTACAGAAATTGTCAAATAAATAATTGTTTCACTTTTTTATAATACAATATAAAAGATTTACAAACGTTTCTGTAGCGCAGTGGTTATAACACTTATTTCATTTTTTTTACGTAAAAATTGTTGAACTTTTAAAAATCAGTTTATATTTCCATATTACAATCAATTAAAACTAATAATAACATTGTAATAAATAGAGAAAATAATTGAGAATAATTGATTACAATAATCAATACATTGATGTAACAATGCATTGTATTTTTTTTTATAAATACAGTAAAAACATAATATCTACACAAATTTATTATATTTCAGTTATTTTTATTAATATCAAAGGATATAATGCATTGTTATTGTATCAATATTTTGATTATTGTAATCAATTATTTTCTCTGTATTTATTACAATGTTATTATTATTTTTAAATGATAGTAATATGGAAATATAAACTGATTTTTAAAAGTTCAAGAATTTTTATGCAAAAAAAAATAAAATGATTACCCAGCCAAAAATTTCAGACGCGTGTTATAATCTCTGAGCCACAGAAACATTCGTAAATCTTTTCATATTGCATAATAAAAAATAATACAATTACTTATTTGACAATTTCTATAATTTATTACAATTTTTGCAATATTATATTAAATAATGTACAAAATGTAATGTACTATTATCATGTTCAATAGCATGCCTTGATTTTTTAACCAACACTTTATATTTACAAAAAACTGCTTCCCATGTTAAACGCCTATGTTTACTCATAAAATAAACGCTTCAATACATTGCTGTCAAACATTCATACCGTAACTATGGCAATGATGTACCCTACGTTTACTAATAAAATAAACTCTCGGTATATATATTATATATGTTTACATACAGTTTACAAGCCGTTTCCAAAACTTTTTAAGTTTTGAAAACGCCAAGTATACAGGGTCGAACCAAAACTAAAAATTCATGTTTCAAAACTACTCATCTAAACACCTAAAATCAAGTTTCGATATTGCGCATGCGTACGTAGCTTGACGTTTCTGCAGCTTTGTGTTAGTAACCTACAAGTGAACTGACATTTCTGAAGTTTTTGTGTGTGCAGTAGTAAGAATAAAAAAAAAAAAAAATTGAATAGTGACAAAACAAAATATTTGTAGTATAAACCAAATGTGCATACGCGCCGAAACTGCTTTCAAATATATCTGTAGACTTGTTTTGAAAATTGCATGTAAACTAGAGCACTGCAAGGCCCGGCTCGGCTCGAGTGGGGCGCAAGCTACCCGGCACAAATGGTCAGGCTGGGACAAATTTTCGTGATTATCATCGGTCTTCGAGTCGGGCCGGGCTTCAACTGTGACGGGCTCGAGCCGGGCCGGGGCCGGACCTAAATTGTGGTGGTCTTGGGTCGAGCTGAGCTACAAGTATAGTCTGGACGATATTACTTGGCGAGCTGAAGTAATAAAGGATTTCTCTGTGGTTACGGTAAAGGTATAAAAAACATAGGCGCGCCGGAAAAAATATCAATTTAATAAATGTACAAACAGTACAGAAAATAATATTTTATTTATTACATTTAAAAAAAAATAATACAACAATGTCAAGTACGAAATGCAAATAAAAAAAAAAAAAAATACATAATATGTATTGATATTATTCGTATAATAATCACATTGCATAATTTATATAAGGGTTTTTCTTAATTTGTGTTTAAATCTTAGTCTTTAGGTTTAGATTATGATTACGAGCAGATTTTAGCTTATATTATAATGTACATTACAAGTTTACTACTAGCTACAAAATATAAATATTTGTCAATACGTTTACTTTACTAACATGTTATATGTAATATCTGTAATAAATATTCAAAAATATTTATTATTTGTAGATTTCTTATTGCCAGTAAGAAAATTTATGCACGCCTATGTTCAAAGAGAACTGCTTGAATATAAGTGTCATAAATCGTGCGGTTCGGAATGTTTTTCTATTGTGTTAGGCCATAAAAGGTCGTAAAATCACTATTTTACTTTTAACGCAGTGCGTTATCTAAGAAAAAGTATATATTTAACATACCGCATCGTAGGAATTGTGAATCGACCTGCATTCCTAAGGCTTGCCAAGATAAATCGTCCAGACTATATGATGGGCTCGAGCCGGACCGGGCCTCAAATGAGGCGGGCTTATATCGGGCCGGGCTGGTTTTTTTGACCGGCTTTGACCGGGCCGACCTGATTTTTTATTCAATAAATGCATGATTTTAAAGGCGAGTTTCTTTATTCACCGATGAGTAGTGCGCATTAATGCGCATGAATCGTAAATTCATCACACCGTTTCTTTATTCACTGGTGAATTGCAGATGAAATTCATCATACCGTTTCTAATTATCGCGCACTATCCATCGTAAATTCATCGCATGCATCGGCTTTGACTACCGATGGATTTTACGATTTCCGATGGATTGGTAGTGGGGGGTCTAACGAAATATCATTTTTGACATTTGCGTTTGTTTCGTGGTTGCAAGTGTAAGAATATGGAAAGAAAAAATGCATAATTCAAATAATAATAATAAAAAAAACCATATCTCGTTCACAACAGAAAGTAGATGGTTATAAATGTAGATAATTTTTATTATAATTATGAATTCCATATCATTGTTGCTATTGCTGTCATCAGATTCTTCATTGTTCGATGAATCTGATGATTGCAATACAGCGACGATCCTTTTAACCACACTTTTAACTATAAAACTTTCCATATCTGGCGTGGTGGTTAACTGTCAGTTGATATTTAAAGTTAGGAGATTCATCGCAATTTTCAGCAACCCGTTTCTTTATTCGGTCGCAGCGGCTATCCATCGGATCCATCAACTATTCATCGTGACGTCATTTTCAATTGCTGATGGAATTCAGCGCATTAATTGCTGCCAGGGTTGGAAAAAAACATGATTTATTTAAAAAAATCAAAAACCATTGATTTTTTTTAAAAAATCAAATAAATCATGATTTTTTGATTTTTTTTATTTTTAAAGATCTAGTGGTGTTATTGTACTTTTTTAATTGTTTTAAAAGCAATATAAATATTTCATTTCATAAACGAAATCTGCAATAAACCCCAAAAGATGTATTTGAATTTTTGCATAAATTTAGTATATAAAGTACGCGCGCGCGTCTTTTTAAACAATACATTCCTTAAATAAAATAGGTCAAAACATGTAATCAGTAATCTGGTAGAATTCGAATACAGTCCATATTTTTGTTGTTATTTATACTTTTGTAGTAAATAAATTCATTTTTATTACAATTTGAATCTTTTTTTCATCTGTGATAAAAATCAGTGATTTTTTTAAAAAAATCAGTTGATTTAAATCTTGATTTAAATCATGATTTAAATCAAATGATTTAAATCAGGCCAACCCTGATTGCTGCTGAATAAAGAAACTCGCCCTTAATAAACGATTTCAATGGGTAACCATAGATACCACATAACTATTGATGAAGAATTGTCTAAACTTTGTGTCAAACGTTACGAACCTAAAAATTTTTGTCATGAATAAAATAAGATTTTCCAATTCAGTGAAATATGGTCAACGAAAAAATATTGTAACTAACACGTGTGTTATTAGCGATTAATGATGTCTCACTCATTAACACACTTGATAAATAATTATATTTCACATACTGATAATGCCTATATTGAAACAAAAGTTATATGCTAAAGAATTTAATGCAGTTACCAACATTAGTAAATATGTTTGTAGGTATGTCTAAGTTAACAAAAAATAAATGCCGGGATGTTTAGTGCTGGCCAAATCCGTTTTATTATATAAGTAGGTATAAAATATTTTCAAAAGTTAAATTCTCTTTGGTTTCGAGGGTACAATGTAATAAATTTACTAATTATTACTATAATTACTTATTATTAATTAATAAATAAAATAGCACTTAACAACTTTGTGGAAAAAATTAATCCAAAATTTCAAATTTGACATATTTGTAGGAAAAATTGATTAGATACTTTGGCTAGCGCAATTTAAATAACTTTTGTACTGAGTAGAGTCAAGTCATGCAAAATGAACGGGTCTGGTCCAGCCGGGCCGGACCGGGCTTTTGAATGAATGGGCTTGGCCGGACCGGGCTTTTTAAACGAACGGGCCGGATCGGGCTCTTTAAGTAAATGGGCCCGGTCGGGCCGGGCTCTTAAAGCGAACAGACCGGATCGGGCCGGATTTCATATTTATCTTGGAAAAGTCGGGCCGTGTCGGGCCAAGCTCTTTAAATGGGTGGGCCGGGTCGGCTCGGGCTTTATATTTCTTTAAAAAACTCGTTCTTAAAAATTATCGGGCTTTGGGTGGGCCGAGCCTCAAAATATTGGCCCGTGCAGTGCTCTAATGTAAACAGTGCTACGTAATTTCTACTGAAAACTGAAACCATTTTCAAAACTGCATGTAAACTTAGTAATTGAAGTAGAATTATTATTACATTATATATTATACATTTTTTATACATGCATGTACACTTTTTAAATGTTTGCCACCCTCGAGATTCTAAAAAGTTTACGCCTTTGTTTAAAACGCGTCAAGGCTCTACTGTACAGGGAGTGTGGGGAAGTATATTAAACGTTCGATAACCTAGATTCGTATTCGACGTCAAATCAACTTTTCATGAAGTACAAAGTAAAATATTGACCAACAAGTACAGAAAAGCATCTATCTCATACGAGGATTGGAATAGAATTGTAAACCTTGTGAATTACATATTTTAAATAATAAAGTGAAAATATAAAGCTATTGAAAATGTGTTTAACTATATCTAAGCAAGCAGGATTTGACGAATGGTATCAATCGCAAAATTCCGTATAAAAGAAAATATATATATACATATATATACAGGGTGTCTCTTAAATAGGGGGACATGGCTTAACCATAGATTCCTGAGACTAAAATAAGACGATTTAACCAAACTTGCTTCTACCGGAAAGTGTACCATTTAGCCAGAATTCTGCTTCAAAGTTCTTCGAAAAAAAATTAATTTTGCTTATAAAATTCGGACGCTTTATCCGATTTGGATGAAATTTGGTATGACAGTTTATATGGTTATAAGTCATCTTTTAAGATGATACTTGTTATTATTAGTGATCCACTAGTGTATGAAACTTAGATCTCCCAACATTAATTAGACCGTAACTTTTTAATGGCAATGCCGAAAACGTGAAATTATTTTTCTTCAGAAAGATACATTCAATAGTAAACTTTTCTCTCTCTGTGTAATTTGTGATATCTATTACGGTTCACACAGAAAAAAATAAAATCTGAGTGTCTGCACTGCTAAATTTTTAAAATAAATTTAATCTAGCAATCTATCCTAATGTCAAACAAGTAATTTTTAATGACAGTAACGAGTTGTCAATCTTTACAACTTGTTTAGGAGTAAGCTAAGATATGTAATCATCTTATTTATAATAATGGTAGTAAAATACTATTAGGCCGAACACACAGATGTAACTAATTTTAGAATATTGCGAAGAAAATTTTTGACAACCGGTAAAACAATTGTTACTGTCTTTAAAAATTACTTGTTTGACATTTGGATAGACTGCTAGATTAAATTTATTTTAAAAATTTAGCAGTGCAGACACTAAGATTTTATTTTTTTCTGTGTGAACCGTAACAGATATTACAAATTACATGGAGAGACAAAAGTTTACTATTGAATGTATCTTTCTGAAGAAAAATAATTTCACGTTTTCGGCATTGCCATTAAAAAGTTACGGTCTAATTAATGTTGGGAGACCTAAGTTTCATACACTAGTGGTTCACTAATAATAACAAGTATCACCTTAAAAGATGACCTATAACCATATAAACTGTCATATCAAATTTCATCCAAATCGAATAAAGCGTCCGATTATTATAAGCAAAATTATTTTTTTTTTGAAGAACTTTGAAGCAGATTTCTGGCTAAACGGTACACTTTCCGGTAGAAGCAAGTTTGGTTAAATCGTCTTATTTTAGCCTCAAGAATCTGTGGTTAAGCCATGTCCCCCTATTTAAGAGACACCCTGTATATATATATATATATATATATATATATATATATATATATATATATATATATATATATATATATATATTTATATGAAGTACATTACTCTCTCTAAATAGTCCAAGCCTAGGCCGGCAAAAGGATAGGGACTTTTATGGTTATAAGTTGGTAATAGTGACTTGTCAGTTTACAAGAATTTACAGTTCCGTACCTTTTACAACTTGGCAGATTGTGCAGAAAATATTTTCTACCATACTATGATGAACTATGACACCTTACTTACATTATAAAATTATAATAATATTAAGTTTATAATAAATATCTAATAAGCCTAAAATAACCCCAATAAATCCTAAAAAGAAACCATTAGGTCGGGTTTTTTAAAGAAATCCTAAGTCTTTACCAGCTTTGGATACAAATCACTATTAAATACTTTTTTTTGCTAAATATAGTTTGACACTTTTCAAAAGTTTTTAACACATGTATGCTGTAAAGTGGAAGCTTCATGTACGCTATTGATGAATTAACACCAGGTTCTTATGTTTAATTTTGGTAACTTTGTCACTTTGGTTATGTTATTATCTTTTACATATACATGAAATAAACCAATGAACTAATTAATATGAACATCATACATCATGAATCTGACATTTCCTGTTTTGCATACAATCCTCACACTGCCTACCAATAGCAAACAACTGTCACAAGCGATTATGTTTCTACATATCAGCGGTAGGCAGCGCTGTCATCACTATGAACTGTCATCGGAAAAATTATGTTATTTCGATGAAATTCAAAACATTTTTAATAAATTTTATCTCGTTCAATTTTAATGAAAAGCATCTTAAAATTGTACATTTGCATTTCAAAAAATGAGTATGTCTTTTCAGAAAAATAAAATAAAATGTTTTAGTAGAATACTCCATTGTGAAATTTTAAAATTCATTTCGCTTACGAGTATTAGGAAAATAAATATTTTAAGTTGAGTTTTCACTTAAGTTTATTATGTTCTTTAAGAAAATAAAATTAAAAAATGAAATGTTGTATAAAGCCAATATAGACGAGAAATTCTGGAAAATGCCGCAATATACTTTTTCTAGAATCTCAGCTATAAAATTTCATTAGCAGTAATTAATTTGTAATTTAACCTAACGAGAAATGACGTCTATCAAAGGTCAAACTATTTAAAGTATATGTCGATAAAGCACTTAGGAACAAGACATGTAGGTTTTGCGTAATTCATATTAATTCTAAATCATTTGAATACGAATGATGTATAGCCATGCCAAAGATGAATTTGCGGAAAATTTTATTAGCTTAAATCTTTATCAAAATGAACTTTATATCACGGTGAAATAAATTCCAACTTTCTCGAATAGTAAAAAAGGAGAATGGGCAATTTTCGTTTATTGTTGTACAAAAGAGACTTGAATCTCTTTCGAGAAAAACGTATTAACCTTCAACAAAAGTCTGCACGTAATATTCTTGTTCTACTTAAAGGCGTCATGATCTATTTATTTGCTTTATTTAGTCGTAAATATAGAACTGTGTTTTGCCCATGTTTTATTTACTTTCGTATGATAGGTACACGTAATGTTGGTGCACATCAAAAATAAATTCAGGACTTTAAACCGGAATTTAAATTATTTTTACTTACACTAATTCTATTTCTAATGCATTGATACAATATTGGTTATTACTGGTTATAACTAGATTATTCTGGTTGTGTTTCATAGTTAAGAATTCACACGTTTCTGAATATCATTGAGTAATATTTTCATTTCTAAATTGTCAATAATAATTCATTCGAGTACTTGCTGGAAATATCGTGAAATCCTCTTGTTGCAGAAAACGTAAAAGAACGAATCAGCCCCAGCCGTATATCCTGAAACACTTCTTAATGCTGCCTTGTGTACAACTGTGCTTCAACGCCTGTAAATTGGCTTAAAATCATTTTATTACCGTGAACATTAAACCGAGAAGAGATTTACACGAGAAAGTAATTCCGCTTCGCCGAATTCGCGTAAGGATTTTTGAGTTTCGTGGATTAGTAACTCTAACCTCTAAAGAGTGCATGTACTTTTTAAAGTGGTAAATAGTGTATCTCCTTTACTTTTCTCTTGTCGAAGTCAAGTGTACAATAAGATATGAAATAAATACCGAGTGTGTTTGTTGAAATCTTAAATGTGTTTCAGTGAACCAACAGTTGTATAAAATGTACCTATATGAAAATAAGATAATTTGTAAATATGAAATATTACATCAAACACAAAACTCAGGCCATTATAGTCGCTTTATTTATACTTTTTTTTCTTTTTTTTAAGGAAAAATACGGAATAGACATTTAAATATTAAGGACAGTAAGTGCTTCCTACCAGTTGTGGATGATTTTGGAAATAACCCGTAACATCTACTACTTACAGAAACTTATTTCACCAAAATTTGTATGCATGCATATCAGCATCATCATAATTTACATCTTCTTTCTTAATTAAAATAATACAGTTGTAAACTGCTTTAAGTCTAATTTTCATTTATGTAAAAAATATGTTTAAAGAAATATGTCCAGTCCCGAATACGGATCGTTTAGAAAAAATAAAATCTCGATGAGGTGTGATTTACGCAATTTCTCAAAATACATTACCAAACCTAACACACAAAATTGACGCTCGGAAAACTTGGGCCGAGTTTTGTGAGTTAAGTTAGGTTATTGTTGTTATATTTAGAGAAATATACAAGCTAACTAAGTTGTTCAACAACGATTCCGCGTTCGAGTTTTCTATTCTGTTGTCCCGAACGATTCTATTTCTAAACCACGCCTCATCGGAATTTTATTTTATTATAGGTATGGCCATGTTTAAAACGTTATCAAAATTTAGCCATGTTCTGACGTGACTCCTGCTGAGTTGATGTTCCAAACCACTGAAATATATACTAACTGGAACTCGCGTACTCTACCTATCAGCGTACGCTGCACTGAAGCCTCATTGAACAATAATGGCTGGTCCTGTTCGCGCACGTTCGTGCCGAACCGAACCTAGCCGAATAACTCGTATCATAGCTGATCGCTTTGTTTTCATATTATGCTTCATTTATTTAAACATGCGCCACACGAAATAATTTCCGTCTACTCACGAACTGTCTCGATGTTTGCCGACTACTCCAGCAGCAGGCTTTCAATATGCTGCACAGTCACGGTTCCTACGCGCATTCCAGTTAGTATATATTTCATTGTTCCAAACCGAACTTCACTGCTAAAAAGAGGAAACTTAATGAAGTTCTGACTGATTTCGACAATCTTAATTTTGAAGAAATTCTTTCATTAATAAAGATAACTACTTCATTTCGATTTTTTGAATTCAACGTAGGTATACAAACGCAGCTGTTTATTGATACTTTTCCATTTCCCAATGAAAACGAAACAGATAGTAATCAGTCGCTTAGCGGTGGAAGTAGCGTGCCGACTGAAAGAAAGATCGATAAAATGTCAACTCATTAATAATAGAAACGGCATTTGACGAAACAGGTTTCTCAACCACGAGAAAACTATGGGTGTCATTGTATGGCATTTAGGAATGTATAATATTATACTTTTTTGATGTTCATATATGAACTTAAGATTAGCAAACTTTACGTTGACGAAACAAGAAGAGTACTATGGACAATCGCTATAATCATTCATTCCAGGGCCGGCGACTTTTTATTTTACCGTGTATTGCTCAGGAAATGGAAATGCAAAATGCTTTTTTGAACAAATCTAGTTTGTTTGTAGAAAATATTCTAACGTTCATTGAATATTGAATGCATTTAAGGTTGCATCAGTTTCATTCTATACTTTGGTTTGGATCATACCATAGTACCATAGTATGGTACTACTAGCGAATGAAAGTTGACTTCTAATTATTTTACAGATATGATTTCTTTTCATAAGTTAGTGAAGAATAGAATTGTAGGAATTATTCAGGTATAAGAGTTTTTGTATGTTGTATTTAGTTTGGCAATTTTATGAAATAGGATTGTTTTTAATTTCATTTAACAGTAGTTCCGTCTCAAGGGTTGGTTACACTTAAGATGAACAAACCATAATTCACAGTATTAAATTTTTAAATACATCCCTTAATTGTGTTGCTAAGGTCACTTTAAATGCATCCTTGTATTCCACTGGTATTGATTACAATTCTAATCTTTTCTAACAGAATATATAAAAGTCAGTTTCTTTTCAAATCAAATCATGGGACAAAACTACAGTTCAAAATGCAATAATATTTGGAACGTTTTTAACATTTTAACATTTTTAGATAACAGTTTGGACTATGGTCACTAGATTTGAATTTCTTTCTCGTGTTTAGCATTGTACTCTTCAGATTAGCATGTTAGCTTTTTTGTTAAAGTTTAGTAATTGAAATCAAGGTTCATATCCCGCAAGTGAAAATGTTATTCTTGCTTTTTTACTTATTTGATTGCATTGTATGTCGATTGTTGTAAAAATGTATTTCTATATTTTATTTCACGAGATTTATGTTTTTACTTATCGTTGGTTCAGTTACCCATGAATTTGTATTTATGGAATATTCACCGGATGACTCAAATCGTTTTTAAACTGTTTCCTTTTTTTGTATAAATATAGGTTCACTCGAGTTTTATTCAGAGAGTGTACGCTCTCTCAAGAAGAGAGTGGTGTGTGCTATCTTCCGCGAACATCATGTAAATTGCACTTGACACTTTCTCCTTCTTCAGCTTTTCCCTATTATATTAGGGGTCGGAGTTTATTACTCTTCTCTTCTACACATTCCTGTCCAACGTAACTTCTTCACACAGTTCTTCCTCTCTCAGATCTTCTTGCTACACAGTCCTTCCATCTTCTCTTTGGCCTTCCTTGTAACTGCAAGTCACTTGCGAGAGACACTTTGTCACACCACTTTCTGATCCTATACTTTCTGTCTTTGATTTTGCACTTGACACTAACATCTGTCAATTAGAATTTTTTGAATATGTCAGCTGTTTCCATAATAAATGACTGCTGACTGATTTTTGAAAGTTAATATCTTTAACTCTATATCTAGTGAATATGAAGGAAAATCTATAATGAAACTGTATAGAGAATAAGATATTCTTTCATATTGAAAAAACTCAGTCAAATATCATTTTTTTGGCATTTTATATTATAAATATTGAAGAAAATGTATTAACAGTATATCAGTGTAGTGATCTGTGTAGAATGTTCAAATATCACTAATTAACAGATATCAGTTTTGCTATCATTTTAAGCAGTTATTTATCTGTCATATGGTTAAAACTTAATTAATTTGTTTAAGTATCGTTCAGAGTGAAAATATAGTATTAACTAGGGAACATAGGCAGCTTCAACACTTCAATTGTTCAATTTTTGATGAAACAAAAAAGGGTAAAAATAATGGAACATTTACCATACTAACCTGATTTGCAGTATAGCAGTAAAATTCGAAAAAATAATGAGCTGTGTGTTATATTTTCAATAATTCTAGAGTAACTCTCGTATGATAAGTAATAGCTATTAACATACCTACCTAGGATTGTTATGCGTATCTTAATCCGAGGTTGTAGAGCGATGACTTTAAGGCGCCTTATTATGAACCATAACATCCATGGTTTGTTCAATAGTTTCTCGGTTTTAAAAAATGAAGACATTATTAATATTATTTTTTGAAATTCTGTCACTAATGCTGTATCCAGAATGCTATGATTAACAGAACAATTATTTTCACATATTATGTTAAAATTAAAATGGCAAATATTCAAATTATGTACTTTATTCCTCATGTTTATTATTTTAGAATAAAGTAAACCGTGTTATTACTTAGGCTGTGTCCGATGTTGCACTTTTATCACCCTAATATCTAAATCCTAAATTTATATGCCCTAAATCTAGAGATCATTTAGAATTTTAGGAATTAGATTTTAGGGTTTTGCAGGAGCACACTGTGCCTTAAAGTTAACGCGCACTAATTAAACAAATCATATTCGGTGCTATACTGCCGAAGAATAGCTTCTTAGCTTCTATTTTATGAAATATAATATTGACATTTACTCTCAAGCATCAAATTGAATCGAATTGTATAATTTATTTTTGTTGATCAAAAGCGTTGCCATACAAATCAATGGATATCACTAGTGTGCCATTCGGAGTTGTATTTATGTGAAGAAGACTTAAATTCTCAATACTAAATGCCAAAATGCGACATCGGACACAGCCTAAGTTACCAGCCTACTTTTGTGTATGTAAAGAAGGGCTTAATATCATGAAACAAGCAAAATATTTTTAATTTAATTTTTCAAATGGAATGCGTATTGTTCGAAATTTTCATTTTTTCAAAATGTAGCCTGCAGTCTCATTTGTGTTACCGACGAATTTAACAGGGATCGTTATTATTTTATTTGCTATTGCTATTCTTTATTATTATCACTATTGTTTCTTAATATTTCTTACGTAAAATTTTTATTGAATTAGCTAGAATTATATCCAGTAAAGACAGTAATCCAGTGTTCCACACACGACAAAATGTGATATGCCGAATATTAGTTGATTGTCAGGTTACTCACCCAAATATTTCATGACATATTAATCTTTTATTTTAATTTTGACATTTCGTATGACACGTAAATATACTGACAGTTAATTTTCTCAACTTTGAGCTTGTGCACGTGGTAGAAATACAAAATTATATCTCAACAAGTATCATAAATTCCTGGACCCCAAGGGTTTTATGCAACGCACAACCTTATCAATTTCATAACCCATAAAAGTAACAAATGGTCACGTGAGAAACGAGCAGAATTCTAATTACATCGATCAAAAACAAATCCCTAACCTAGTTCATTGACTTAGTGGCAACGCGCATACAAAACACCAGTCAGGGGTTCCAAACTCGATCTGCAAAGTGCAATTAAACTAGTGGCTCCGTAAAACAAAAAAATTAAAAAAGGAAATCCATTCGTACAGTTGTTCGATACGTGTAATTTAAAGTGATAGCTTTTTATCGCTCTGGCGATCTTTCCAGTTTATTATTTTTGTTTTTCATTGACTACATGCATACGGCCATTGATAACAATTTTCTCTTTTTTGGTGAATTTAATTTTTTGTTTTAAATGATATATGTTTTACAGTATGTGCACAAGTAGATGCAAAAATACGAGGATGATTTAGGATGTTATCTACCTAGCCATGAAGGAAAACAATTAAACATAAAGTAATATATTATCTAGTTGCTTCTGACATCCATACTTCTCTTACAATCACTAAAAGCATCATCCTATAAAATATGATGGCGCAACTTCTCCATTTATGCCAATTATTATTTCATAAATAGTTTTTTTTTTGTCAAGACCTTTACAAGTTTAATGCTATTTCACTTGACTCATTTTCTTTTACATAATACTTTCACAGAAACTGGAAAATTCTTTCATTTTGTACCGAACCATACGCTAAGTATGCAGACAAAAATGTTACATTAAGTTAACAGCAGAAAGTGATAATCACTCGTCTTTTGTTTCATGACAAGGTAGATAATCGTTTATTCTAAACATGCGCGTTACGTATGTAGTGACATGTGTCATTGGAAAATTTGACAGTGACAACGACACATGCCATTACAGTTTGGACATTTGACTTATGTCAATATATTTAGTTAAATCAAGTGACCAATACCCTTCTCTAATAACTATTGTTAGTGTTAGGTTAAAGTTTACCTAGTTACGTATTTTGTGTAAATATTTATTCAATTTTTGGTTTTGATTCAACAAACATCTAAATCAAATTTCTCCTGTAGTTCATTTTTATTTATTTTTACAATTTCATTTAATAGTTATTTATGTAACAAAGAATGTAAATACATCTTTATATCCGAGGAAGTTGTACTAGACCGAGGCGTACGCCGAGGTCCTAGTAACTTGCGAGGATGTTAAGATGTATGTACATTCTGTGTTACTTATTATATTTTTCGCGCTACTAAAAGATTATGCTTAAATATTCAAAAATATAGCCTGGTTGACATCTGTCATCAACATTATTCTTTTTTTTTACTACAATTTTCAATTCAAGTTACCTTTGTTGCTATGTTACTATATTAAAAAGTAAAAAAACTGTTGATGCTGTTGACATTTATTTAAAAATTGGTTTATATATATATATATATATATATATTTGATTACAACAAAAATGGATATTGATGAGGCTGCAAAAGTTGCTTTATTAAGTTGTTTACCTGAAAAATCAGGAAAAAGGTACGAATTTACATATGAAATATTTAAAAAATGGTGTGCCGCGAAGAAAGTCATGAAAAATCAGGAAAAAGGTACGAATTTACATATGAAATATTTAAAAAATGGTGTGCCGCGAAGAAAGTCAAGACGACTTCCGAAAATGTAATGTTGGCGTATATGTTGGAAAGATCCAATTCTTTAAAATCACCATCCAGCTTATGGTGTGAATATTCCATGTTAAAAGCCACTATTAAAAATAAAGATAATGTGGATATCTCAAAATTTTCCAATTTAATTGGTTTTCTCAAAAGTAAAAACAAAGGACATCACCCAAAGAAATCCCAAATTTTAACCAGGGAACAGATTAGTAACATTTTTTCAAGAAGCTGATGATACATATTTATTAATCAAAGTAAGATATATGTAATAATAAATTTTCTGCAATTATATTTCTTAATATTTTTATTTGCTATAGACTGTAATGATTATAGGCATTGCCGGGGCATGTAGAACCGATGAATTATGCAAGATGACAATAACAGATGTGGTTGACCACGGAGATTATGTCATTGTTAATATTCCTCAAAGTAAGAATAATATCCAACGTAGTTTTTTCATTGTTAAAAATAAAGAAGAAATTATTGACTACTTAGGAACATTCAAAAAATATTTAGAAATTCGGAAAAAAATTAATACAAATCCTCGCTTTTTTACGATATCAAGCTGGAAAATGCACGAATCAACCAGTCGGAAAACACATATTTTCAAAAATGCCTTCAGTAATAGCAAAATTCTTAAATTCCCATATCCACATCTATATACTGGGCATTGCTTTAGACGCTCTTCAGCCACTTTACTGGCCAATACTGGAGCAGACATGTTAAGTATTAAGAGACTCGGCGGATGGAAATCCAGTACCGTTGCCGAAGGTTACGTGGCAGAATCCGTCAAAAATAAAATTGATACTTCAAATAAAATATTGTACAATAAAACCACTGATACTGCTTCTACATCAAAAGAAACACCTCAAATTAATTCATCTACATCATCACAACAAAATCCACAAAATAATACTTTATCATTAACAGAAGAACAAACTAATTTATTGGAAAATGAAAATACCGTGATTAAAAATTGTACCTTTACAAATAGCACTGTAGTTTTTAATATAAATAAATAAATACCTAATGTGAAAATTTTGTTTCCTTAAATAAAATATTAAATTTCTAAGTCTGTGATTATTTTCCTAGGAATGTAAGTAAATTTATTAAGTTCCGTCGTCAAGGAAAAATTATAAACAAATATAAAAGGTAACTTACATACACAGTAACTATGGTTGCAATACATACTTACAGTATAAGTAGCGCGAAAAGTTATTTTTACATCTTGTAGCGGCTGATCTCGCTACACATACTTTTTAAGTCTTTTAAATTTCCATATATTCCAAAAATTCATGCCCTTACTAAAACTTTAAACGTATGAAGAAAAATAGGCATTTGTCTTCCATGAGAGAAGAATATGATACATGACGTCATTACAGATCCCTTAGACTTAGACAAAGGCAAGTTGTTGCCTAATAGAGAACGAGCAAAAGTTTAGAAAAGAAACGCCTTACTACTCAGATGACACCTAACCAGGCCAGCTTGTTATGTATAGGTACCTACAGTTCTCATAATTTAAAGGCCATCATTTTCTTGACCGTTAGGACTTTAGTTTAATTTATTAATATCATAATTTTAAATAAAAATTTAGAAATTAAATGTTAGTTATTTTAAACTTTTTTTAGTTTTAACTACCTATATTTTTCGTAATTTACTATTTTTAAAAAAAATTGTTTATAATAACACTGCATTGTCTCAGAAATAAGTTCTTTCATAAGTGATAACATTGCTGTTAACATATTGAGTATATTAACTAAGCTTAAATGTCTCTGAAATATATTGAAGCAAAATTAATATTGTAAATCTTCTAAAGTGGCAATTTGTACCCATTACATGAGTATTGCCTCTAGTGTTAAAGTACTCGTTCCTGGATCAATGCATGCATTCAAGTGCAGTTAGTCTTAATTTGTGCGACTGTCTTTGATTAGTATTCTAACTAATGTTCCATTAAATAAACTCCCTGTCCTGTAATTAGAACTACTTACATAAATTTAAATTACGTTTAGTGTTTAGTAACACTGAAATATATATTTGCTCAAAGATTGCTTATCGATTATTCTTTCCTTTTTTGTTGTCTACAAATTCATAAATTTTAACTTAACATTAAACACTATTTAGTCAGTACTGTCGCTTTTAAAACGTAAAAAATGGTCAGTACCTACCTCTCACATTATGACACAATAGTTTATCTTCTAGTATTTTAACCAACATATATTTAAAAAACATAATAACACGCCCACTGTTTTATGAATAACTTTTCGTGTTTACATCTCAGTACATCTCATCTTCAGCATTCATTTATCGCGCAATTCGCATAAACCCAGAACTACGTGGCCTGCAACAGTTTATGAATGCATATTTACGAAACTTCAAATCTTGGTAGAAAATATATCGTTAAATACAAATTGCTTTGAATTTTCTGCTACACTCAGATGTAAATAAAAAATGTAACGATCCTCGTATATTTTGTAAGTTTTCGTGTTTCCATTTACATGTACCAAATAATGGAGTGAGCATGGTCGAGTGCACTGAAGTGACCGATTAAAACTTGGATATCTTGGCTTCCAATCTGATTCAATTCAGCAGTTATTTATCGCGCTATTCACATAAATTTACTGCATTACTTTGCCTGCAACAGCTTATGAATGAATGTTTGTGAAACTTCGTCTTGATAAAAAGTATATCATTAGATGCAGAATCTTCTGCTGCGTTTAGAAGTAAATAAAAAGTGTGCGTGACGATCCTCATATATTTTGGCCGACGTAGCATTTTCGGGAATGTCAGCCTGGCTGTCATATAGTTTATACTTTGGGAACCGCTGCAATAAGTTGACAACGGAAGTCAGGCTTGAATGGCTTTGGTTCTTACGAAGGCAAAGGCATTTGGTGGAGTAGGAAATGGGCCTGAGAGGAGCAAGCAAGAGAGAAGTTCGAGAGGGAGAGTCCCTTTCTCGTTCCTTTTCCCGAGTCCCGGCTGTTCCCGACCGTATTCCGGGTCAGCCGTATTGATCCCGCATGCATGTGTTGCGCCAGCTCCAACTCCAAGCCTGCCCCAGTTATGGACACGACTACGACTCACACTAGCATTGTTGCGTCACTCCTGTCGTTGCATTGTTGTCATCTTATCTCCTTCACTTGTTCTTTCAAAAGACGAGAACTCTTGCCTTGTCTTCCATCTTGTACAACGCAGAATCCAACTTACCTACAACTACGTTCTACGTACACGTCCTCTTCAAACGATTTATTGACATTGTTACGAAAGTAATATTGTGAAATTGATGGTACCTAGCCTCTAGAGTTTGGTTATCGATTTCCAAGAATTTAATACATATTGCTTTTCGGACAATTTACCCACTTGATAGATTTTTCTGGGGAATATAATGATGAAACTATATACCTACCCACTCACTAAAAAAGCTCTACGACAACGCTGAGAAAATATTTATCTTCTCACGTTACGAATCTGTCAAGTAAAACCTTTAATCGATTTCAAGGATTGTGTTTTACTTTAGACGTTTAGACCATAAATTCTACAGAACGATTGAATTTTTTAAGCAAGCGCCGTAACCACTTTTATTCTTATTGCGAGGAACAACAGAATAATCAATATTTGTTTCTGTTTCTACTTCTCGAATTACGGATATCTTAAAATAGAATTATATTTCCGATACTTTTCTTTCAATATATTCATAACTAGAGAGATTATTCATATTTATCCAAATGAATAATTGTCATCCGACTGCAAGTTTACATTTATATCTATAAAATACTTGCCGTGAACAAAGCTTAACCACAGATTCATGAAGCTAAAATAAGGCGCTTTATCTAAAGATACCTTTATATGAAAGTGTATCGTTTGGCCAGTATTCGGTATCGAAGATTATTCAAATTAATTTTGCTTATAATAACAACGTTTTGTTTGATTTGGATGAAATTTGGAGTGACACTCCATATGGGTAACGTAACTCGTAACATGTTATTTGTTATTATTGGTAAACTACCAGTGTATGAAACTTGGATGTCACGTAACACCATGATTAGATAGTAACTTTTTAATAGCAACTCCTATGACGCTTTTTTTTCAGAAAGACACATTCATTACTAAATTTTTCTGTATCTCTGTATATTGTAATACATAGGTACCTATATTGTTGTGAGTTAGACAAAAAAAATATGAGTGACTTTGCCTAATAAATTTTAATAAGTTTTAATCACATCAACAATAGTTTATGAATTGTCAACAATAAAAAAAAATATTTAATCGGTGATGCTTAAAAGAGTCTAATTATAGTCTGGACACCCAAATTTCATACACTATGTTCATTAATAATAACAAACAAAGAACAAAGAACATCTTAAAAGATGACTTATACCCGTGTGGAGTGCCATGCCAAATTTCATCCAAATTGAACAGAGGGTTCTGTTATAATCAAAATTATTTTTTTTTAAGAACTTGGAAGCAAATTTCGTCTAAACGATACACTTTTGGATAGAGGTAAATTTAGTTATATCGTCTTATTTTTAGGCCCAGGAATGTGAGGTTGACTACGTGTTCTAGAGACACCTGTATATAAAATTGTAAAAGTCGTGTCTGAACATTGTTTTTTACCTTCCATCACTTTTAGGTCAGGAAGGTATTGTCTTTAGTAAAAAACATCGGTGGTGGGTTTTTATTAAATAAGCACATTTTAGAGTCCCTAGAATACGGCTTTACTAGTTTTACGATGATGTCTGTATGTGTGTGTATGTGTGTGACAAAAATTTCTCCGACGATAACTCCAATACTATAGGTAATTCTAAAAATTATAATTCTTTCATATTCCTCTTCTTTACATCCATATGAAGAGCTGATTAGATTTTGGTTATAATTGGTCAACTGGTAGTTCTTTTATTTGAAGTTCTTAACAGTTTTTCTTGAAAAACGTAGTTAAATATTATTATTTTTTGATATTTTATATGATTATCAATATGAAAGAATATCTTAATGACTATACGGTTTGATTATACATTTTCCTTCGTATTCAGTAGATGTAAAGAATTATAAAAAGATTAACTTTCATAAATCAGCCAGCTTTGATATAATCATAGAAACAGCTGATATATTCAAATAATTGTAATTGACAGATGGCAGTGTCAAGTGCAATTTACATAGTGTATGTTCGTGTTATAATTTTATTGGATTTATAGAATCTTTTCCATGGAACGTTCAGTATAGAATTTGTAGAAAATAGTATATGTTCGTGTTACAATTTTAGTAGATATATATAATCTTTTCCAAGAAACTTTTGGTATGGGATTTGTAAAAAATACATAGAATTGACGGAAGGTAATGTGCTAGACATAATTACCTCTCGCTAAAAGAGGTACCTATTGGAATCATGCTAAAATTCGCATATCCAGATGTTAGTAAATAAGCACGATTTAAGATCCCTAGAATCCGAT
Source organism: Ophonus ardosiacus (assembly GCA_943142095.1). Taxonomy (NCBI): domain Eukaryota; kingdom Metazoa; phylum Arthropoda; class Insecta; order Coleoptera; family Carabidae; genus Ophonus; species Ophonus ardosiacus. The sequence goes on along the minus strand of OW964824.1, from coordinate 31,643,758 downwards.
TATAACATTTTTAAAATGATGTCTGTGTATATATATATATATATATATATATATATATATATATATATATATGTGTGTGTGTGTGTGTGTGTGTGTGTGTGTGTGTGTGTGTGTGTGTGTGTGTGTGTGTGTGTGTGTGGATGTGTGTATGTATGGATGTTGGAGAGACGATTCCTCAAAAACTATAAGACTTAAGAACTGTTTAACTATCGATTCCTCAATCTGACATTCCTGGGAAGAGCTGAAAAGGTTTTGGTAACAATTGAATAACGGGAAGTAGTAGTTTCTTAGAAAAATTCTTCTTAAAAATTGAGCGTTAGTCCATACTAATTTGACGGGGAGTAAAGTTATTTCAAATAACCATATGGTATAATGACAAGTATATCATGAGTCGTTTCGGTCAGCTGTTGAATGTAGTAAGAGCTAGAGTTGCAGAATTTTAAGCTGTGATTCTATTATTATAGGTATACTATACCATTAAGTCTGTTTTACATTTGCCAAATTTTGCGTCATTTTTAGCCAAGTTCTAGAAATTGATCTTAAAATCCTTTGCATTCCACTTGTCACTTTTGCGTCAATTAAACTGAGCATAGAGCATGTACTATGTTTCCTTTATATTTTCATTGCTTTCTAGTAATTTTAATTACATTTTAATATATCAATTTCATTTTATGACTGTTACACAATGACTTTTAATATTTCAATTTGAAAAAATCTAATGTGATCAGCACGTTACGCAGTACATACGCACACCCACACACCACACACACATCATCGTAAAAAATAATACAATCGTATTGTATGGACCCCAAAATGTGCTTATTCTTAAAAAATCCCCATCGAATATTTTGTCAACGACAATACCTTCCTTACCTAAAGGTGACGGGAGGTAAAAATCTATAAATGTAAACAGTTGGCTAGAAATTCGTACAATTTTATGTTCAATTTATTGAGCTTGGCAAAGTTCTTAAAATTGACGGAAAAACTGACAAATGTAAAATAGGCATTAATTTCTTTTAAGTAACTGTTTACTTACTATAGAAATAAAAACTTTCAAATCAACTAATTCACAAGTTTTATGTGTGAAAAACGAGCTGGCTGCGAAACACCACCAAGTTCATTCTTAACTGGAATACAGTATAAATATTTACTGTTTTAATAATTATTAAGTTGTTAAGAAAACGTTATATCATCATCCATTAGGTACATTATTATTATTATTATTATTATTATTATTATTATTATTATTATATATACAGGGTGCCCACTATGTATGGAATATAGTATATATCTCGGTAAATATATATATATATATATATATATATATATATATATATATATATATATATATATATATATAAAAGTTATTTAACATTTTATTTCCCATAATAAGGTAGCATTCAGTTGTTTTTATTTCCGTAAACAAATGAGTAACGAACAACAATTGAATTTTTATTAGGTTCATTCGATAGAGATTTTTTTCTCTTTTCGATGACGTAACGTGTTAGTACCCTTATACAAAAAAAATTTTCAAAAAAATTTAAAATCTCTTTATTAAATAATTACATCAATAACATTAATCTAGATATCCCAGATCTCTTTCATTTGTCCTAACAATTGATTGTAGGCCAGTAAATGTGACAAAATCTTGTGTAGGTATGTCAATAAGTTGGTACATCGAAAATTAAAAATGGTTCATTTAACAAAATCCGAACGCATAGAAATTTTAATTATGGTCGGTTATGGGAATCGCAAACGAACACAAGTAGAAGTATGTGAAATTTTTAATGAGCGTTGTCCAAATCGAGAACCAATCAACCAGTCAGTAGTTTTGAAACGGTTTAGGGACACTGGACATGTTAAAAGGCGTATTTCTTCTTCTAAATAATGATTTGTTTAATAATGATTCCTTCGAATCATGGTTAAATTTAATTCCAAAAAAACAACAAAATTAACTAGATCGACGCGAAACCTACACAACGTTGAACGAACTAGCGGCAAACGTTAAATGATAAATCAGCTGTTTTGATTGAAGTAATACCCAAATCGAAAATAGTTTAAAGATGGATTGTGCTGAAGCAGAAATAATATTTTTGGTATGAAATGTGAAGTAAAATATGAAAACAAGTTTCTATAACTTTTTTTTGTACCTGCAGGATCTAATAGAAAAATCGAAACCAATAATGAATGTTGAATCTACTAACTCAAGTTCTAGTAGTTCGGATAATTCTGATGTAGACATAAATTTGCACATTCCAATATTTCATTGCTTGATTTTTCCGCCATTTTCAAATCTTTTGTTATTTCAATCACAGGGATCATGCGAAAAGACTGATTCAGAAGGGAAAGAGGAATGGTGTGTTGTGATCACAAAATGAAAGAGTAGGGATAACGAATAACGAACGAAGAAACAATTTTCTTTTTGATCATGTTCACTTTGTTCAATTTTATCACGAATCACAGTCCGAAGAAACACGCCTAAAGATCTGCCGAAAAAGCTCGATGTTTTCATAGAAATCGAAGAAAATCTACACATTACAACTCGTCAGTTATGTTCAAACCATGCCGTAAGTAAAGGTTCAATACACAAAATATTACATTCAGAAAAATTACATCCGTACAAACCGATTTTATTGCAAGAATTATCCGAAGATGACTATGATCGACGTGTTAAATTTTGTGATGTTATGATGGAGCGAATCAACATCAATCCAAATTTTCTCAATAATATTATTTTTTCTAACGAGGCTAGATTTACTTTGAATGGAAATGTAAATAGGCATAATTGTCGATATTGGGCCGCTACAAATCCCCATTGGATGATCCAAAATCATACCCAAACACCACAAAAATTAAACGTATGCATGGGATTTTATGCAGATCACATAATTGGACCTTTCTTTATACGTGGTACTCTAACTGGTGAGCGTTATTTGCAATTGTTACAACAGCAAATTATCCCAGCTTGCCAAGCCTCCCCGATCTCCTGATCTAACACCTTGTGATTTCTTCTTATGGGGATATTTAAAATCAAAAGTGTATAGTACAAACCCACCTCAGAATCTGGACGAATTAGAGCAATATATACATATAGCAGTTTAGTATGTTTTTAATAGCCTCTTGGCACTTTTCCTAAAAAACCTGCGGATCCCCCAAGGAACAACTTGCGGATGCGGACCAAAGTTTGGGAAACCCTGATCGCTGGCCTCTTATTCTTTGTCGGGCGAAAATATTTAGATTCTTTCTTTAAAAATATAGAAAATCTTCATTGACATAATCATGTTAAAGTTTTCTTTCCCCTAAAGTTCTAAAGGTTAATATCCCAAATGGCATTTGCTTGAACTCTCTGAAGATTAAAAACAAAATTTCATCGTTTTGTTTTATTAAGTTATAGAAGTTGTTCTGGATTTAGCAAAAGAAAAACTGCCAAAAATCTTTTGCGCAATTAGAAAACTGGGGGATCGAAGTAGTTATTTCCCAAAACAAGAGGATTATATTGAAAAATAATACATTTCTATCCGTTCAGCTTTACTATATTTTTTCCGTTGTATTTGCTGAGGTTGTTTCGCCTATAATATTTTTAGCAATTATCAAAATATCCCGACCAGGTGGTCACCTGTTAGTGGTATATAAAAAGCGTGTTCGCGGTTAAGTGGCTAATTCCGACGTTAATAACTTTGAAATACAATTTCAATATAGTGTATAAAAAGAATTGGCACATTTCCATCTTGCGAGTCTGATAACACGGTAATTAATTTCTGGGCCCAAACTTTCAAATGAAACCCATTGAATTACGACGTAACTTTTCAAGAACTGAAATTAGCTGCTTTGTTACGCAAATTGAAATCATGCTGAAATTCATATTCAAAAATATACAAATAATTTCACATTAACATTTCTCCCCAAGATTTTTTCAGTGAATAAAGAATGAAGTAAAAAAAGGTCATTTCGCAAATATTAAATTTTACAATTTTGGTGATTATATTAATTGAAACTTATGATAAATTACAATTAAAATTTATATCGTTTTAGAGCTATCAGTGTAATGTTGTGCCCGAAGCGTTAAGCAAAACATCTTATGTTTTTGTTTACTTTTACAATTATTACAGTAATATTTTAGTATAACCTCCAAAAACACAAAAAGCTAAAAATACATACAATTATCAACTTCACAACTCACAGAATGTTTTTTCCTTTACTACTCGGTTGCCATCTAGTGGTGTTACCAATATTATTGCATATGCTTGAATTAGCTGGTGCTTGTCACTTTGACAGAAAAATGTATTGACTTATTTTGATTTTGATCTATTAATGGCTGGTTGCACCAACGTAATTTAATATTAAATTTAGCTTAAATTGATTATTGCATTGAAATGAAATGTCAAATTAATTATATTGCTGTAAAAATTTCGATTTGCATTATTTTGTTTAACCCTAGCTTAAATATAAGCTTTGTTGGTGCAACTGGGTATAAATACTATATTGTACACCAAGATTATGAAGAGTATCAGTATAATTCACTACGACAGTAATGCTCTTCATAACCGTGCTGCATAAACTATTTTTTTCACTACTAGCACGTAATTGTAATAATTATTTATGAAATTAATCCCACTATAATGTCATTTTAGTTTTTCATATGATGCCACAATTGGCCTAGTAAAATTGTTTATTAAAACAAAAGATGAATTTTTTTCATTCCATTTTATTATAACAGTTTTATAATAATAGTAATGATCATAGAAGATTTAAGTTGTACACCCCCCGAATTTACAGGTGATTGCACATTTAAATTTAAATGAAAAGCTACTACCTGAAAAATCGAAACATCTTTTTAAAACCATACACAATTTTGAAGAATTTGTTTAGTACCAAAAAAGTAATTAAACTTTCTGAAAATGTCTTCTTGCATATTTCCAAGATTATGCAAATGATAAAAAACATCCCCCAAAGAATGGGTTCATTATTCTATGTTGAAATCAACTCCTTCTTTAAAAGAAAATATTGATATTTCAAAGTTTTTCAAATTAATTGCATTTTTAAAACGCAAAAATGTAAATTATCACGCAAAAAAAAACGTCAGTAGTGGTAAATATTCTTCAATTAAAGCAGCACGGAGGTTGGAAGTTTTCCACTGTAGTTGAAGGATATGTGGAAGATTCCTTGTCCGTTAAAAAAAATGTAGCATGCATGGTACAAGGACAAGTGTTATCAACGACTTCAATTAATACATTTCCTGATGATTCTGTCGAGACACCAACAGAAAACAGTTTTGAAATCCCTTTAACATCTACACGAATAAATGTTGAAGAAACAAATAGTATAAGTGATAGGTAGTATAATTAACATACCTTCAACTAATATGCGTACTGGTTCCCTAAATACTGCAGGATCTGCAATTAACATGACTTGTCATAATTGTACAATTAATTATAATTTCTACAAATAAATTAGCAGTAGTACTTGATTATAACAATAATTTATTTATTCGCTTAATTAGTGCAGAAATGTAGGTAATAGTGTTGGCTATACAATAACCTAAAATAAAAATAAGTCATTTATTAATAGAAAGATTGAATTTTCGTTACTTGCTTTGTCAAATCACAAATATTTTTCAAAAATATTATTTTTAAACACTGTTTTTCTTATGTATATAGAATCAACGAAATTAACATGAAAACAATTTTAATGCATGAAAAAATTGTTAACTGTGTCATTTGTTACCGGCGCGAAAAATATATTCAAATTAACCAGAATTATTAAAATTAAATTATCAAAACATAAAATGTTAATAAATAAAATCCCTTAATTATATTAAATCTTGATATAAACATTTCCGTTTTGAAACTGTCACGGAGTTATCAAAAAATATAAATTTATTCATTATTAACTAGTGGTTAATAATGGAATTTTTTTACCAGGAACTATGGACAAGTTGAGAAATTTAATTTCACGGCACTCTGTTCAGAACAAAAAAGTTGCTCTGTGTAGCTAATAGTGAAAAAAAATTATTTTACAATTTACAGTAAAAAACATGTAATTAAAAATAATAACTTTCCAAACTCTTCAAGGACGCTCGAATCACGTGTCTGCTCGTGCCCTATATTAACGAACAAAACATACGTGTTTATTATTTTTTTATAAAGAATAACCTAGTAATAAAAAAAAATCAAAAATAATGAAATATCCGATTGGAGTACGTAATGGATAAAAAAAAATAAACAACTAATCAGATAGTTATTACTTCTATTAATACTTATGTGTGACACCATATTTTATTTCATGAAATGTTATTAAAACAGCCTTAAAGAAGAAAATCATTTATAATTACTTTTACTATTTTTCCAAAAAAGTTTAAAAACTCGATATTAAAAGGATTAAACTACACAGTAATAAAATAATGTAATTTACGAAAGTCATCTTAGCAAAATTAATTTTTGATGTTTATCAAGTACATGTGTATACGTTGAGTTTTAAACGGGTCAAGTGAAATATTATAAATTAATTACAATTATGAAATATCATCTTATAATTAGTAAATATCAAAATTTATTCTTCAAATAGTTTTGATCTTTATAAAGTACTTTTTAATGTTTAGGGTGTAGGTTAAGCTTTAGAAATATCACCGTTTTATGGCGATCATTAATTATATTTTTGAAACATCATCATTTTATTTTTAAATATGAAAATTAATTCTTCAAATGTGTTACTTGACTGATCTTAAATGGTAATGGAAGTAGAACTACCGGAGTCAGATAGTAAGTAATTTATTTTCTACTAGGACCGCTTGCGACTTCTATTGTTCTTCAAAAATAAATTTTTACAATTTCCATTCGAATTTTTAAATGCTATCTACTGGGAAAAACATTCTCCTGACAATTTATTGATGTAAAAGTAACGCTTTACCGAATAAAATCTGCAAGTTCTGCTTTCCGGATTATCCAATAGACTCTATCGTAGTGCATGCTTTTCTAAGATAACAAGTTAATAAAATATACGAAGATGCTAGAAAAACACAATTGGCTGTCGATAGGAGAGAAGTGAGCTACTTACTTTTTTTCAGTTCGACAAAATTTGGTTAATTCACTACAAATATTTTAAATAAGGCAGTGCCTCCGCAACCAGCACCAGTTACCGGTCAGCTTTTATATTTCTCTAAAATTATCAATACCCTAACGCACACAAGTCACGCTTGGAAAACTCCGTCAAAATTTGTGCGTTAGGTTAGATTATTATTGTTACCACTTCTGCCTTAACAAATGGAGACAGAATTTAGCTAGTATATTTCTCTAAAAATAACAACAATAACTTTACCTATCATACAAAAACCTTGCTGAGAAAACTCGGGCCAAGTGTCAGAACTGACAGTTGACTGCTGGCTGTCATTTAGGTTGGGTCACCGCAGCCGACTGGCTTTTTTTTAGTGATGCAACAATTACAATTAAGATTAATCGTAATCGCCGATTATGAGCATTTCACGGTTAATCGTAATCGTCGATTATTAACAACGATTATTAAGATGTACGTAGGTAATTATATACAATTTTCATTTGTTATAACCAAAATACTGGGTGGTGGCGGTTAGAAGTGAAAATAGGGATTTACCGGTTTTTAATTTTATGGCAATTTTAAAAAGAAATGTCAAAATTTCTATTAAATTTGCATAATTGTTTTTTTTTTTGTTCAAAGACGGTAGATTTAATTTACAAATTACTGATCGGTGGTGTGAATTACTTACTGATCAGGAGGTGGTAAGTAAATAAAAACAACGACTAAAGTTTACATCAAATTATTTTCAATTTTTGTTTTTAATAATAAACATTGCGGTTAGTAAGTGATCTTCTGCCGGTATCATTTCCAACCGGTAGGAAGCACTTACTATACTTACTTAAATAACTATAAAATGAAATGTCATGTTCATGTTACAGTTTTCAGTGCAAGATCTGTATATATAAATCGTGAAAATGATTTTTGTAGTAAAGTCACATAGTTGTAACTTTATTACCTAATTTCTGTTTTGACTTTTTTTGAATTTTGTATGCTAACTAATAAATAATAAAATGATTTTACTATAAATTATTGATTTTTATTGTTATTCTATTAACTTGGCCTATTTTTAATAAATAATCGTAATCGTATTCGTAATCGGCGATTATCAAATTTGTTACTCGTAATCGGAATCGTAATCGTAAAACAAAAATCGTTGCATCACTACTTTCTTTGATCATTTTTTCGGGAAACGACACCGGTTGGGGGTCACTTCCTTTCCTTTAAATATCGGCAAAGTATGTATTCTAACAACATAAAAATATGAACGATAAAATCATCCTCCTTCTGTAAGAAAGTTGCTAAACATTGACAAAAATTGTAACCAGTAGAAACAAAAAGCCCGTCAATTTGCAATTATTATTATTGGTTATTTGCTATAGGAATAATGCTAAGAGTTAATGGTTAATAGCTTTATTGCAGTCTTGTAGAGAATATTTGTTTCAAACGACAAAAAAATATAACACAACCGAACCTAACGAACAAAACTCGCGCCCGCAATCTGAGCCGTTATACTCGTTTTCTTAGCAATGTTTCTGAACCTACCTTAACGAAACCTCACTAAATTCGAGCGTTAGTTTATGCATTAGGTTAGGTTATGTTAAAGTATGTTTAGAAGTATTACCTGCCAAATTTTGACATTTGATTCGAATTCAGCACATTTTTTGCACGGAGGTTGATTGTGTGATGCCATATACTTTGTCATATTTGTCGTTCGATATACCAATTTTGTCGAGCCATTATATGTTTCCTTAAATGTAATAATATTTTTAGAAAGTAGTTAACTACCACATAATGTCAATTTTATTTCGGTAAATATTCGTATTAAGAACAGATGTTAAAATATAAAAAAATCATTTTTCTAATTATGTTTATTTTTACCCGTGACATTAATGTTATAAATAGATCTATGTCAGTGATATTTTTAGCTAAATGAAATGCCAGAATATATTCATATTTTATTGAAAAGCAGATGTACTCATATTTTATTATGTTTATGTCACTGATGTTAACAGTTACTGAATTATTCCACAAATTGCACTAAAACATGACGTTATTTAATTGCACTATAATGAACTCATTTTAGGTGAACACATGTATTTTAAATAGTTTTCAACCGACAGTTTGATATTTTTATCTTCAGTTGAATGATTCTAAAATGAATCAAAAACAAAATTTTGTAACATTGCCTTGAAAATCAAGACAAAATTAGATTAAGTAAAAATATAAACTGTTTGCATCTATTTTAATATTTCATGATGAAAATTTTGTCATTGGTGGAACAGCTGTCTTTCTTTTAAACAAGATAAAATTATAAACATTAATTTTTAGTGCTAGCTAGAAAATCATATTTCATTTCAATACATATTTAAATATTAGGTCAAGTTAAACTAAATATAGATTCAAATTGTCATATTTAAAATTTATACTCAGTTAACCAAATAAATTAATGATAATTCCTATAGAATATTTTTTTAATTACAATATATAATGGAATTGACTAACTGAATAAAACTAAGTTTAAATTTTAAGTGTTAGTGGTGCAATTGGGCATAAGTATGTTAAGTAGCATTTAGAGTAGAGGAACGTTCACGGTTTTATTTTTTAACCTAACAAAAATAGCATATGATTCTATATAAATAGATTATAAATGTTATTTTTAGGATATAGTTTATCAGAATTACTCAGAATTATATGCAGAGTGTGTCCCTAATTTTGTAAAAATAAAATTTAGAGGGTATTTTAAAATGCTTTAACTACCCTTGTTATTCTGTTAATGTCGCAGGGATATGAGTAAATTAATTGTTTGATCAAATCCCTAGGAGTTTTGCCAAAACCTAACCTAATCCCTAGGGATTTCATCAAAAAACTAATTTAGTCGTCATATCCCTCCGACATATAAGGAGGTACATACTTTGGTATGTATTCTGTATCGTACCTGTTAAAATTTGTAGCCAGTAGAAACAAATGTATTATTTTTATTCAGTGTCTGCTATTAAAATTGGATGAAAAATTTAAACATATGGGATGTCAAAATTAACATGACAATTTACACAATACACCCCATTATATTTTTGTTTCTTGATATGTTATGACATTCATAAATATGTACATTGCTTACAGCAAATAATGTAGTTAATTAAGTTATATGTTATAGACATAACTAAACTATTGCTTAGCCAGTCACAAACTTGTAACCGTAATAACAATCCGCCGAAGTTAGGCATGTGGCATGTCTCATGTCATATTAATTTTGAAATATTAAAATTTATGAAACTATCCACACAGAAAAGTGCAATTTGTTCTTGAAATGTCATAGATAAATAATAGTATTTTACTCCCGTGTAATTGCTGCAACTCATTCTTCCTCCTGCGATACAACCATTATTACATGTTTGTTGAATAACATACTATTAAAATCTGGAAGTTAACTTATAACTTATAATCTATGTATTATCACATTTATATAAAAAATACAATTTTCTTTAAAGCTTAGTAGTTACATAAAGAGACCGTATATTCATGTAACGCAATATTTTATAGACTATATACTCCGTTAATTTGTAAACGCGTAAGATACAGGAAGCGTAAAATATAAAATATTACAGGAAAAAATTTAGAATATTTATTTTATAAACAATTACTACCTACTAAAGTTAACATACAGTAATTCATGGCTTTTATTCATAAATAATGCGTGCAAAATCTAGATATTTAAAAAAAAATGTTAATGTTACGTTTGTTGATTTATTGTAAGAAATATGTAGATAATCCCACTTTCTTTATGTTCTGTGACCTATATTCTGCATAGTACAATAGGATAAAAAAAATTATTACTTACGTACTTATTTCATACAACTTATTAATTATTACTGCTGCTATATAGTTTCGTTGTTTATTAGTTAAGTATAAATAGGACATACTGCTATAGTACAGCGACGCCCAGATATTTAATAAAAGGATCATCCCTCAATTTTCTTGTTGTCTAAAATATGAGTAAAGAGTATTACTGTTTTTAGATATTTTACTTTCCACAGGTACACAGTAATTAATATATTTTTTAGGTCCGGTATTTCAATCTCCTGGTAACGTGTCAAGTAAATTTAATCTGTCTGTTAAGTAAATATTCGGTATTTCAATCGACAAGTAAGGTTTCCCAGCTATATAAATTTACTTTGCCAGACAGTTATTTTACTTGCCACTTGAAGTGACCAGTAACGACTTAACTGACAGAAACGTCAAACAATTTTTAATTGAAAGTCAGACGGTAGGATGTATTCTGATATAGAAAATATTATAGATGACGATGAGGAAATTGATTATTTATTTTTAAGACCAACTACAAGGGAAAGGGTTGATCACTTTGGAAAATGGGATAATTTGGATTTCGTTTATCAATTCACTGTACAAAATTTATTACGAAAAATTTAAAATAATATCATACATACAATAAACAGGTTCGTGAAGCTTTATTTTAATTTTAATAATTACATCATTATATCTATAATTATTCAAAATTTTAGAAAAAATGCAATTTCACTAGCAAATCAATTGCTTCTTACATCAAGATTTTATGCAACTTTATGTTTTTATATTGTTAATGGTGATTTTCTTGGGGTACGTAAATCTACTTCTGGGCGTATAATACAAAATGTTACTTCTGCAATTAATTATTTGAAGCAAGAATATCTGCATTTTTATTTGTAAATTATGTTCTTTTTGTTTTCTCTCTTGGTCTTCCTTCATATTCATAAGTTTTCTTTTGTTTTTTCTTCATTTGTAATTTGGTCTATTTGCTTCCTAATTAATTCTGTTCGCGTTTCAATTTCGAATAATTTCGTTTTCTATAGTTCATTTTTACTATCTTGCCAAACCATATTTTATGACAGTGACAGAAATGACAGCACGAATTGAATAAAATAAATAATAACCAAGGTTTTTGGCTTGTTTTATAAATGACATAATTACGAATATTAAATTTATTTCATTGATCTGTCAAGTAACTACCAAACAGATAAATAACGATTGAAAGACGGAATTATTTACTTGACAGATCTTACCAGGCAGGTAACGTTACTCGGCAAGTAGTTACTTGACAGATTTACCAGGAGATTGAAATACCGGCCCTAAAATTATTAATGGCATGTTGCATTTAAATATTCCGGTAGGTACATACTTGCCAAAATAAGATTGGCTGTGACGAAATTATTCAACCAATAAGAGACGAATGCCAAGTTTACTGCCATAATGTTGAATTTTTCTGTCATTTATTTTGTCGCTTCAGCGATAATTTTTTAATGTGTTCCTATGATTGGGTTTTGTTACAGGTTGTAATTTTCATAAAATTTAAATTATAAAAAAATACTGTACTTGTTTCTTCAACTCTGCCCTTCGACTCTTATTGGTTGACTAAATTTGTCATAGCCAATCATATTTCGACGGGTGCCAAAATATATACCGGAATGTTTAAAATGCTGACCGGTTGCAATAACAAAACTTAAATTCTAAGCTTTTCTTTAATTGACAATATTGCATCGCAATGAAACATCAAATGAATTATTTATTATACATTGCTGTCACAAATTCGAATTTTTTTTGTTTGTCTAAGGGTCGCTAAAATTTAAACCATGTTGGTGCAACTGGGCATAACTAAATTCAAATTTCTACTGTGATGTTACTTAACGATTAGTGGATAATATTTTATTTAAAACTTTCAAAGAAAATTAAACCAAAATTTCTCAAAATAATTTAATAGTTTTGTATTTCAATTAATTTAAACAATTCTAAATATTAGTATCAACAGAAATGAATTTTATATTTTAAAATGTCTTCGTTGTGGATATTAAACGTTTTTATTGGTTTTCTGTAGAGCATAATAAACTTTTATACAATATACGAGGGTGATTTAGAATATTATCTACTGCTATGAAGGAGAACAATAGAATGTAGAGTAATATTTTATTTATGCCCATTTGTACCAACAAGGCTTAAATTTTAGGCTAGGCTTAAACAAAAAAATGCAAATCGAAATTTGGACAGCAATGTATTATATTTCATTTGACATTTCATTTCGATGCAATATTGTCATTTTAAGCCGAGTTAAATATTAAATTTCGTTGATGCAACCGGCCATTAGTTTCTTCTGACATCCTCACTTACAATCACTAAAACTTTCATTATTCGTTCTGTTAAAATCAAATCTTCAATATTTTTGAAATTTTCCTTAATAGGGGATTCCAGCTCAATCGAATTAAAGGAAAAGAGTAAAAAAATACGAATGTATATCCTGAATAAAGAATAACGAATATTAATAAGAAAATGAAGTGGTGTAATTAAGATATTTCGGAAATAAGGGGTTTTTTGTTATAGCGCTTCGACACGAATATGAAATCTATATAATATAATATTTTGAGTGGCGACCGAAAGACCTCCTATAAATGCATAACAAATAGTGTGTTAGGAGGTGGGGTTACTAACATTGGAAGTTAAGAAATTCAAATTCGAAAGGAGGGGCTAACATTCCTGTACTGCAGTTTTCAAACAGTTTTTATTTTAACATAAATTTCTTGCATTAAACTTAATAATTTAAATACACCTGTAATTATAAAGTATGTAGACATACAGTGTTATAATATTCATTTATTTTATGTAAATATAACTTAAAGTAGCATATTATTATTATATCCAAGATGGCTGATAGTGATAAAGTTCAAAAGTTGTCTCCAAATGATTTAACTGACAAAAGTTGTAAAAGGTGTCATAAATGTGCTCAATCGGGCTTAAAGTGTATAAAGTGTAACGTAGTGTCTCATATATCATGTGCTACGAAATTAAAATTACCAATACTGGGCGATAATTTAACAAATTGCTGTGGTAATGATGACGATGATGAAGAAAATGATTTATTATTTGCTAGTTTTAATGACGAAGATGCAAATCTGACACAACTGCTGAAATGCAGAATTTTTTATCTACAACAAATAATAAAAAACAAAGATATTTTGATAAAAAGTCAAAATCAAACTATTAATTTGTTAAATGAGCACGTGTTTTTATTGAAAAATGGAATAAATAATGGACACAGTGAGCCATCTGTTGAGAAAACAAGAAACAGCAAGGTCAATGCGACAAACAATATCAAGAATAAAATTGTCAAAAATTCAAAACAATTTTATGCGAGTGATCTATCAGCAAATAATACTCAGGATAATGATATGAGTAAAATTATGAAGGTTAATAAACCGATTTCTGTGATACGTGATACATCAAATCAGCGGCGCCGACTTTTTATATTTCTGTCGGGTGCTCGAAACCTAAAAATTAGTATTCACAGGCAACACTAGCGCTCGGTGTTCTAAAGCATAACTAAAATCAGTATGGCGGGTAGTATCGAGGGTAGTCTGCATCCCGCATTACTATTGAGAATATATTTATTCTTTTTTATTTACATAGTTTAAATCGAAAACTTTAAAATAAACAGATATGTGTGAATAGCAATTTTAACGAATATAAAGTTTTAGATTTAAACAATATAGAAAAATTGCTTGTATTATTATAGTTCGGGATATTAGGTCGCGATTTAAAAGATTAAATATTTATGTAATAAATTGAAAAGCATTATATATATAAACTTCTTGGCAAAATTATTGCACCACTTCTATTTACGCGATTTATTTTAAGACAGAATTATATATGGAATTTTCATAGGATGCAATTGACCAGTTTAGGGTTCTAGACACACTTTCAATATCACAACCCTGCATACAACAAACTCTTGCCATTTTGCAGGAATAAATAAACAGAACAATATAAAATAACACAATAATAAAGAATATCACTTCACGAAAAAACAATTTCAAATTTGAATTGTTCGTATGACTTGCTGCCAAGCCTGCGACGATTTTAAAATCACCGTCACCGACCGTCCGAACATTTACGAATTTTAACGAATTAATCCGAACGAAGCACTACTAGTGCTAAGTGTCGTAATACACAACTGATATATTTTTTGAAATATCTGAAATACAGTTACACAAATGTGATTTGAGAAATAATAACAAATGTGAAAATTAACATATTTTTTATAAACATAAACTCTAATGAAACAATACATAAAATTAAAATAGTATTTTGAAAATATTGCAAAAAAATAAAGGTACCTATTTATTATCTAACTAATGAAACAGTAAATTTTCCAAAGTTCGCAATATTAATGGAGTGTACATTTTTTAGGGCCACAGGTCGACTCGAAATGTTTGTTAAAAATTTCGTGTTGGCCAGTGAACTAAATATTTATAGAGAAAATGTATTTCTTCGTACTGTAGATCTGCGAATAAACTGGTTTGCAATATCGTGTAAATCCAATTCTTTGGTGTCGCTTTTGTTTACATTTAAAATTACAACGTTGTTTAACCTCTCTTGTGTCATTGTATTGCGCAAATAAGTTTTTAATCGTTTTAAACTGGAGAACGATCTTTCTGCAGTACAAGATGATACCGGTATCGTCAACAGCATCTTCACAAATTTGAAGTATTCGGAAAGAAGTGTCTTCATTTCATCATTTTCCTTCAATTTGAAAAATTCTACAACCTCCGTGAATGATTTTAATTCAAAACCACGAGACTTAACTATATCTAAAAACATATCTCTATGCAAAGTAAGTTTTTCATAATTAAAATCATTTTGATAGAAGTCCCTCGCCGAAATAATATCAGTTTTGGTTGTAGCAATATTTTCCATTTTAGCTAAATGATTTAAAGTTTTTTCTTCAAATCTAGATTTCAGGCTAACAATAGCTTGATCAACCATTTCAAAAAATATTGGCCTGTAATAATCTTTTGGTGTCAGAAAAGTATGCTGTGAAGATGAATTTTCGTCCAATTTTTTTGGTACTTTTCTTCTTCTGGGTAAAGTTGGCTCATTTATTTGAAAATTTAGTTTACCCATGTTTTCAAGAATACTATCCCAAAATTCGTTGAATGAATTTTCACGAATATTTGAAAGTAATTCTAGTACTGTATTAATTTTACTTCTAGATTCGTGAAAACATAAAGAAACCTTTTGCACATCTTTATTTAGAAGTTCTGTTGGTTCAAGAATTAATATTAATAATTTTAAATAAAAATAAAATTGAAATTGCAACATTTTTTCAAGAAATCCATATGCCTTTGCTCCCACGTCATTCCTTTCTCCTTGCATATTTTCAAAAAAATTCAATAAAGTAGAATAATTGTCTAATATTGTTTTTATACTTAAAATTCTTACCCACCACCGTGTTGGGCAAAATGGTCGAATGGATTTACTCCCATCTTCTTGGATTGATTTAAAAAAATTTAATCTTTTTGGTGAGTTTTTGATAAAGTTAATCATTTCTTTAATAACTGATAAAAAATCTCTCACCTCAAAATTTTTTTGAAAACAGTCCTGAGCAACGAGGTTTAATGTATGTGCAATACAATGCACATACAAAGCACGTGGTTCATCATCCCTTATTCTTTTTTGTACTCCGGATATTTTTCCACTTACGTTTGCTGCTCCGTCATAGCATTGCCCACGACAATCTTCTAACTTTAAGGAAAACTTTAATAACGCTTCTTTTATGATATTATAAAGGGTTTCAGAATTTGTAATTGATGCCTCATATAAGCCCATAAAATATTCGGAAATTTCTAAGTCATCATTTACTGTTCTAAAACATATCGACAACTGTTCAATAGTTGATATATCTGAAGTCTCGTCCGAAATAATTGAATAATATATGTCTTTTTTAATGCGGTTTATTATTACATTTTGGACATTGTGGCTCATTAAAGATAAAATTTCATTTAAAATTTCATGCGAAGTCCATTTATATTGTGATCTGCTTAACCAGGATTTTAGTTCCGGTACATCTTCAGCTCTTAATTGCAAAAGTTGAATAAAATTTGAATCTTTTTCAGTGTGGCCTCGTAATGCCAAACCCTGTGTTGCCAAGTATTGAATGGAAGATATTATTTTGAGTAAACATAATCGTGCATTCTCCATTTCTTTTAATTTTGCTTTTGACATAGTGGAAGATATATTTACACCCTTTTTTAAATTGAGACTTGCTAAAGCAGCCGCTCTGTGAACATTTGATTTCTCGTGAATTTTAAATCGCTCAATTGCCTTATTCCAGCTATTGAAACCATTGTCTACAAATGTTTCAATAACCCTTCTATCATTTAAATGCGTCTTTGGTAATGTGACTTTCATTACAATAGCGTCTTTGCATATACGGCAATATACCTTACTATTTTCGTAGATAATCCAAGGATATAATGTTTCCCAACTTTTTTGGTACTTTCTGCCAGTTTTAGATGTTGCACCTGAATTGTCAAACTTAACTGATATTTCTGCGTTTGCAGAACTTGCCGTACTACATGATGATGTTGAAGTTGAAGGCTGTGACTGTAGGTTTGTATTCGTTTCCTTGTCTTCTCTTAGTTTGCGAATAACAAATTTATCCATTATTATATAATAATATATATTTGTATCCTACGATAAGGTGTTAAAAAGTAATCATATACCTACTCAATTCTGTCAGAAACAACTTACCTACAACTGGGAAAAAAGTAAATGTTAATTTTGAGAATAATAATTTTTCAATA
This sequence comes from Ophonus ardosiacus, assembly GCA_943142095.1. Taxonomy (NCBI): domain Eukaryota; kingdom Metazoa; phylum Arthropoda; class Insecta; order Coleoptera; family Carabidae; genus Ophonus; species Ophonus ardosiacus. Next base: position 31,626,083 of record OW964824.1, on the reverse strand, counting down.
ATATGGCGGTCGGTAAATGCCGGTTAAGTAGTGCCCGATGGCAGTGACATGCGGAAGTCAGTTTAAAAGTAGTATACTGCGCTTGCGTGGGGTTAGTGTGTTCGTTAATACAGATTCAGAGCAAAAGGAGCAGAACGTACGGAGTTCAGAGTTGAATCACGTGACATAAGATCGTTCTTTATACTATCGTATGATCCTGTCGGGTGCTCCGCACCCGACGAATTCTCTTGTCGGGTGCTCAGGCCCCGGAGCACCCACGGAGTCGGCGCCACTGCATCAAATACTGTTTCTATGAACTCTAATATTGAACAAGTGGAAAATGGTGCAACTGGAACTGGATCAATTTTAAATAAAGGACAGCCACAGTTAAAGCAAAGGAAAACTCATATTGTACATGGAAATCTTGAAACAAACACTTCAAATTCTACTTTAAAAGCTATCCCTAAATTGTCCTCCATACACTTATTTAGATTGGATCCAATAACTACGGAAGAAGATGTAAAAAATCAAGTGATAAATGTTTGTCCTGAAATCAGTGTTGTAAAATTACAGTCTAAATACCCTGAGTTATATTCCTCCTTTAAATTGACTGTCCACCATGGTAATCAGGGGAAAATAATGGATCCTTCTTTATGGCCATCTGGAGTATGTTTAAAACCTTTTTTTCAGAAGAAACGAACGACTCAAAGAAATGTTTAGCTTCAGATGTACATGTTTCTAACTTTAATAAATTATGCTATGGTAATATATTATGCAAATGTAACAATGTAAGTTTTTTTCACATAAATATTCAGTCTCTGAATAATAAGATTGATCGCTTATCAATTTTTTTAAAGGAATATCCCTTTGATATTATATGTATTACAGAACATTGGCTCGATAATACTGCTATAGAAACTATTAATTTACCGCAGTATAAGCTAACTTCATTTTTTTGCAGAGCACCTGGTAAGCATGGAGGTGTGGCAATCTTCTTAAATAATGAAATTTCCTTCAAAATGATTGATTTGAATAGTTTCAATGTAGAATTCAATATAGAAATGTGTGGAATTGAATTGGTTAAACTGAAAATAGTACTTATTACTGTTTATAGAACAGGCAAAGGTAACTATAAAATTTTTATGCTTAAATTTGAAGAACTTCTCTATCGGCTTACAATGAGTTATAATAAAATTATAATAACTGGTGACATTAATTTAGAATTGTCAAGTAATCTTGTTACTGCTGATACATTTAATTTTTTAAATTTAATAGAATCGTATGGTCTTCATAAAACTATATCTGAACCCACAAGAGTAACTAAAACAACTAGTAGCTGTTTGGATAATTTTTTCACAAATATTGAAACCAATTTCAAGGTGGGTGTAATAGATCCGTGTCTTTCTGACCATAAAGGTCAATTTTTTCTTTATTCTGGCTATGTTAATGATACGAGTACTCAGTCGGTACTTATCCGGCAATTTACTCAAAAAAATATTCATTTTTTTAAAAACTCTTTAAATATGATCGATTTCACAAATATTTTTCTTGATTGCCATTTGTCGGCTGAACAGTGTTGCTCTTACTTAATTGACATTTTAACTTATTTAATAGATTTACACTTTCCTTTAAAACAATGTAAAAAGAAGGTAAACTGTTCTCCAGTCAATTGGTATAATTCAGATCTCAAAAAAATGAGAGAAGAATTACATATCTTAAACATTTGTTTTAGTAGTACGCAGAATGAATATTTTTTACATTTATACAAAATTAAACTTAAAAGTTATAAAAAAGAAATACAAGAGTCTAAAACTAATACCTACAATAATTTCATTAAGAATTCAGACAATAAAAGTAAAGCTAGTTGGAATCTAATAAATTTTGAACGAAATCAAGTAAGAAATCGCAACATAAATTCAGATTTGAAACCTGATGATTATAACAACTACTTCACGACGGTGGCAATTAATATAATTAAAAATATTTCAAATAGTCAATTTAAAGCGGAAGATATTTTGGCGAGTACTACACAACCTAGTTCTTGATTCTACTGATGTAGTTGAGGTTTACGATGCAATTAAATCGTTAAATAATTCTAAATGTTTAGATATTTATAATATTAATAATAATTTTTTAAAACAAATAATTGATTATATTACGGAACCTTTAACTGCACTTTTTAATAAATGTTTGAATGAAGGAATTTACCCTGATGCTTTTAAGAAGACTAAAGTTCTCCCTTTATTTAAAAAAGGAGAAATTAGCAAAGTAGAAAACTATAGACCTGTATCTATTATACCCACAATTTCAAAAGTTTTTGAAATTATAATTAAAAATAGACTGGTTTCTTATTTTGATAAAAATAAATTATTAAACAATCAGCAATTCGGTTTTCGCGCTGGATGTTCAACATCTCAAGCTGTTTATAATGTTTTACAAAATATAATTTCAGGCCTTGAAGCAGGTAAACATATGGCACTTACTTTATGTGACCTGTCAAAGGCATTTGATTGCGTTAATCATGCATTACTTTTACATAAATTAGAATATTATGGTATTACAGGACCGGCTTTAAATATTATCAAGTCTTATTTAGAAAATAGAGTACAGTGTGTCTCTTTTGATGGTACCTTATCAGATTTTAAAAAAATATAGTACGGTGTGCCTCAAGGCTCTATTTTAGGGCCTTTTTTCTTTTTAATATATGTTAATGATTTTAGTAACTATATGGATCCGATTACAAGTGTTTTATTTGCAGATGACACCTCACTAATTACAAGTGATTCAAATTATGAAAATCTTACTGATGCTAATAATAGCGCAATTCGTAAAGCTGAACAATGGTTTGCAGCAAATAATTTACTTTTGAATAAAGATAAAACTCAAAAAATAATTTTCTCAAATAATCGTAATTTCATTAATAATGATCCTGTTTCAATTCTTGGAATGCATTTAGAACCAACACTAAATGGTTCTTCTCATATTTCATTCATAAGTAAGAAACTGTCAGGAATTATTTTTCTGCTACGTAGACTAAACTCTATAATTGATAAATCTACCTTGAGAATGGTTTATTTTTCATTATTTCATTCTGTTTTATCTTACGGTATTCTTTTATGGGGTCACTCGCCAAACTCTATTAAAATATTTCGTCTGCAAAAGAAAGCAGTTAGAATTCTTTATAATTTATCTTTTAGAGACCACTGTAAAGAAGCTTTTATTAATTTGAAAATTTTGTCGTTACCTTGTCTATTTATTTTCCAGACACTCATTGATATTCATAAAAATAAAGATAATATGTTAAAAAATGGAGATGTGCACACTTATAACACTAGATCTATAAATTTAATAAGAAAACCTTTCTTGAGATTACAAAAATCATTAAATAACACCTTAAATCTAGATTACTATAATGTTTTGCCTTCCAGAATTAAAAATCTAAAATATAAAGCCTTTAAATTAGCAGTTAAAAATTTTTTATTGCGAAATTGTTTTTATACAACTGAGGAATATTTAAAATCCAATTTTATTGATTTTGGTTAAATATACTTACGATACTATGAGTGAATAAGCTCAAATTCAACTACTCTCAAATATTTATTGTTTTACATTTGTATTTTATCACTTTCATTTCACTTTACGTGATACTACTTACATTGTTACTTACTTTGTTTAATATTGTACTTGTTTTTTTTTTTTGACACAATCGACCAATGATTATGTATTTTGAAATAAGTATTTGATAATCTATTTTTATTGCCAAATGTTTCTGACGTACTATAAACATTGTATAAATGTAAAATAGTCAAAATAAATAAATACTAAATACTAAATACTATATTTCGGGACATTTAGGTCCATGATGAAAACAGTTTGATAAAAAAAACACATAAGCGTGATGTCACGTCAATCTTTTCAAAATTCGGGAGACCATAACTCGCTTATTAATAGGAATTTTTTCGCCGGATTTTCATCAATAGTCTTAGTTTTCCTAATATTTTCAGGTGAAATTATAAAAAAAAAAAAAATGGTGGAATCCCCCATTCTTGCTTCTACGTACCTTTCACAATTCAAATCACCCTCAATGCCTCAATCGATTTCTGTCCCGCTCCATCGAAATTGATTACACTGACTGCATCACTGTCGGCGGTCAATCATTCTGTTACGAATATTTTTTGGTCCATTCCATTGTCCTCTTTTCCAAGAACTTTACGAGTTTATTGTTAAATATTTCACTTCACTCACTTTTTTTTTACTTCAACAAGGCTTTAACATTTAATGGAACTCCGAACCTATTACAATTTGACCCATAGTAAGTAAGCAGACAAATTGCAGTCTACATTTCAATAACTTATCTTTTGTTTCATGGCTAAGCATATAACATTTTCAATCACCCTCGTACTTTATCAACAAATATCTCATTGGGATCGTTGAAAATGCAATACCAAAAAATATTAGGAATAAATAAATGAGTTTCGGCATACAAGTTGCTTATATTAGTAGTAGTAGTGCAAACGATTAAAATTTGGAATCGCTGAGTTTAGTTTTTGAAGAAATATACGAGCCCAACCCCAAATGTATTCGTACCACCTGTAAAATATACTATGAACATATATAAATATAATATAATTAACGCGCGATTAAATAATTATTTACCTGCGCCAAATGTTTTCGTACCTACCTACATTAAAATCTAATAATTAAATTCATTTGGTCTAAAATGAATAGGGAGTTGCATTGCCCATTGCCTCGCTTACGGCTCTCATACTTTTATGCGTTGTATTTAATAATCCTTGACATTGTTATAATTTGTGTAAAGATAAATGCATATTGACTTCGACTTAACCCATCACCCCGGGATATTTCCCCACCTGTGAAGCCAGGAGTGGATTACCAAATTTACAGTTCAAACCGAGAAATGTATAGTTAAAATCTTTTAATTTATTTCGTCTATATAAATAACGCAAAACTTTGTTATTCTTGTTTCAAGTTTTTAAACAACTGAAGAAAAATGGGGCATCCGTGGAGTGATTCTTCTGATGAAGAATATAATTCTAATATTTTAAATGAAAAACGAACATGTTAATCAAAAAACATTTATCGGACTACACAAAACAAATTATTTTAAATGTGTATAATTCCTTAAAAAGTATCGATGGAAGTAGAACTATCCAGAAAACTACAAAATTAACAAAAGTAATTTATTGCACTGTATGCCGAATTGTTAACAACTGAGTTAAACCAGGAAAACGTAGGTATGACGCCCATAAATTACGGGTGGTCAGTGAATTTGAAGTTGATGTTATCCGCCGGAAAGTTTAGAAAATATACGAAGAAAAACTACTTCCGTCTGTTAGAATTTTACATCAGCAACTAATCACTGATAAATGTGAAGTAAATTGTTCGATTCCAACTTTATGCTTTTAATATTTCTAAAATGCAAAAAATGTAACAAAAGCATTATTGTCGATTGTTAATTTATGTATCTATATGTATTCAGCATTTGTAAAATGTTAAAAATAATAAGACGAAAGCATTATGGTTGATTGTTAATTTATGTATATTATGCGTGGTATTCAATTCAGCATTCTTCTTTAACTAAAGAAGCTTATCTAAAAATAACAAAATAAAGAGAGACATATGCATCGATTCATTAATAAGAGAAAGATGCAAGTTTCCATGGTTACTAGAGACGATCACTGCATTAGTGTAGAGTGCAGAATTCGGCTCAATGTTTTTAATATTTGTAACATGTAAAAAATGTGACGAATGCATTATAGTTGATTTATGTATCTACGGGTACTTATATGTTTTTAATATATTTGCAAAATGTAAATAATATAAACATATTGATTAATAAATTGTAGTAACTTTATTATGAATTTGTGCTGTTTTAAATTTGGTAATTGGAAAAAATTGTGAATACCTCTCTGTTTTTCGAAAAATACAATGTGCATTTATCTTGATATAAACTATAAGTGGATATAGGTTGCCAGATTTTTGGCAAAATTCGAATATTTTGTAGTATGATGACACTGTTTTCGTAATAATTATTCTCTGTCATACCCCACAGATTTTCTATTGAACTCAGATCAGGAATACAAGTCACCTGTTTTGGTATCTCGTAACCACTGATCAGTGATTCGTACAATGTGACAACAACTTGTTGACATCTTGTTGTAATATGAAATGAAGTCATTATTTCTGTCCAACAATCCAATGGATGGCAATTTGATCACTGCATGCTATAGTGGCTCATGTAAATCGTTACGTAAGTAAAACTTTACGCATTTGAAGACAGTGGGTGAACACACGTGCAGAGAGACGGCAGATAGGATCTCGAGCCCATAGGAGGATATCTGAAATCCGGCTTGTGGTGGAGAGTAAAGAGTAATAAGATTCCCTCTCTTCATATGACGTATTTGTCAACGTTTGGCGGAATTTGGGCTACACGCACGCCGGATATACTATTAAAACTTTCTTTGACCGCGCGCTATAGATCTTTGTGATTGGACTGATGCAGACAAAAGGAATCTTTGGAATCATAAATGGCACAACATTACCTATCTTTTCTGATGAATCGCGATTTTGTTTATACCAAAATGATTCTCGGATACTTGTGAAACGACGCAGAGGCGAAAGAGAGAATGTGGCTTGAATTCGTGTGCCTCATACTACGTCTAAACAAGGCATAATAGTCTGGGGTGCAATATATTACAACTAGAAATCTTGCTTAATACGCTTTCCCGGTACTCTAGATGGTCAACGGTACGTTAGTGATTTAATCAGCACAGAATATCAGTGCTTCCATGGACTGCTCGTTCCCCAGATATGTCACCAATGAAAATCTGTAGGATATCGTCGGCAAAGCGGTGAGGCGAGGCGTACTCAGCCACCATTGAAAACGCTGGAAAAAATGTGGACTCCACTTGAAAGAGGGTGGAATGAAACACCGCAAAATGTTATTCGCCACAATGAGTACATGTGGGCGTATAGAATCGGATTGGGGTAGGTGACCATAATGGAATTTTAATATATAATAATAAAAATTAAATATTATATACTAATAATAAAGTTGTTTGCAATTGAATGTTTTGGAGAGGGGATACGGTGACGCAAGCGTGCTCGGGGATTTACAATTACCGTTATGACACTGTCGCGCTGGGTACAATATGACGACACGGTACCCCTTCTCCGAAACTATAATTATTTCTCGTGAACTACAAATAATTAAACGGTTAATTTAGTCACATACCCCATTAATGCGTTATTATTAATTTTCTCTCTTTCTTTATTGTTTAGAGTTCTGAAATTTTAATCGCTTACACTAGAAATTTTAAGCAAATTCTTCGTTGAATCTCATTTATTTATACCTAATGTTTTTTACATTACATTTTCAATAACCGCTAGTCTTTATTACACAGCTTAAAGAATTAGGTAGGTAGTGACATCTTAGTAGCAAATTTACTCAAGTCGGCAACGATAACTCAGTTATTGTCGCAAACAAATTCAGTCAATGGAGATGGAAACAGTAAGAAACAATTTCTCGGATTTGTAGTCAACAATAAAATTTATTCACGCCGACGTTTCCGCTATACAATATTCTTTTTCATGGTTCTATAATACATGACGGGCGAAATAAATATACATGTGAATACAAATATGAACAATAATATATAACATGAAACTGTGTATTTTAACTATTTTTTTTTTCAATGTTATTTTATGTATATCGCTGTTATTCACATGTGTTTATATTTCAACTTGACCATTCTGTATGTTTCATGTTATAAATAAATAAATAAATAAATATATCATCACTGCATATTACCCATTTCTGGGTGTGCCAGTATCTATAACACATGTAGACATCGGTAATGATGACGATATATTTTACCGTGTGGGCGCTTATCAGGCTTCACCTCACGGGCACTCATAACTGGTGTGGAGAGTGCACCACAGGGGTCACTTTTGTGCCATTTAAAATTGGAAATATGTTATGTTATTTGTTTCATGTTATATATTATTGTATTTATATATGTGGTCATTTATTTCGTCTTTATTGGCATGTATTGTAGAGCCCGGAAGAAGACTATTGTATAGTCGACGCGTCGGCGTGAATAAATTTTATTATTGACTGCAAGGTCCGAGAAATTGTTTCTTACCGTTTCCATCTCCATCCAAAAACACAGTCGACCATCGTTTTCCCAAATTCCGTCAAGTTTATTAATTTTGAGATTAATTTTTGCGTAAATGCATCATAAGTACTAAAAGCAGTAAAAGCAATAAATATGTATTTATAAAATAGTTTCAGATGAATGCTGAAGTGTTTCGTAACAGTTTTTCAAATTATTAGGTTAAATATCTAGATATCTTTTAAAAATAAATAGCTATATACCGCTGTCATTCTACATGTATTTCTATTGGTCAACTCCTAAACATAAACCGTAAAACTAAAACATTTGGAGTTTGCAAACTTCTATGTTAATACTAAAACTAAATCTTGATTTATAAATGGTTTCTAAGATAACATGATCACAAGTCAAAAGAAAACTTTCAACTAATTAATAATGGTCTATTCAGTAAATGCTCGCACTAAATTTTTTTCCTAAAATACACATCTGACTCAAAATTTAAAACTGTAATCCGAACAACTTAAAAACTGGAGATCACAAAATTCCAAGAAAACGAGCAAGAAACTATCCTGGCATTCCTATCGAAAATTCGACAAATAGACCGAAGTCAATACGTAAACAAACGTTTTGATCGCAACTTCCACAAACAGACCCTAAACCTACAGAACGTATTAAATTATAGTATCAAAATAATTTTGCCGAACGGGAGTTTGGATTGTAGGACTTTAGAGTGTCGAGATTTTGGACCTTGAGATTTGTCAATGTGATTATCAGCTTTCGGAATTTCTGGAGCTCTGGGTAGGAGGTGAACTATGGAACGCTTGATATGGATACTGATATTGATATTGGGGTAACATTACCATTATTATCCTTTTAAAGTTTACTGGAACTATATCTGACTTCTTTTGAGTTGTGTTTTGATACAATTTACAAACGAATTTGAAATATTTTTACTTATTCTAATTACGTCTCAAACTATGTCCTTGGGAAAAAAGCCAATTAAGACAGCTGAGAATAGGTCATTGAGTATCTAGGTAGACGTGTCTACTCAGCCACAAATTTATCACTATTAAACCACCTGTCTTGGAAGTTGACTTTTGGATCACAAATCATACCCCAGGAATTTTACAGGATTCCTTATATTCGCCAGATATTTTTGGTTGAGGAAGAATTCATTTAAATTTGGAACTGTTTGTCCGTATTGCTGATCCTTCACGTGGACAGAGATTGCAATCTCCAGGCAATCTAGCAAGTCCATGGCAATGTGAACATGTTAATTTTAGTAAATTAGTAACCTAGACAATGAAGCCTGCAATTAATTTTAACTGAGTTAGAAGGAGAATAAGCACAATGCTAAATAATTACCGTATTTATGTCCTACCCTGCGCATACATTTCTGAATATTATTGTCTGAAATATGAGAATCCGGTCTACACAAATTATCCATTATTATCCTTTTAAAGTTTACTGGAACTATATCTGACTTCTTTTGAGTTGTGTTTTGATACAATTTACAAACGAATTTGAAATATTTTTACTTATTCTAATTACGTCTCAAACTATGTCCTTGGGAAAAAAGCCAATTAAGACAGCTGAGAATAGGTCATTGAGTATCTAGGTAGACGTGTCTACTCAGCCACAAATTTATCACTATTAAACCACCTGTCTTGGAAGTTGACTTTTGGATCACAAATCATACCCCAGGAATTTTACAGGATTCCTTATATTCGCCAGATATTTTTGGTTGAGGAAGAATTCATTTAAATTTGGAACTGTTTGTCCGTATTGCTGATCCTTCACGTGGACAGAGATTGCAATCTCCAGGCAATCTAGCAAGTCCATGGCAATGTGAACATGTTAATTTTAGTAAATTAGTAACCTAGACAATGAAGCCTGCAATTAATTTTAACTGAGTTAGAAGGAGAATAAGCACAATGCTAAATAATTACCGTATTTATGTCCTACCCTGCGCATACATTTCTGAATATTATTGTCTGAAATATGAGAATCCGGTCTACACAAATAAGAGTAATATAAGACTAATATACCCGAACCGTAAGAGATTTCAAGAAATGTTATTAAAATGAAATCGAATAAATTATGTATATATGTATATGGTCCAGATTTTATATTAGAAAACTATCGGCGAACGACAAATGCATTAATATTTTCAATATTTATTTATCAAAAAAAAAAAATCTGAATTTTTGTAAAAATGTATGTATGATGGAATGAAGAAATCAAACAAGAAATAAAAAATAAAGAACAAGCGTGGAAAAGATTTGTGGAAACTAAAACAGATGAACACAGAGATGTGTAAGAGCAAGAGAGAAAGCGAAAAAATTAATAGAGAATTAAGACAAAACAGGAGTCATGGGGGGAATTTGGAAGTGAAATAAATGAGTCATATAAGAACAATAATAAAAAATTCTGGAATACGGTTAGATCATTAAAAGGGAAAAAGCTACGAAGAATAAGAAAAGTAAAGAATACCGAAAATATATTGAAAACAGAAACAGAAGATATTCTAAAAGAATGGGCTAAATTTTATACGAATAAATTTAAAACAAATATAGATACAAATAGTTTGGAGATAGATACAGATCAGGGAGAGAGAGAGAGAGAGGCAGGAGCAGATCTAAATAGGGACTAAGGGCTTAAGCCCTGGGCCCCCAAGAATCAAGGGCCCCACAAAATTTGAATTATTATCATAAATTTTTAAAACTTTTTCATTAACAATGAGCACTTATCGTATAGTAAAAGATAGCATGATGGTTCTCCTCCCCACTATGGTAGACGTGTGACTGAGTGGCTAAACCAAAATTTTCTCAATCGGTGTATTGGACGTGGAGGTCCTATCAATTGGCGTCCACGATCTTCAGATTTAAATCCTCTGGATTGTTATATGTGGGGATTCTTAAAAGAATAAGTTTATAAGGTAGAAATAAAAACGCGCGAGCATCTACTTCAGCGAATAATGAATGTATCTGCTGCCATTCGTAACGATCGTAATGTAATTGATCGTGTTTATCAGTCCATGATTCGCCGCTGTGAAGCATGTATGCGAGCTCATTGCGTTCATTTTGAGCATTTACTATAAAATATTTCTAATTTGTTATGTTTGGTATCTATTCTAAGTGTTGTTATGTTGTTCTGTATTTAGAATTTCTTAATACGTCATCTTGTGTTTTGTTGTCCTAATTGTTCTTTCTTTCAATACACGTTTATTTTAATGAAATAAAAATAATTATGACAAAGTTTGACTTTTCAATAAAACTCTTCTTTTTCAGTAGTATCTTGATCACAAAAATTTTAAAATTTTGAGCTTTTTTATAAAACTTTAACCTCTTGTATTTTGGTAAGTAGAAGAGATAGGACTTACGTTCATATACCATTTTTTGCTTAAAATGACCTTAGGAATAAGCTGTTAAAGTTTGTAACATTAGTCCTGATCCTGAATCACTCTGTATAATATTTGTCCTTTAACACCATTTTATAAATAAATATATTTCAATAAAATATGAAAATGTCTAAAACAAATAAACGCAACAAATAAAATAATAAGAGTGATTAAAAGTGTGTTCTCCGAAGTAAGAGGAATAGTACAAATGGACGGAATTAGATCGGAGATATTTGAGATGAAAAAAGAAGTGAAACAAGGAGACAGCCTCAGCCCATTACTATTTATAGATTTAATGGACAGGATTTTAAAAAAACAAAGGAAAGGACAAAAAAAAAATATTCAAACACAAAAAGAATATAACAGACTAAGGCCGATTAAATTAGACAGACTACTATATGCGGACGGCATAGTAAGTAGCAGGCTCACTGAACGTAATAAATGAACAAATAAAACATGGACGGAAGAAATAGAAAAAAAAATGGGAATGGAAATTAACACAGATAAGATTAAAGTAATGATAATAAAGACTAATAATATACATAAAGACAAAATTGTAGAAATAAATGGAATAAAACTAGAAATAGTTTCAACCTACAAATATCTAGAAAGCATAATAACAAACGAAGGAAAAATTGATTTAGAAATAAACAGTAGAATGAAGAAAGCAAACAATATTTATTATTCAATAAACAATACCATATTGGTAAGAAAGTAATGGACAACAAAACAAAACTAAAAGTATATTATACGAGAACCGTACCACAAATCTTATATTCTAGCGAATCCTGGAATATGCAGAAGAAACATGAGGGAAAATTAATGCAACAGAAATGAAATACCTCGGGAAGATCGTAGGAGAACATAAGGAAGGTGACAAAACAAGAAATGATATAATAACCAAAATTGAACAGAAACAACTGGGCTGGTATGAACAGATAATAAGGATGGAACGGAGTAGACTAGTCAATTAAGAAAAGTAGTAAAAGCTGGAAGTATGGACAAGAGAAGGAGAAAAGGAGGACCGAGGAAAACATGCGAAGGAAGAATAGCAGAAGTTAAACTTAATATAATAAAACTTAATCTGAAGAAGAGGAAATCCGACACCCGATTATGGGTATCAGGATATGAAGAAGGAAAAGAAGTAAAAATGTATTCATGAAATGTGTATAAACATTTATTTTAAATAAAAAATTAATATTTAAATAAATAAAATAAATAAATAAATATAAATATATCATCACGGCATATTACCCATTTCTGGGTGTGCCAGTATCTACAACACATGTAGACATCGGTAATGATGATATATTCTACCGTGTGGGCGCTTACCAGGCGACACCTCACGGGCACTCATAGCTGGCGTGGAGAGTGCACCACAGGGGTCACTTTTGTGCCATTTAAAATTGGAAATATTTGGCGTCTGTCGGGATCGAACCCGGTTCCCCCAGGTTCGCGACCAGACACTCAGGCACGCGGCCACGGGACCCCATAATATTTTAATATAAATTAAAATTTTAAATTTCAGATTTTTGTTAGTAGGAATTAAACATTAACTTGTAAAAAAAAATACGAAAAGCACAAACTTTTATTAAAAATTGGTTTGTAAAATGTACGTGCCTTTCTAAAATTTTACGGCTTCGTAAATGACATTTCCCAACTACCAAAATACTGAATTGTATAATAAATATATCCAGAATCATTAAATTTTTTGACATATTATCTAGCAATACTGTCATAGATCTCTATGATGAAATGAAGCTCAGCTAAAGCAGTTTAAACAAATTATAATAAAACTGAGAAAAATTATTAATATAATTAATTTTTAAAATTCCATGATTGTTAATTATTAATAGTGGTTAAAATAGTACAACACACCTCTCGGGAATGCTTATTCTAGCCTCGCACTCATAGCTGTAATGAAGCATTTTCTGGCTTGGTAAAATATGTAAAAACTTTTCCAAATACCTGTACGAATATATCCATTAAGTACATATATAAACTGAATATTTCTTTTCTATGAGTTAAAGAAAAATATGGAAATGTTTATAAAAAATTAAGTAAAAAGTACAAAACGCATAAAATAATAAAGGATTATATCAGTTTTTATCTTTATTACTTTATTGCGTATGTACGAAAATTTTCTAATGAAGCATTTATTTAAAAATAAATAACTTGATCTTTGTTATTACAGTGTAACCACTGAATAAATATTATTATTATTGTTATTATTATTATTAATATTAAAGACTGTTTTTCAACAGTGAATTTCTGTAACTTAATTACCATAGCCGTAGAGTATACTAAAAAAATAAAGAAGAGATTTTTTCACATGTTACACATTTAATGAAAGAGTATAATCTCCAGTAATTATTTATGAAGTATCGTTACCTTCACAACCGCGCGACAACACCCTTGGTTGCGAATGGGCGCCACAACATGATTAACATTAAAGACTGTTTTTCATCAGAGAATTTCTGTAACTTAATTAAGCCGAGTACTAAAATTTTAAATAACAAAGAAAGATTTGTGAAAAATTCATGGACCTTACTGGGATTTGAAACCATCACCTTCCTAGGTCTAGTAGGAAACTCTAATTAACTGAGTCACAAGATCATATTGAAGTCAGTGGATTTTTCACATGCCATATATTAGTGGTAACAGAGTATGATGGCCAATGTATGAAGTATCACTACACATATAACCTGGCGACAACACCCTTCGCGGCGAATGGGCGCCACAACAAGGTTAACAATAAAGATTGTTTTTCACTAGTGAATATTTTTATTAATATTATTACGTGTGACATGTGGCGCAGTATATATAACAAATATATCCTTAGTTTACTAGAATTTCAAGTATAAAACCAATATATTCATTCATGTGTCATAACTTGAAACTTGCAGCTTTATAATTTCAAATTTCATATCTATGTTTACTGTAATATTTTACTCGCACAGTATCATATTACGCCGGGATATACAAATATTGAATAGAAATTGGAGTGAGCGTATTAATATTTTAGTTCGTACATGTATAAATGATAGTTATCTAAAAATACCGTGACGTATTGGTTTCTAGAACATCATATTAACCACACGAACGTAATGGAACAAATCAATAAATGTCTAGTTCATTTAAAATCGAATTTCTGATCGTTTCTCTACGGAATTGCCTTTAATTCACGCTGAAAATTACATGAATTAATGTAATTATTTAATTGAAAATCGCTTTCCTAAATGAGCAATAACCATTAAAATTATGGATTCATTTTATTAAAGCCTCATACTTACATAAAATCTGAACGGAAAGTAGGTGCTGTTTTAAAGTAAGCTAAAATAGAGAGCGCACACTAACCATGCTGCTTTCAAGAGAACAAGGAACAGGAAATGCATTTGTTTTATTTCCTGTAACAATGGAACACGAAACATCTCGTGACTCTTGAGATGGCTTCAGTCTTAAAAGATAATAAAATACTAATTCACTTATCTTAAAATACTTTCTATGCCAAAACTGTTTTTAATTTAATAATCCTGGAACGCAAAAACGCCTAAAAATTCGTAAGAAATGGAAGTTGACTTAATAAGAGAAGCTGGCAGATTCTTTGCCAAAACGATTCTTGATTGAAAACGCCGCAAAAACGGCAAAAACAGGTAAGTTATAAATTCCGTCCGATGTTTTCGACATGGAAATTTTAATTAAGGAAGTGTTTGCTGCATAATGTTGGCGCAAGCTGAATATCCCGCAAGGATAAAATGCAGAGACCATATATTTCTATCCTGGCGCAAGATCCAGAATTGCTGCCAAACACCGTTTCGAACTCTTATGTGCCTTTATTGATTATTACTACTTTATGGCGTACTTCATCCTCGCTGAAAGTCTGCAATTATAATTCAATTAATTCATATATCCTGCAATTTGTCTTACTTTATCTGTAGAACATTTACTTAGAGAAATATATGTCTTCATAATTTTGACACTCATTTCGTTTAACTTAGGTAAGAAATTTTATGGGAGCAGTATAGCTATTTATTTTTTTTTTTTTTTTCATTCGTACAGATTAGTAGGACTATGAATATATTATTTTGAGTTAAGAATATATATATCAAGTGAGATATGAATTTTTAAAAATTTCATCGAAATACAAATTTTATATCATGGCGCGCTTGAAAAGTGAATTCGATATTGGCATCTGCAACGAATTTATCTAAAATCCACGTGTTCATAACAGCCATTTCGTTGGCCGACTATTGGAAAATATCAAGTCCCAAATATTACTTTCGAGAAAAAGTGCTTCAAACATTTAAAATTTTATCGTAAAGAATTGATAATTAATACACATATTCAAATTTTTTTGTTTGTATAGTTTTATTTTCCTGGACTTAGTATGAAATTTGTTAAATTATAATTTTTAAATATATTCGAAATATAAAAGGATCTAATGGGGGATTACGGCTCAATCGAATTAAAGGAAAATAGTAAAAAATTACGAATGTATATGCTGAATAACGAATATTAATAAAAAAATAAAATGGTACAATTGAGATATTTCGGAAATAAAGGGTTTTTTGTTATAGCGCTTCGACACTAATATGAAAATATTTTGATTGGCTACCGAGAAACCGCCTATACATGCATTACAAATAGCGTGTTAGGAGGTGGGGATTACTACCAATGGAAGTTAAGAAATTCAAATTCGAAAGGAGGGGCTAACATTCCTGTACTACAGTTTCCAAACAGTTTTTATTTTAACATAAATTTCTTGCATTAAATTTAATAATTTAAATACACCTGCAATTATAAAGTATGTAGACTTATACAGTGTTATAATATTCATTTATTTTTATGTAAATATAACTTAAAATAACATATATTTCAAGAATATTTAGGTCCATGATGAAAACAGTTTGATATAAAAACACATAAATGTGACGTCACGTCAATCTTTTCAAAATTCGGGAGACCATAACTCGCTTATTAATAGAAATTTTTTCACCGGATTTTCATCAATAGTCTTAGTTTTCCTAATATTTTCAGATAAAATTATAAAAAAAAAATGGTGTAATCCCCCATTGGACATGGTTCAAAATAACATAGTAAATTTATTTAAAAAAAAAAACAAATAAAGACATGATTTGTACCATGCCCAGACTTTTTATTATTATTTTTATTGTACTATGTCTGTTCAACGTACAAGACGCACTGAATTTGATGTTCTTTCTACTGGCCATGATACAAAAAAATACTGGGAAACCGAATTTGACTATATCTATCCTTTTTCAAAAAGTGTACTTGGTACATTCTAATAATTATGGTACGTATATAAAAAAGCTGATTCTGGTAATTTGCCTGTTGTGGATTCTGCCATGGTAAATGATTATTTTCTCCACAATACGTGAGTGCAGAAATACGTAATGTTAAAATCGAAGGTATATGTTCTAGAATCTAAAGGGTACATTTATTTGTAAATGTAATAAATATTTGCGATCTATTAGCACCATCTGTGTTTCTAGACAGATATACATATTTATATCGACCTGACGTCACATATTTCAAGGACGATTCCAGATCTATAAAAATTTCAATTTTGTAGCATTGAATAATGAATTAAAACTTGTTATTAAACATGTTTTATTATATTTTCCTATTATATTAAGTTGGAAACTAAAGTTACTATTTGCATTAATTCCATATCACCGGAATACCCCATTGTAAGCGTATAGAGTACCTACCTACTAGTTTACGAATCTGAGAGCCATCCCAACTTAAATTCCACTGATAAATCGTACATTTCCTTCTAATGAGTTACTCTCAAAAATTGCCACTAACAGCAGAATTTTATTTAACCCTCCTGTTCTGTTCATTTCTTACCTATACTTGTACTGCTCTGGTCATATTGACTCGTATGGGAATTTGTACTAAATAAATGTGTTTTAGATTAAATATTATGCATAATACTTACTGTACTGAATGGTATTAACATTAACAATAATAATTGAAGTTATTTATGGACTTATGACTTATTATATACATTTACTATAAACTGATCATTTATTACCTACACTTTTACTGCCCGGGTCATATTGACCCATACGGGAATTGACAACACTTTGCCACCCTAACCCCCCCCTCACCCCTCTCGAGATTTGTACCTTTATATGTAACAATATCTTCAATGATTGTAATTTTGGCAGCTTTAACTTCGATTCAAATTGTAATATTCAATAACGCAGTAATTACTATTTATTTATTAATCCTTACAATTAACGTGTTGTCTACAGTCAAGCATTAAAATATCTCGCTTATTAATTTCGGCTCTTAGCACATTTACTCGTACATACGAGATGCAAATTGAAATATCAGTTGGCAACCTCCTTTGAATATTAAAACATTTTACCATACTCTGGCTAAGGAAAAATAAAGCTGCTATTCCCAAAAATATTGTTATTAGACGATCTACTTAATTTAAATTTCATATAAATTATTGTGAAGCATAATTTTTCGTTATAATAATGTTACACTTATCCTACGAAACTTTTAATTCTTCTTTATGTACTCGTATATTGCGAATCATAATTCCCTGAAAAATTGTCTTGAAAATTAATTTTTCCTTTGTTTCAGACATTTTTAATATTCAATTTTCTTTTTTGCTCGAGATAAAAACATGATGTAAAATTCGTAAATGACTTTTCATGTATATTCAAACGCATTATTTTTGTTTCTATGTGTAAAGTTTTTCATGATATTACTTTCAGAATGATTTATTTTTTTGAGGAAGGATTACATAGAAATACACTATTTCGCTGAAATGGCATCTGCTTTTAGTATTACTACTGAAAATAGAGCTATATCCTGAAGTTTTATTATTTTTTTCAGTTTTTTTTAGGTATTTCCTAAGAAAATATTTTTCGTTTGACCAACTTTCGTTAATATCCATAAACATTTACGAGCAGAAAATATTCAATTCCTTTTTTAATAAAAAGAGAATATTTGCCCCACTTAAAATTATTTAATATCCTGTACTCTCTCAACTATGAACTTTCAACGACTTCAGATGTGCAATATAATCTATTACTAGATATTTTATCTACAAAAAGGCGACAACTGTGACAGATATTACTTTATGACTCCAGCGAGATACTGTAAGAGCCAAAATAGTTTCGAATTTAACTACAGAGCATATCCGAAAATAATCCACCATTGTTTTATTTGTGTTCACTTTAGTAGTTTATTCTCTTTGTTACGAAATTGAAAAATATTTCAGAAAGAAGGATTCTCTTCCATTTTCTACATCAGAATACAAAAAAGCTTTATTTGTAAACAGATTTCGTCTTAGAATGACAAATAGTTTACAATTTAGAAAGAAAAATATTCGTCATTGTGCGCGCAGTTGTTTTCATGTTTTTATCCCAAAACACTTTCCTAAATAGAAGCCATTTTCTTTGTTTACTTATGAGCTGAATCGAAAAGCAGGAAGATATCGCATGTTCTTCAAATGCCACTGAACTTTCTCGAACAGCGTACGGTCGAAACTTGATATGAACCGACGATTTATTGTTCAAAGTATTGGACTAACTTCAACTCAAATATAGCACCAAGCGTCGCTGTTCTACAAATGGGCGTAACAGAAAAATATTTTACTGTTCCTGCTAACGTAAACTTTTATAATCGAAGTACATTAATCTAAGAAGGACTCAAATCATTTCCTCTCGCTTTATCTTTGTTTACAAATTAAATTAATTTTACTTATCTGCAAAATAATGTTTTGCCGTTTCCGGCCAAAGCGGAAATTGAAGAAACTCTAAATTTCTTATTTTTCTTATATTTAACAACAATATTTATAATTACTTCCTTGTTTTCTCTATAAATATAAATTCATTCTTATTTTTATAATAGACCGCAATATTTTTTTTTGTTTAATACGGAAATAATTTATTTAGTTTATACATATTTCGATAAGAATTATAATGTAGGGGTATTAATATATTTTTCGATGTAGATAAAATCTTTAAAAAAAACATTCAATGTTTTTCATTGTTCTATATTTACATATTTTTTCACTTTCAATAAATAAAATAAAACGAAATTTCGAAATACTATTTCAAATATACTTGAATAGGTTTAAAGTACTGAATGGCAGACTACAAAACCTATTCAGCTTGTAACTGTACAAAATTTATTGATTTGTAGTCCATTCTGTAAATAATGCATTACCACCAATTATTCGTGCGTAATTCTTTTGTTTACTTCTCGATATTGATCGAAGTGTTCATTGGTCGAGAAGCCAGGTAGCGTTGCTGCGTTATGTACGTACCGAAAATGCGAATTTGAATCCCAGTCATGAGATTGTTTAAAATAAAATAATAACAATTATAGAAAAATAGTCCCACCTTTATCTCTCAGCTCTTTCAAGCCAGAGGAAAACTAGATCATATTTGCAATACCGAAGCAAATTTTAAAAATCATCGTAAACGAAGCCAAAAGCTTGGCTTCAAGTTTATTGCCAGAAAAATCTGCAGCAAGGTACGAAAGAGAAATACGTCGATTTCAAAAATTGGCGAGAAAGAAATGGCGTAAACGGTGTAAATGAGGACGTAGTATTAGCATACATTAACCAACTGTCAAAGAACTTTAGCCCTAATTCCCTATGGTCGAAATGGTCAATGTTAAAATGCTGCCTGGATGTTAAAGAAAATATTGAAATTCGCAGATTTTATTTTCTGTTACAGATCTTACCGAAAATAATAATATTTTTATTTATCATTATATGTAGATTTCATAGGGTAATTGCTTTTTTGAAGAGACGAAGTGAACAATATGTTGCAAAAAAGGTTAAAGGTCTTACTAAAGAGCAAGTTGAAAGATTTGTTGTTGAAGCTCCAGATGACAATGGTTGCGTTTTAAAACAATTACAATTTTTGGAATTTTTGGTGCATGTCGGTGTGACGAGCTTCTATTATTAACTCTAAATGACGTAGAGGACACTGGAAAATACATTGTTGTCACTTTAAGAAATACAAAAAATTTGACAACGAGGAGGTTTACCATAACAGATGATGAATGTAGTTTTCAACCTTGCGTTTTGTACCGAAAGTATACAACTCTCCGTCCTTCTGAAACAGAAAGCCTGCAATTGTTTTTAACATACCGTAAATGCAAATGCATCTCCCTTAATGCTGGTTAGCATACTATTGGCGGTGTGCCGGAGAAAAATGCTAAGTTCTTAGGATTAAAAATTAAAAGAACCAGAATCATTTACCGGTCATTCTTTTCGCCGGTCTGCAGCAGCAATGGCTTTGAAACGTGCGAAGGAATGGAAACCCAGTGCGGTTTCAGAAGGTTATGTGGATGACTCCATCAGCAAAAAAATTGAAATATCTAAAAAAATGTTTCCTGCACATGAGTCAAAAAAACTCTGCACCATCTACAAATACTTCGGCCGAATCTGCAGTCGTAAGCAACTGCACTTCATCTGCAAAATTTAATATTTGCGGAAATTACAATTGTACACTCATTTTTAATTTGTACGATAATAATAAAACAGAGTTTTCAAATATCATCAATGCTTCTAACCTGTAAAAAGTTACTAGCTTGTGAGTATTGATTTTTAATTTGAATAAATGAGAAACTGAAACACTTTTACTCGTATTTATTTACTTTATTTTCAATAATAAACTATAAGAAAAATGTATTCGTCAATGCCAGTTTATTTCTTTCTTACATAATATTGCTACATTACCAAATGAGTAATAGGTGTCGCTCCGCTAATAATCAGTATCAAAATATTTTTAAATTAACACAGGGATTCTGAAACCCAGCGCTAATTAACTTTCAGCGTTAACATGAATTAACGGTGATTTTGACACTTGTGGTATTCTGAAACTTAGCTATACTTAACGTTAACGCTGCCAACCGGCGTTAACTCACGCTGGGAATATTGAAGCGTTAACTGTCGAAACGGTTGGTTACATTTGCCTTTTGTGGTATGAATAGTCCTGATATTTTTTTGTACTGCTTAAATACTTGCGACATGTATTTTTTACACTACTAGGCTAGGAACCCACTATTATTTACATTTATTTGACATGAGAAATTGTTTTTCACTACCGCTTGCTTGTAACCATGGTAACCTAGTTGAATCATAATTTATTATTAACCTGGGTCCATAATGCAAACTGTCACTTTTCAATCAAACTCAAGGCTCCAAATCCAAATATTATTTAACTCATTAAACTCAAGAATAGTATATGATTTAAATTTTAAATTGACCTACGCTGCCGCCTCGCCTCGCCTGGCCACTGTGCTGTTTTGGTGAAGGTGTAAAACGTGTGTGGATGTAGCAAAAGAGTAAATCCCTATTTTTTTGTATTTGTGCATACATTTCAATAGATCTATTTAAAAATAATAATAAACTAATTACGCTGTTGACTGTAGCACAAAGTGTTTTTATTAAATAATTAAATCAAATACAAATCAAGGCTCATAAGTGAGGTTAACAAATCAGCGAAATGAACGAAACGTCAGATATAAAAACAAATGCAGGCTTCTTTATTTTTGTGCATATTAACAACCAAGTAACGTAATTATTCATGTCAAAATGATTGTCATTATCAATAAAAAAAAATTCAAATAGGATTTATGTACTGGTAATGAAAAAAATTGTATATCAACCACGGTTGAGAAGATCATTACTGACCAGTCGCCTTGTATCCCTCGGTCTTCGCCCTCGGGTTACAACCTTGGAGTATAATATACTATTATTAGCAGTAAGTATAGTTATTCACGTTATATGTAATAATTATTATTCATATTATGCATTGTTAACACCTTGTAATATAAATATTTTCAATTACAGTAGTCAAATCATAAATAGCAGTATCAAATTTAGAATTATCGATACAATAATGCAACATAGAAAATGACTGCTGAACCCGAGGATGAACCTATGATGAAAAGTCAAGTAAAGAATAGTATATTATACGCCAAGGTTGAGAAGATAATCATTATTGACCCAGCGCCGTTATTGTAACCCGAGGGCGCAGACCGAGGGATACAAAGCGCCTGGTCAATAATGATCTTCTCAACCGTGGTTTATATACTATTTTTTTCACTACTAGCACATAAATCCTATTTGAATTTTTTTTATTGATAATAATAATCATTTTGTCATGAATAATTGCTTTACTTATTTGTTAATATTTACAAAAACAAAGTAGGCTGCATTTGTTTTTATTTGACGTTTCGCTCATTACGTTGGTTTGATAACCTCACTTATGGGCTTTGATTTGAATTTGATTTAATTATTTAATAAAAACACTTTGTTCTGTTACAGTCAGTAGCCTTATTTTTAAATAAATGTATTGAAATATATTTACCTACAAATACAAAAAAATAGTGATTTATTCATTTATACATCTACACATGTTTGACATTTTCCAAAACAGCACAGTGGCCGGGGCTGGGCGAGGCGGCAGCGCAGGTCAATTTAAAATTAAGCGGCAAATTTAAATTATATACTTAACACCTTTCTTGAGTTTAATGAGTTAAATAATATTTGGATTTGGAGTCTTAAGTTTGATTGAAAAGTGACAGTTTGCATTATAGACCAAAGTTAATAATAAATTATTATTGACCTAGGTTACCATGGTTACAAGCAAGCGGTAGTGAAAAACAATTTCTCATGTCAAATAAAGGTAAATAATAGTGAGTTCCTAGGCTAGTAGTGAAAAAAAGCAATTGTATGTTACTTGCAAAAAATGTAAAATCATTGGATTGTAATAATCATTTATGTTTTATTACAACAATAAATACCTTCAAGGAAAGTCATTTTTGATTATAAAGAAAGAAGGAGAAATTTGTATAAATAAAAATGTGTTTGATTACAACAAAGAATATAGGTGACTGATTACAACAATAATTATTCATTTATTAGAAAAGTAACTGTTTCTTGGTACCTATACTAAATTTAGTAAATGTTTATAACTAGAACAAATATTTTAAACTGTCTTTTCTTCAGTAGTTATTGGAAATCTTATCTTATAAAAATGGCTTTTTCTAGTTTAGTGCAGCAACGCTTTTTGGTTCATTATTTCTAATTATAAAAGTATTATTTCAAGTAAAATAATTTATATATATGCAAAATGAACGTAAAAGCGTCAGTGAAGTATCGAGAGCCTACTAAAAAAAAACTTTTTAAAAAACAGCACTTCTTTTATTTTCCTGCGACTTCTTTCTATTGCTCTTCAACTCAGAATAAGTTATTTGTCGAGTATTATATATTCTAAGACTTTATTTTCTAAAACTTTGGCGTATTATGTCTGTTGTAAAACCAACATCGGTGGAGCTGTCTGCTTCCAACAAGACAAAAGTAGCGATCTTAGAAAAATATTGAGTTTTTTATCACTTTTCCTAGCTATAAATAAATCGTTATCAATAAATTTCATTATAATTGTTTCATTAACATTTTAACGCAAAAAAGTTATTTGGCGACTTGTAGTGAACAAAATTTCCTGTTGGAAAATGTAGTTTTTTTTGTAGGAATAATAGCATCGCTAGCTATGAAGCTCCCAAAAAGGACAAAATTGCGTACTTGAGTTTCTTTCCAATTTACATATCTCAATAACTCCGTAACACTTCATTTTAGCCTAAAAGTACTTATGATAAATTTTGAGAATTTACTTACCTACAAAAACCATGTATCAATTTTTTTATGACCAATGTAACGTAGTGGGGGTAACTTTACAAAAAATACGAAAAAATGTTTTTTTCAAGTTTAGTGCAGCAACGTTGTCCCTCCAGTTTTTGACACTATACTTGATTTTATGATGCGGAATTAACGTAATACGGATTCCACGAACATAATTCTGAGTTGAAGAGCAGTAGAAAGAAGTCGCACACATATAAAAGAAGGAAGTGTTGTTATTTAAAAAGTTTTTTCTAATAGTTCCATAAGACTTCATTGTCGTTTGCCAACACATAATTACGTTCATTTTGCATCTATACAGTATTATTATAAATAATACTTTTATAATTAGAAATAATAAACCAAAAAGAGTTGCTGCACTAAACTAGAAAAAAAACTATTTTTATCGTTTTTGTAAATTGACCCCCACTCCGTTTCATTGATCGTAAAAAATAATTGTAGTTTGTAGGTAATTAAATTCTCTACCAGATTGACTATGAGGACTTTTACGCTAAAAATATATGTTACGGAGCTATTGCGATGTAAAGTGGAAAGAAATTCAAAATTTTGCTAAATACGCAATTTTAGCCTTTTTTGTCAGCTTCGTAGCTCCATTGTTATTAATCGTACAATATAACTTCAAATAACTAATTTGCAAGAAATTTTGTCCTCTACAAGTGGACTAATTCACCAGAAAGAAGTTATAGGCAATAAAGTGAAAAAGTGCCGATTTTCGATGGTTTTTACAAGATGGCGGAGGACGGGGAATTGTGGAAATTTGGATTTTTCACTAACCAGCCATCCTACACAACATATCAAAAATTCAGAACTACCCGACTTTTTGTATGTAATAATATTATGATTATCACCCATTGCCGGAATTGCCAATTTTCTTATTTTCTCGAAGATTTTGGTAAAACAACTCAAAGCTATTGTGAAGTATGCGATCTGACAATTGGAATACTTACTTTAACAAATAGTGATTCTAAACCAAATATAAGTTTCCTCGGATTGCGAAGCGAAATCATTTGAAATTTGATATTAGTAACACATTTGTAACATATCAGAAATTTTTAACAGTTCATTACCTACTTTGTACGTAAATTTCTCTTCGTGTAATGGAGTTCTGTGAAATTGATTCTTACTCATTTTTAAAGAATACAATAATCTGTGTCAGTTTTCAGGGATGTTTAATTAATGAAATTGTGGTGTTATCTTGCACTGCCCGCTTGTTATTACTGATAATGAAGGGTTCCATCATAATTCTGACGCGTACTATTTCCTGCTCTGAAGCGCTATAAACCAAGCGTCGCATCGATAATTAACTACCAAACAAGGTTATCAAATTTATCCACATGCCACCGGTGAGAGATATGTGCCTGAGTTATTACCATGTACAGTTTAGTTCAATAACTTCGCCGACCCTTTGTACTTTTTTTTTAACATTTATTTATTTTAACTCTTTTCTATTTAAGGATAAAAGAATGTCAATAATTTCCGAATTCTTCCATTGTAAAAAATTCGGTAACTGCGAAATATACTTCACGATCTAGGTAAATACGGAATAATCAAAAGAATGTGAGAACTCAATCAGAGTTAAGCCTGTTTTACACAATCATATATTTTCTACAAAATTTACCTGCAAAATATTTTAATTTTTACATAATAATTTTTAGTCATATTCTTTACGTTTTACACGATCAAATATTTATGTTGTTTCTGACTGTTGCCAACTTATGTATATTTTTATTTTGTCGTCTTTGTATCCACAGTTTTACCCAAATTAGATTCCGTTTCAAAAATTTATTCCGCGCAATAACAATTGCGACATTTTCTTTTAATTTTTTGTTTATTGGTCTTAAAATATTTGAACTTGATTTATACTTTTATTTAATTAAAACCCTAAATGTCAGCATAATTTGATGAATATGTCCTATTTGAGATTTTTTACAACATCGTACGGTACCATAAGAAATTGTAAATTCATTACCGTGTAATCATTATAATTGCTTGATCAAATACGAAGTTGTAAAAATGCATGTAAATTTATGATAATCTAAAACAGGCTTAAGATTCATCAAATCAAACAATATTTTTATATCAAAAATTTTAACGTATACAGTGTGTTCCATTTAGAAGTGCCACCATTGGGATCTCGAGAACTATAAGAGATACGATGTCGGTTAAATTGAACTTTTTGTGCGCCTTTGGGAGGTCATCTCAGATGTGCTTTTGTTTTTCCAAAAATTCTCATAGGACACTAGATAATGACGAAAAACTGAATATTGTTGATTTTTCATTCTCAAATAACTTCTAAACTATTAGTAATTGAGAAAAACGTTTCAAATATAAAAGATAGATATTTTTATTAACTAACCAGTGGCGTACGAAATAAATTTTCATATCCGTAAATTTTCGAGATATAACAGAAACTTATATTTTTTTAAATGGAACCCATATCTGATTTTAGTCTCAAAAAAATCAATATTTTTTTCTCTTTTCAATGGTGTAAGGGTTATTATGTTTTATATTTGTTTTGCTCCTCAAATTTAATTTTTCTCTTTATTTTCCTGAATTTTCTAATTATTTCCCAAAAAAACATTATTATTTTTATTAATTATATTGTATTTGATCAACATAATTTGTTTTATGTCTTTATTACTTAATATTTTCATTCTAGACTCATAATTACAAATTACACTATGATGTGCCAAGGACGAGCTGATACAAAATATTATAAAAATTAATTTGATACGAATTTTGAGCAAATATTTTTAAGGAAACAAATTATTTAAATACGAGGAGTATTTCCAAATAGAAATCTACCAATATTTTCAAAATAATTTAATACAAAATAAGGAAAAAATAATAATTTTTGAAGGCAAAACAAATATAAAACATAATAACCCTTACATCGTTGAAAAGAGAGAAAAATATTTATTTTTTTAAGACTAAAATCAGATATGGGTTCCATTTAAAAAAATATAAGTTCGTGTTATATCTCAAAAATTTACAGATATAAAAATTTATTTCGTACACCACTGGTTAGTTAATAAAAATATCTATCTTTTATATTTGAAACTTTTTTCTCAATTATTAATAGTTTAGAAGTTATTTGAAAAAGAAAAAATCAACAATATTCAGTTTTTCGTCATTATCTAGTGCCCTATGAGAATTTTTGGAAAAATAAAAGCACATCTGAGATGACCTCCCAAAGGCGCATAAAAAGTTCCATTTAACCGACATCGTATCTCTTATAGTTCTCGAGATCCCAATGGTGGCACCTCTAAATGGGACACACTGTATATGTACTTTACATTAACAATTTTTAATTCCTGATATTTAAGAGTACTGTTTTTCTTAATGCTATGGTCGATCACTACAGAACTGAAATTTAATTCTTAACAGATAAATGCTTACGAGTAGACAAAGTTATGACCAGTGTAGGTATCATTTTTCAATTTAATTTTACTTTATACTTTTTTTATTTTACTTGCCAACAAAGTGTTCGTTTGAAAGTTGAACCGAATGAAAATCTTAAAGAGCCGAACAAAGACTAGTGTAGAAGGTGTTACGAAATGTTCTCCCAAGCGCAGTGTTTGCATTTTTTTTCTACGAACCACATCGTTTATTGCAAATTTCTGTCCGAACTAAATCGAGAACTTTAGAGTAATTGTATCTTACGTTCTCGAGTAGTTTTAGTTAGTTACTCAAAATAAAGGTCTGTGCCTCCTAATCCATTTTATCAGGTCTTCAAATAAAATAAAATTCTCTAACAGAGAGATAACATTTCTCATGTGAAACGCCTATGTCATAGATTCACGTGTTCACCCTGTATATCGCAGACAAAAAACAATCAGACTTTTTCACAAGTCCGCGATGCAATAAAAACTATGTTAACCCATGCCAATTCTATATAGCACACAATTTGTTCTGCTGATATAGCACCATATTTTATCTCTGGGATTCTTGAGACCAAAGAAGTCTGTGCCTGTTTTCACAAGAACGGCCACAAATTGTAGGCTATAGTTGTTCAGGATCAATTTTCAATTTAAGCAACGTTGCAATTTGTAAATGGTTGGTAGTAAAAGATGACCAAAATGTTAAAACAGATAAGTGATTTTATTAATATCGTTGAATCTTGTAATTTTACAAAAAGTGTACAGAATGCATCTCGTACATATCTTAAAGGAATTGACTCAAAAAGTTATTTTTTTTCTACTATATTTCCTTACTTTAATTTTTCTTTTTCAATTTAAAATTAATGCCAAGAGTAGACGTCTACCCCCATGGTAATATTCGCCAAAGTTTATGGTAGTTAATTGTTATTCTGTATTATTTGGAAATTGGGAAAAAGTGTTTACCAATCATCTTTTATTGCCGGACATATATGTACATCACTTTCACCCAATTGTTAATAATTTAATCTGTGATCGGCTTCAATCTCTCTGTTTTCAGCATAAATTTTTCCTATTTCATACAAAGTAAATTGAGACTTGTCTTGTTTGGCCTTGGGTGTAACTCACATGCTGTAACTATTATCTTATCATAAGCTACATGCTTTTTGCAGACATTCTCAGTTCACTGCAGGTCACCTCAGCTGTCTCAGTAATTTTGACAGTTCTGTTTGTCCCAACTGCGATGAGATAAAGTAAGGCGGATTCCTCCCCTCTTGCCGATACTGAGCTACCAAATGGGGCGATGCTTGTTGAGTTTCTCACATCAGTTGAGGAATGAGTCTTTTTTCTGTTATTTTTTATTTAAAATTGAATATTTCAGAAAGTGTTGATGTTGTTGATTTAATATTGATAATTGAAATTGAATTTCTTTAATAATAAATTTAATAAATAAATTGAATTGTTTTAGTATGTTATTCGCAATGAAGATTCGTATGATGCAGTTTTTTGACAGTTCATTTTTTTAGCAGGCCTGTCAGATATTTAAAATATATTCGAAAACAAAATGAAAATATCAACACACTGATAATAAATAAAACATATGATAAACAAAGAAAGATAATAGGTATTCCGTTCTTTCTCTAAATTGCGTTCTATTTGCTAAGCAACTATCTCAGCTCACCTTACTTCAATCTCATCTCATTTTGAGAAAAAGGTGAGATATTGGTAGAAAGAATGCAGCTATAGTAACCTGCACTAATCCCATCTCTCAGATGAATGAATCTCATTCAAATTTAGAAAATTTGACTACAAAACAATCAAACAATAACTATCTGTGTCATTATTTTGAAAATTAATATTCACAGTAAAAAGATAAGGTATAGCAAAAATTGAGCTAAATAGGTCAAATTTCGAAAATTTACTACATTAAATTTAACCAGTGATATAGAACTCGGCAAGAACAACAATATTTTAGTAACTTCTTTTCGAAATCGCAATTTAATTTTTGGAAAAGAAAATATTTCCAATTTCGAGACATATACTGGTCAAACAGAAAGAGTAGGTGACAGAACTTGTCGAGAGCAGCAATATTTTTGAGTAACATTTTTTTGAATTATCATTTTTTTGTATTTTTAGGCAGGAAGGCAGGTAACGAATTTTATTACAAAACTTTGAAGATTTTTAACACAATAACTAGAAGGTTTACAAAAAAGTTGCTAAGAAATATTGTTGCTCCCCACGATTTCTATCACTGATTAAATTTAATGTGCTTATTTCTGTTACATCCTATATATTTCATGTGTGCGCACAAAAACATATATGCAATATAATGATTAATTTAGATTATTTTGACAAGTGGCATAACAAAGACGGAATATCTTCAATATTTGACAGTATAAAGAATGTACGTACATAAGTAGGTGTATCAAATAAAATAAATAAATATATCATCACGGCATATTACCCATTTCTGGGTGTGCCAGTATCTAAACAAACATCGGTAATGATGACGATATATTTTACCGTGTGGGCGCTTACCAGGCGTCACCTCACTGGCACTCATAGCTGGTGTGGAGAGTGCACCACAGGGGTCACTTTTGTGCCATTTAAAATTTGAAAATATTTGGCGTCTATCGGGATCGAACCCGGTTCCCCCAGGTTCGCGACCAGACACTCAGGCACGCGGCCACGGTACCCCGTAGGTATATCAAATACCTAAAATATCTGAAATTTTCTTAAAATTCTAGCTTTCGGCTGTATTTATTGGTAGACGAAAAATAGGTACTGTCGATACGTTAATTAAATGATGACACCCGAAAACCTTCGGAGCCCACCTCCTAAATTTAACAAAAAAAATCTGTTGTGGCCAGCACAAGACCTCTCGCCATTTCCATATTAGGCTATATATGTATTGTATTGCACTTCGCATTCGAACCGTCGTTTTATAATATATAATATTGTTTTTTATTGTATTTAACATGTCTTCTGCACACATATAATTCTAATTACATCTATTTTATATCATTTTCATGTCAGAGATTGTTTTTTTACCACAATTTTACCTATAATTTCAAATATTTAATTAATAAAACAATAAGAAAAATTAAATATACTTCCCAGAAAAAGCTATCAGAATGTCACTAAAAATGTTGATATTTGACAATGACATGTGTCATGTTATAAACATTGGAATTTTTCAACTGGTTTCCTTAGTGCCTTGGCCTCTGCGATTAGTGTACTCTATAAATTATAGTGTCTTTATCTCTAAATCTATACAAGATATAATAAAAATTTTAAGTGTATTAGATGGAGAATTTTATGTTCTTCAATATTTAATAAAAAAAAACTCCCAAAAAATTATATTTAGAATTATTTTTTTAAGAAAGTACTACTTCCGGTTGTTCAATTGTTACCAAAACCTTTTCAGCTCTTCCCAGGAATGTCAGATTGAAAAAACTGCAGTTAAATATTTTTTAAGTCTTATAGTTTTTGAGGAATCGTCCCTCCAACATCCATACATACACACACACACACACACATACACACATCCACACACACACACAGACATCATTGTAAAAATGTTATAATCGGGTTCTAGGGACCTTAAATCGTGCTTATTCACAAAAATCTGGATATGCGAATTTTAGCATGATTCCAATACCTCTCTTAGCGAGAGGTAAAAATCAAGGAAAGGGTTTAAAATTTATTGTCCCCATGCGTCGAAAGAAAAACGAGCTTAGTCCAAAATGTGGGCAGTGTGCCGACTAGTGAAACATTGATTTGTTTCATTCTCGTTCTGTTTCCAGGTGTTTTCGTCATAATGGGGTCACCACTCTAATTTTTTTTATTATTTTAAATGGAAGATCGTTTAATTTTGAAGCAAGTCGTGGTATTAAAAGGTATTAATTATCTTTAGTTTACATGCATTTGTTTTTAAAGTCAATATGACGTCACGGTGACAATCCAATCTTTCTCTCACTCCGCACCAGACTCTATAATAGGCTCCAAGAAAAAGACAGCGATAGAGTGACGTCACTGCGACACTAACAACAAATTTCAAATATCTCGTAAAGAAATTATTAAAAAAATGTCTTTTTTAACTTAATCGTTATTTATTGAGTAGTACCACAGATTAGTATATTAATTAATTAATTTGTGCTCTGTGGTAGTACTTTAACTACAAAGTGTTCATTTTATTATTTTTTGTTATGGTAGAGAACCGTATTCATGTGTAGCTATTACATGATTAATAAGATTGAGGGAATCACGCGTATACACGAATAAAAGAAGTAAAAAAAAAGTTTTTTTCGTTTGGGCCAGCCCTAATTTTATTGCAATAATTTTATATTTTTTATTATATTTATAAAAAGTAATCATTGCAAATTACCAATTATATAACCAAATTTAGTTTTTTCTCTTTACTAAAAAATTCAACCAAATGGATTCTAATCGTTTTGCCCCTTGACCCTTCATAATGATTAAAATTTTGTTATTATTTTTTGTAATGGGGGAGTTTGGTAATGTTGAAATATAATGATTTTTCTACATGAATGCAATACTATACATACAATATTACTACTAATGCAATAAAAGTAATAAAATATAGCGTAAAACGTAAAAAATCTAGTGGCCTTGGTTTTCTTGTGACTCTTTCTATGAAGCACGCTTTGGGCACGTATGTCGAGACCTAATTATTCCAGAGAAGCATTACGCAGTGTTACGAGGGAGTGGGGGAGGGTTAATATGTGCGTCACGTAACGATAAAATATAATTAGAAAAATATTGTTAAACTTGCTTTAATAGTTTTCAAACATTCAAATTTCATATATGAAAGCAATCGTTTGTTTTCAATAACAGTCATCAGATGTTTTATGTACATTTAAGAGTACAACTTTATAGAAAACAATTATAATTGTATATTTATTGATTGAAAACAGCCAATCAAAATTATAATAAAAATGGTGGGGGGGTTCATGTTTGCTGTACGGGTGCGTTACAAAGGAGGAGGGGGTATCAACAATTGCCTAATTTTGCGTTACGTAATTTAACGGCGGCCCCACAGAGGTCATATCGAAAAATGTAAAAAAATGTACCTGAATATTTACAATAATATTTTTGTAATGTTGAATACGCAACTCTGACCTATGAATATGAAAAATAGGACAGTAAAGATTACGAAAATTATTTTTGCTCTCATACAAATTATATAAAAAAATGTATATATATATATATATATATATATATATATATATATATATATATATATATATATATTGCCTTTATTCAATACTTCAAAAAACATTTTCATTTAACTTAGTTTATCATGTTGGAAACATTAGTTAAAATATGAAATGATTAATAATTTCATATTTGAACAAAATTAACGAAGTTTCTACCTGCATATTTACTCGTATTTCAAAACAAAGTTATAGTTAAACGAAACGTATTTAAATTTACTTTTTTCGCATTAAAAGTTTTGTCACTTTAATCACTTGAAAATAAATTAAAATGTATCCACCAACATATCGCGTGTTATGTCCTGCATATAATAAACCAAAACGCCTTTTTGGTAAAATATTCCCCTTATTTGTCAAGTATAATTATTAAAGATGTGCCGACTAGTCGGCGACTAGTCGGTAAAGCCGACTATCCGGTCACTATCGTAGTCGGCGACTATTCGGCGACTATTCGGCAAAGAGCGCCGACTATCCGGCTTTTTACTTTGTATATATTTCTCAATAAAATGTATGTAGGGGGAATTACATTAAATAAAAACCTTGATTGTTTATTAATATTTTTATTTTATAATCAGTCTTATACCTCGCCCGGATTTCATTTGAACAAATAACTTTTAAATCCTCTGTGTTAATTCTAATCTTTGCTACTGTGAATATTTTTACGTTTCACGCAAATATAGTTTCTTCTCAAAGTACATTATATGTCTATGAAAGTTGAAAATTGCTTGTAACTATTTAAAAGGGGAAAAGTTTTATTGGGGTATTGGGGTATAACTCAATACAATCCTGTACCTCGTGCCTATTTACATTTTGGCACTACCAGTTGCTCAATTCAGTAATGAGCGTTCATTGTTAAAGCAAGCATAACATCTTGGATAAGAATTTTACAGGTCAACTATGGTTCTCTGGAACCCCAATAAAACTTTTCCCCTTTTAAATAGTTACAAGCAATTTTCAACTTTCACGGGCATATAATGTACTTTGAGAAGAAACTATATTTGCGTGAAACGTAAAAATATTCGCAGTAGCAAAGATTAGGATTAACACAGAGGATTTAAAAGTCATTTGTTCAAATGAAATCTGGACGAGGTATACACATTTTGAAATGTAAAGCAAAGCATCCTTTCCTTTGGTAATCAGTTTCTAAAATTACTTGCTTGTAAAGAAAACATATCTATGACATTTACGTCACGGAAATCCCCCAAAACCGTGATCGGCTTGGCCGACTAGTCGGCCGACTAGTCGCACTCTTTACAACCGACTAATCGGCTAGTCGGCTAGTCGGCCAAAGTCATAATCGGCACATCTCTAATAATTATTCATTTCTTATCTGAATATAAATGTGTGACAGAAAAGGTACCTAATTCATTTTATACGCACATGTATTTATTTTAAATTTATGGCATCGTTTTCCTTTCAGCATTCAAATAACAATATTTCTTTAAATGATTTCGCATCTGACGCAAAAATAAACAGAGAAATTTTTGAAGCAATAAACTGGAAAGAAAGTAAACAAATATGCTTTCAGCTTTCAGCAAGCCGTGATTTATACATATCATAAGTTTTAGACGTCGTCAGTGAAAAGCAAGAAAATTGTGTGCTATGTAAACTGAAAATGAAATAGAGTAATTAAATTTTATTCGCTTCATTGCACAAATAGTTTACTTCAATATAGTAGGAATTTATTATGGAGTATGTAAGTATTTCGACGTTCCTAACTTTTTCACGACCCATATTCGAATTAGACCGACGTCTGTTATTTTATTTATAGATAAATATATAAATATATCATCAATGCTTTTTATCTCCCGCTACTGTAAATAAGGGTGGTATTGATTCCAGCTCAATCGAATTAAGAGAAATTAAAAAAAAAATCGAAAGTACATATATGCTTATTAACGAATATTAATATATATATATATATATATATATATATATATATATATATATATATATATAATCTGTAACCCTTTTAGAACCTTTCGGTGTAAGGGTGCCGGGCGCACCGAGCCGCAGTGTGATAAATTTTTGTTGCTGAGCGTTCACCCATCCAACATATCGCTGCTTTGTAGCCTGCTCGGATTTGCCGATCACAAAGCTGACACTCTAACCACACTGCCGTACTGCCGACTTATGAATATTAATAAGGAAATAAAATGATATAATTGAAATACTTCAGAAATAAGGGTGCTTTTGTTATAGCGACTAGTCATGAATATGAAAATATTTTGATTGGCGACTGAAAGACCGGCTATAAATGCATAACAAATAACGTGTTAGGAGGCTGGTCTTACTACTATACTCTGTTTTTAAACTATAGGGCCCAATTCTCAATTTTTACCATTGTGATATGATATGAAATGATAAATTTATATCATATCACTTGTCAGTGTCATGATATTATTTGTCAAATATGAACAAACTCATGCGCCAAATTTGGTGCTTCTTGTTATACGCAACTAATATTGTCAACATGCGGTAAATATTTACAATATTGCACTTTCTCACTCATTTATATCAGACCACTTTGGAATGGGCTACTTGCGTGGTACTGAAAATCCGATTTCTGTCACTATATACGTAAAGTTATATTGAAAACATATATAAAAATATAAACTTTATTTTAAAATAATTATTTATTTTTTACTAAATTAAGAAAGAAAATTTTCTGTGACGTCTTTATATTTAACAGGGGAGGGGAAACATGTTTAAGAATGTTATCAATAGATGGCATGGGGCGCGAGAAAGATTTAATTTGAATTTGACATTAGTTCATTTTTCTCTCTCTCTGGTCTCTCAAATACATTAATTACTTTATAAATAAACACATAGGTAGTTACTTGTAATTTAAAATATCGATACCAAAAAGATAAACTAAAATACCTCCAAACTATTATTGAAACGTCAAACAGGTGATCTACATTACCCGTACAAACATACTATTACTATGGGACGGCACCACGCTGTGGCTTTACGACTATTCATTGATGCGGCGTAATTCTACGACATACATGGCGGGAATTCAAATAATCAAATTTCATTATTTTTTTTTCTGGCTAATTAATAAAAATTTTGTCAAAAGAAAAAATATGGGTAGCAAGTTTTTACCTTCTCTTCAAAAATATTAAATAAAAAAAAGGTACGCAAGTAGCCCATTGAGAATAGCTCCAAGTAATAAAGTGAAAAATTTTCACTGCATATCACTTCGGTGAAAATTGAGAATTGGGCCCATAGATAGTAACTAGAAATTCTAGTGAGAAAATCAAAGCCTGTGATTGGCTGCTGCGCTATTTCGTGAAGCTGCATTTAACCAGATGAAATTTCAAGTTAACCTTTAAACGTAATTGAAACGTAAAACTCTCAGTAGTTGTCAAATCACTTGTTGAATTTGCACGTGTTTTTTGTTTCATTTCTCTTTTTGTGATATTTCACGAATAAAAACAGTTCTTTTCAGAACTAGTAGTATTTCATTACCGCTGTGAAAAAAAAACAATGCAATTAATTAATTTATATTAAAAGTTATGTATTTATGATTTTATATGAATAAATCAAGTAGATTATAATACTTTTGGTTAATGAAAATATAACCTGGAAAGTATAAATGCTGACGTGACCTTCATTTTAACTTTTCGATTCCCCCGCCAAATAAATCTAGTGATTTTTTTTGGTAACTAGCGGTGTACATGTGACTTCGTCTAGTGCTGTCTATAGTTTAAAAACACGGTATAGTGGAAGTTAAGAAATTCAAATAACGGAGAAGTGGCCAACATTCCAGCACTGTAATTCTCAAATAGTTTTTATTTGAACATAAATTTCTTGCATTAAACTTATAATTTAAATACACTTGCAATTATAAAGTATGAGTCTTATACAGTGTTACAATATACATATACATATAAGAGAACATATTCGTGACGTCACATCTATTTTTCAAATTTTGGGGGAACATAACTCGCTAATTAATGGGAATTTTTCAACGACTTTTCACCAACAGTTTTAGTTTTATTTATACAGTGCTCGTCATGAGTGATGACGAGACGAAGATATGCGCAGAAGACCAAATAGCTACCTTACTCCTACTTCAGATAGGTAAATACAAAATCTTGCATGCTATTGAATTTTTTTGCACCAATCGTGTTTAAGTAAGGCGTGGTCTACTATGCGCGGCAGCTCGCCATCAGTCGTGACAAGCACTACTTTCAGATGAAATTATAAAAAAATGGTAGAATCCCCTGTTATGCTAAAGTGTATTGTCTAAGGTCCCTAGAATCAGATTTTAACATTTGTACGGTGTGTGTGTGTGTGTGTGTGTGTGTGTGTGTGTGGGTTCTCATGTGTTTGTGGATGTAACTTCGTAATGAATTCGGGAAAAATAATTGCGCTATAGTTAATTCATCGTCAGAAGTAATCGATTTCTTTGAATGCATCCGTTCAATCAAAGGAGAGGCAGTTTTGAAGAGCTAAGGAAAGATGGAAATAAATTTAAAAAATTGTAACTTCATCATCAACATTTACAGCCATTTTAATCAAGAAATTTACTGTTTTCCTGCCACGAGAGAAGCTGATGTACAAGTAAAATTCTTCGCTTGTGAAAAGCTGCATTTGGTCACATAGGCCACTGTTTTCCCGAAACTTCAGGATCGCCGTCCATTCTAGTTGCAAAGGACGGCTGCTTAACAGCACGATCTCGGTGTCGTACCGTTACCGGTCTGTGTGAAAAGTGTCATGCACCTCTTCATTCAACTAGTGGAATGTGGAGGACGTACACCCAAAATCATTGTGTATGAAAAGAGCGTAGAGTAAAACTTATGAAACTTTGTATTCATCATTTTAACATTGATGGGAAGAGATGATTAGTTTTTGATAACAGTTGGAGAGAATAGTAGTTTATCTTACTATTTTTTACAATTTAAATATGCCATTACAAATATTAAAGAACATTAAATTCTCATATCTCTCACATTTACATTCTTCATTATATTTTCTTTAGATTTCAAAATAGAAAATAAGAGTATTCCACTTCTATATAAAATAATTTGTTGCAAATCTTGCAGCTCATACTACCCTAATTGAGAATGTTTGAATTTTGCTGAAAATAAAAAGTGAAGAGTGCAGGTAATCAAAAAGTAGGTAATTTTTAATTATTTCAAGTATTATCTGTCCTGTAAAACTTTCTGCGGTCCTTTGTTCACAGAGATTTCGAGAATAAAATGTTGAGTGCTACAATTTTTAAATGTACATTTTTTGTGCCCAAAACTTGATTTAAAGATGTGATAAAATGAATTTAATACGTGATTATTTCATAAACTGAATGTCGAGTAAACTGTTGGCGCATTCTAAATCTATTTTTACCGTCGTGTTTTACACATAATCTCTGTAAAAGAAATGTTATACCCATAAGGTACTTGTACAACAAACTGGAATTGGCGAGACATGGTGCAGGCCACAACAGATTTATAAAGACAAATTTCGCTAACATTAAATCTGTACCGCTCATCAGTTAGACTAAACTTCATGCATATTCATTGTCATGAAGAGTATATTTCAAGCAGGTTAATTTTGTACTATAACGATAGGCCCTGCCGTACAGTAAGTGTTTTCCCTCCTTTTGAAAACCTGCAGTTGTACCGTCACAGTTAGAATGTTTAGAAACGTGTATTTTACAATATACGTTGTTTATCTATTGTTTAATCTACAAAGTAAATAAAATAAATAAATAAATATATCATCACGGCATATTACCCATTTCTGGGTGTGCCAGTATCTACAGCACATGTAGACATCGGTAATGATGACGATATATTTTACCGTGTGGGCGCTTACCAGGCGTTACCTCACGGGCACTCATAGCTGGTGTGGAGAGTGCACCACAGGGATCACTTTTGTGCCATTTAAAATTGGAAATATTTGGCGTCTGTCAGGATCGAACCCGGTTCCCCCAGGTTCGTGACCAGACACTCAGGCACGCGGCCACCTGACCCCATCTACAAAGTAAGATGCATTTATAATATTTGTAAAACATTTAATGAAATACATACCTGTAAAAGACAATATCCGACCGTCATGATGTGAAATAGACAATAAACACATGTTCACAAGTCATCATAACCACACTGTTGTTGTTTCGGCTACAAGAAAAAGTATTCTATGTAAAAATAGCATTATGTATATTTGTAATTTAACTTACCATAGTGTTGTGAACCAATGTAACTCTCGTTTACACATTTGATGGTATTGTAGCATTTGTTTACGTCTGGAAGTTTTGACATTTGTCTGCATGTATGAATGAAATTATGATTTAACATTGTTTGTAAATTATTTGAGGTTGTAAAATGTAATTAGGGTAAAGAAATGTGACCAGAGAATTTATGTAATTTTTATAAAAATATTATTCATCACTTAAGACAGTAACGACCCCTGCACACTAAGTTAAAGTACTCCCTCCGCTGTTTTAATGAAATGTACAGTTAGAAGGGTTTATAAGCCGTTGTAGTCATTGTAAACGGCAGAGCGGGCTTCGCTGGAGCGGGCCCCTCGGCAGAGTCGTGCAGTTGAGGATTCTCACAAATAGGTCCTCCTGCACGCCTCCTGGTGCGAGGAGTACTGCCAACAGGCTCTACGCATTCAGACCGCCGAAAAGAGTACGGGTGGGAAATCCTCCGTGTTTAGGCTGAGTCCGTTGTACGGCTCGCCGTTGTCCGTCCGCTAGGGAAAATTGATATTATTTCTAACTTAGAAATTTAAAGTAAATTGAAATACATGCACTTACCGTGTTGCTCTGGTCACAGTTCACGAAGAAGGGTTATGTCACAATACATTCTGAAAATTTAAAATAATTTACAAGTCGGGTCATATTTAAATCTGGAACGTCATAACGACAAGTGATCACAGCGCAACTCCATTTTTATTTACGAGTAAAAATAATTCTGTGATGTCTTTTCCACAGAAGAAGTGCGTCTTATAAACGCCCTTTTCGGTAAAAATACGTCGTCGTTACCGAAATCATATAAAAGAGAATGGGACACCCAGTAATGGATAATTAAAACCTTGATGATATAACGAGTATTAATAGTTAAAATGTAATTTACATATTTTTCATGTGAGTGTATACAGACATATGTATATAATCACGCCACAAAGTAATTTGGCATAAATACTGAATACGATTTAATCAACAATTATTCGATGGCCAATATGACTATCTATAAACATAACTTTCGCCGCGTCCAAATTCGTAGCGCTCACTAAAAAGTCAACAACATATCCGTAAATCAAAACTACCTAATTTGCTTAAGGAATCCAGCAAAATAATCTCATCCACTTGTATTTCAGGATATATTTCAGGGGTAAATTTTTGTTAGGAAATATTATTTCGTAGGTGACTTATCAGACAAATGACATAATCAAAATTCCTATCCGAAGGCGAAGGGTTTTATATCATAAAATTTGTGCAGATTTTGTTCCAAAGAAAAAATATTTTGAATAATTATTTCACATAATACAATAATGAAACTGGGATATTAATGATCACCTTATTTTCCAAATACACTAACACTTGATCTTGATAATAACAATTTTTATTAATTATTTAAATATTGTAGGAATATATTAGTTAATTTTATTAACCTATTAACAGCAAATCACTGTTTTTATGAGAAGTAATAAAACGTAAAACTTCTGAAGATCACTTACTGAGAGGTTTATTTATTTTCGGCCTCACCCAGTTTCAGCACATCTTGTGCCTTCTTCAAGAGGTGAGTAAAATTCTCCTGAAAAAGGCACAAGAGATGTCGAAACCAATTTAGACCGGAAATAAATAAACGTCTCATTAACTGATCTCCAGAAATTTTCTTACTCTTAAGAATAAATCCGAGATTATTCAATTCATTGACGGAAAAATCGATCAATTTATCTTGGAATGTGTTGAAAATTTGTATTTAACGATTTTCTATCAATTTATTTTTGTTGAAATCTGCGCTTCCAATTTCTTAATATTATTTGTTTGAGGTTTAACCTAGCGGTGCTTCAGTTTTCTTGTAGTTTTTAGAGTAGTTTTTTTTTGTAGCGTACTTGTTAAAAATTAGTAAAACTAGTGAATATATGTACGTAATTATAACCTTAGAAACAAACGCACATTATAGTTATTAACGTCATTAGGCCGATATGAGGCAAATAACGGACGTGACTGAGGTTTATAGTCAATCGAGTTCGTTTTGCATATCGGCCGTGTGGCGTTCAAGTTTTTTCGTAATAACATAAAATTTAAACATTTAAGAATTATAATATTCTTCTATATCTGTCATACTGAACAACTTTTTTGGTTAATTTATTAATTCTCCTAGACAACGGTCCATTAATATGCTGTTATTTTTCTAGGAACACCTGATCCTTAATTGTAGGCGACTTTTATAGGCCGTTATTTCTATCTTTTCATTTTTGTTTTTAGTCCTGTTATGTCATAATAACAGTATGGTATTATGAAATATATATATATATATATATATATATATATATATATATATATATATATTACTAAAAATTACTAAAAATTCCCCAAAAATAAATTGACGGAAAATAGAAGTCGTCCTATTTCATCAATTAACTAGTTAATTTATTTTTGTAAATAAATCAATCAATTTTTACACGTACCGATAAATTGAAGGTCACATATCGATCAATAAATCGGTCGATTTATCGTTAACTATAATACAGCCATTATCAAATCATCCATTTTCCAAAATTGGAGCTTTTATATGTATAGCTCGATTTAAAGGGTATACGCGGTAAAAAATATTGTATAGAATTTTTACAAGATAATATTAGTGGGTTAGGTTGGGTGTTAGAAATGAAATAAGTGTCATAAGATTCCAGATGTGGTAGAAATAATGCCAAAAATTAAACTAACTTTATGAACAAAGTGTTCTGTAGCTAAACAAATACAATTACCAAAATACTTTGACTCACAGAAGTAGCAACTATCGTGTAGAATACTTTTTGTATAACTTTAAAACATAAAAATGGTACATGGTTCAATTTTTAACAATATATAATGCATAATGTCATGATAAGTTTAGAGAAATATATGCTATAATTTGTATATAATTAGTTAAAGTCAGAATCAAATGATTAACCAATTTAACATGTGGGAAATAATATTGTAAATACTTGATTACATTATTATTAATATTTCCTATTCGTATATTTCATCTATAAATTTCTGATAAAGCCTTTTCCGGCGTCATAAAATTCCGCATATAAGACAGACATGCAATATTGAGTAATATAGTTTTAATAGTAAATCTTTTATTTACGACTTATTTTATTTACCACTTTATATTTTCTTTTTTTACGTCTCACAATGAGCTTTTTTTTAACGCTAACGAGTGAAATTATGTCTTATTTCACACTTAAAGGATTTGACGAAATCGTTCTGTCAAACTTTCCGATTCGTGAAATAGGACCGTAATTTTTACTCTTGTTGCATAAATAAATATTTATGTTACCGTATTTCTTTCATGTCCCTGTGTTCTGCATTCGTAGAAGTGCCCTAAATTCTATTATGGCTATGTCTAATCCACATCGTACTTTGAGAATAGTTTGTCATTTGTCTGTAAAATCTTTTTTACACAAAAGATGGACAATAACAAGCCGTACCTACTTCAAAATTAACTTAATGGTACCCTTATTTTTTTCAATACAAATGGAAAAATAGTGTCATACATGACACCAAGATTTATTACTTTTTTATTTAATTTTTACATATTTTAACACTTTTTTTAAACAACGAGAACCAAATTTCAATCACTCTTTAAAAAAAAACTCTACATAGGTACTCATCTTCACTTTCATCGTCTTCGCTCCCCCCTTCTGGAATATTGGGCACGAAATCAATGAAATAATCTAAATCTGTTTCCCCAATTTTGTGGGACCATACAATATCTTATATCTCTGCATTAGTTAAAATTTTACTGGTGGAAGCCATTTTCACATAAATGAAAAACTATTCCAAGATGGTATCGTGGAGTCGTATGTATCACATTGACGAACTATGAACAGGAATTAAAAGTTACAGCATTAGTAACTTCCGCGTTCGAAGCAGCACAGACACGCCGACAGATACAAAGAAGCTCGCTCTTCCCACCATTCAATTGCATATAGGTGATGGAATTAAAAATTTGTGTTACCTACGACGCCAAAGTACCATTCTAGGGTTAAATCTTATTGAATTTAAACTGTTATAAAATACCAATTATCAGATAAAATGAATTAGAGTAAATGTAAAATTTCTTTGTACGTAATGCATATCATAATTGCATTGAGTAATTTATAATTTCATGAAAAACTTAAGCATTTCATGAACCGTTGGCATATCATTATCCTTATGCTATTTCCACTTCAGCAAATATTCACGATTACTACTAAAAAAATTTCATTATATACTTAACCTAACCTATAGAATGCAATATGCGGTTCATTTCAAGAAGCATTTATATAATATCGGTGATTAATGAAATGCCAAGGTTCTTCATGAAACTACGTATTTCACAATGGGACTACTACATATAGATAACTTTATTTTATTTATAGCTAATTTTCCTTTGTTATATAAATATATTCGCTCGCGTTAGTACACTACAGCGTACATATCTAACTATATATCTGCAATTCTGCAGGCAATACTTAAGTTCTAAAACAAATACACACATAGTTTCAGTGTTTCATATTTCAAAACAATCAACAAAATAGACAAAAAAAATACCAATAGTAAGTTATTGATTTATAATAACAGTCCATTCGAGTCTATGAAACGCCGCCGCAGCTATGAATCTGCTACTTCTTTTTTTGCTTTGTGAAACAAATAAATATTTCGAGGCTAATCCTTAACAGTGTAACTCTCTTCGAAAAGTATCCCAATATTTTTCATTCGGTTGCAGATACATTTAAATTTAACATTTAAAACACAAGTAAGTGCGTTTATTTTGTGCCCTGGTAAAATGATACCTATGTCTGAGCAATTTTCTATGAACATAATACGGGATATCAGTAAGTTTGTTGTTCCATTGAAAAGAAGCGAAGTGGCGATACTCTTACTTGGTAGTGTTTGATCGTATTTATGTGAGCGTCGATTTGTTTTCTCAGTTGGCAGC
This sequence comes from Ophonus ardosiacus, assembly GCA_943142095.1. Classification (NCBI taxonomy): domain Eukaryota; kingdom Metazoa; phylum Arthropoda; class Insecta; order Coleoptera; family Carabidae; genus Ophonus; species Ophonus ardosiacus. Next base: position 31,582,105 of record OW964824.1, on the reverse strand, counting down.
TGTCGTCTTGTCGTTCGACGACCGGCGCTGTCTCTGCAAACAATTCCTCCCAATTTTATGGGGTTGTTTGCACAAGTTTCCTTTCTTTATTCCTAGATAGAAAAACATGTCGTAAATATGAGCATTTTCATAATCAAGGAGATTGCAAATTTGATGATGTTTTTACTTAATATTTTTTCAAAAACTTTGAAGACAGACAATAAACAACAAAATTTTGTTGACGCATGCATGTAGCACTAAACAAGGGCTAGATTTTTTTAGAGGAATATAATAGTATATTATGTGGCAAGTGTGTGAAGCTGAAATTTTTACATGAGAGTGGAGATTGCGACACCAGCCGAAGGCGAGTGTTGCACACCACCCGAATATAAAATAGGCTTCACACACGTGTTACATGCTATACTTTTTCTACGACCTTGCAATAATAGTATATTATACGCCAAGGTTGAGAAGATAATCATTATTGACCCAGCGCCTATTGTAACCCGAGGGCGAAGCCCGAGGGATATAAGGCGCCTGGTCAATAATGATCTTCTCAACCGTGGTTTATATACTATTTTTTTCACTACTAGCACATAAATTCTCTTTGAATTTTTTTTTTTATTGATAATAATAATTTTGACATGAATAATAACGTTACTTATTTGTTAATATTCACAAAAACAAAGTAGGCTGCATTTGTTTTTATCTGACGTTTTGCTCATTTCGCTGGTTTGATAACCTCACTTATGGGCCTTGATTTGTATTTGATTTAATTATTTAATAAAAACACTTTGTGCTGTTACAGTCAGCAGCCTTATTAGTTTATTATTATTTTTAAATAAATCTATTGAAATGTATTTACCTAAAAATACAAAAAAATAGTGATTTGTTCAATCCTACATGTACAAATATTTCACATTTTTACCAAAACAGCACAGTGGCCAGGCGAGGCGGCAGCGTAGGTCAATTTAAAATTATAGTGGCAAATTTAAATTATATACATAATACCTTTCTTGAGTTTAATGAGTTAAATAATATTTGGATTTGGAGACTTGAGTTTGATTGAAAAGTGACAGTTTGCATTATAGACCAAGGTTAATAATAAATTATTATTGACCTAGGTTACCATGGTTACAAGCAAGCGGTAGTGAAAAACAATTTCTCATGTCAAATAAAGGTAAATAATAGTGGATTCCTAGGCTAGTAGTGAAAAAAATATATTTTTTCTTCACATTGTCATTCTTTCAACGTAAAGCCTCTGTATTATCGACTTGTGTAACCATGGTTACCAACGTTACGGGTGTTTAACAGCTTTGTTTTATTAAAATACAATTCAGTTTGTAATAATGAAAATAATGAACGGTGCGTGAAATGTTACTTCACGCACTGTGTGCCAAAAATCAAACTTCAGACATAAAAATTGACTTCACGCACGGGAGTAGAAAAATTATTTATTGGTATAGATACTTATTTATTATATTCAGAGGAATGAAAATCTGAAACACATATTTTGTAAAAATCAAAGGCCGCTGGATTTTATACCATTTATCAAAAATTTCTTCTAAAAATATTCAGAGGAGTCAATTTGGCACTAGATCCCTAGTTATTAGCCTTAAAGCAAGAGATTTTATTCTTTTATTATTTTTTGAATATACAGCAAGGAATTGTTCTTTTTGTACAGTACCAAAAATTCACATTGGCATTATAATCATGTATAATTTCCGAGATAAGAACCATTTGGAAAACTTTTGCTTGTCTCTATAACATGAGCCATCGAAACACGGAATGCAACAATAACATACTATAACCTAACTAGGACTAGTATTACGATATCACGAATTATATCGATAATATTGATATTAGATAATATGTATTTAACGATAAGATTTTTTTATCGATATCAAATATTTTATTTTCCTGCCTTAAACCTAATCCTAACCAATTTTGTAAGTCTTTCGCCCAGTTAACCATCGTTCATTCGCAGTCTCTTAGTTAATCGTATCCGCTCATAACATATGATTTCAAGGCCAGCACGATTTGCTTACGTGAGAAATATGATGAATGTGTGAAATAAACTTTCATGATCCTGGCAAATATAAGAATAATTAATAACGGAATATAATAAATAAGCTTAAGTTCAGATATACAACAGTACTAATGAACATGGTAAAGTTTAAATAATAGTTTCAGATCATTTCTAACTTGACGTACTATTTAGGTGAATTCATGGAATTTCTCACATTTCTCAAGGTATTCAAATTGCACTTAATTCTAAACAAAAATCATGGAATTATAATCATTCGATATCCTCTGTAAGCTATACATCTCTTTTAGAAAATGTTTTATTTAATTACAAGTAAAATTGTCATAAATACGTGAAATTCCGATAGTAATAGATATAGATATCTCTCAAACAATATTTTATTTTTATAAATTTTTGAGGAAAAGTTAGCAATGTAGATCTGGTTTATTGATAATTTATTATTATTATTATTATTATTATTATTTATTTTGGAAGTTTCAGTCGTTTAGCGCCACTATTAACAGCAACGAATAGTTGTTACAATATTTTACACTTGGTTGTTAAAATTAATTCGTTTATTTTTTTTGCCACGGGCTGCCATGTTTCAGTGATAATGTGTCAAATTGAAACGTATTAATTTCAACAACCAAATGTAAAATATTGAATAGCAGCCGCGGGTTAAGTTGACAGCAGCCGAGCCAGCCTGAAAACATGGACTACAATTTCTTTGGCTTGTGAATGAACCGCCTTCCTCTTAAAACCAATATTAGACGTTGGAGTGCTTCCTTCGTTATAATAGCACATAATAATTACTAATAAATAATTTTCAATTAAAATGAACAGTCAGCTAAGCATCAAAATACCTAATTTCCCCTACTATTACATTTAAAATACATTTGAACCACCGAAACGTTCAAAATAAACAATAATGATTTTTTTGTCAATAAACGAGATCTATTTATTTAAACATTATAATTTATAGGACAATTTAAATTTTGCATTACAGTTAATGAAAAATGGTGGCAGCTGTAGCAGAAATCTTTTATGTTTGCGTGTGAAAATGAATCAATTTCTTCGTTTTGTAGCATACATATATATTTTAAAATGTATATTCGAATTTGAACTAGATGTATTATTTAACAAGTTAAATTTATTACAGCGATATTTCATTGGTTTTTAACTTTGTATCTCTGAAAAAGCTTTATCATTTGAATTCCATGCCATCATTTGTGACTAATCGGCATATAATCTGATAGTGCGAATCATTAAATGCAAATTTATCATTTCCAGTAATCAGTAAATCATTAGTTGGATATTGCATTCCTTGAACTAGAGCCCCTCATGTATGTCAATAAGTTAATGAGATTGCAATTAGATTTCAAGGATTTATCTTTGTTTCAGGTTGTGTTGGTGTTCATCCTAAGTATAGCTTCGCTCATAATATACTTCATTGACGCGTCAAAGTAAGTAAACTAATAAAAATAATTTACAATTAAAAACAATAATTATATTTATATAGTACTATTTTGTACCAAAGACTGATGAGTACAAAATAGTGGGCCATAGTTTTCGTTTAAGATATATTCACAATCAAATTTGAACTCAGTACAATGGGGTATTCCACTCATTTTTTTTATTATTTTAAATAAAACTTCATTCAGTTTTGGAGAAATTCATAGTATTAAAAAATCTTAATTGGTCCTAGTTTAACAGTATTTTATTTTCGAGAAATCAGTGTAACATCACATTTCCCCTATACTTGTCTTTTTCACACACACTGCTCTGAGTACGCTGCGAGAGAAAGATAACAATTGTATGACGTCAATTTTCCCTTTTAGCAAATGTGAAATATCTCGTAAAATAATTATTTAAAAATGTTTTCATTGTTTTAACTATTATTTATTGAACCATACTTTATGTTAAATTGATTTCTTTTTTTTAATTTTTATGTTATGGTGGAATACCCCATTTCATGCTGGCTTAAAACTGTAAGCTAAACAGTGGCATTTCCATGTAGCCGTTTACAATGAAAATATTCACCCGGCGTACGCTTTTACTTCAAGTTGCCAGTGAATTCGCATGCTCATTGTGTTCGCCATATTTTTCTCAACAGAGAGAGGCACTATAAACACCGCTTAGAATTTGTCTTTTTGACATTTCTTTGTTTTCGTGGGGTTGCATTTGAGGTTGTTTAATACCAGTGTAATTAAAGTGCAACGTGAGTGAATGAAACTAACATAATAGTCAAACATTCTACAGACTTTCAGGAACAAAGACAGAGTGATTTTAAATGGTACAAATTTATAAGCGGCATAATTTCCACTGCAACTGCAAATAAGCAGGGTCTAAAGTGATTGTGAATGCACCTTTAAGTATTCTTGTGTTGTATCTTATCCTCCTGATGCAAATGGAGTATTATTGATTCGATAGACTTTAATAATTAATTGAAGTTGAAAATGTGGTCAACTCAACTACTAGCGTTCAGTGTGATTACAAGCTTGGTATAGCATTATACGGAAGATAAATTTTAACTGCATCATTGAATAGAAAACTAATAAACTACAGTATAGTATAGCATTAAAACACGCTGAATCACTTTTGCAAATAATTTACAAATAAGATAAGAATCATCAGTACTGACATTTGGAACTTATATTTTATTTTTTCGCAAAAAAAAAACTTAATAATTTTGATTATCAAAATTCTTAGACGCACAATAGCCAAATGGCCGTAACAATCATATTCAAAAATAGTTTTCTTCTTACTTTGTTATGTATCAGTTCTAGTGCAAAAAAAATAATATTCCTTTTAATTACAGAATTAAAAGGGATCGAAATTTCTTAAATAGCAACTATTAAAAAAAAAACTGATGTGGTCAGCACTTTACCTTTTGTCAATTCTATGTATTTTGTACAAATTGCATACCAAAAGTTCCTTGGAAAAGATTCTATATATCCAGTAAAATTGTAACACGAACATATACTATTTTCTACAAATTCCATACCGAAAGTTCCTTGGAAAGGTTCTATAAATCCAATAAAGTTATAGCACTATACAAATTGCGCTTGACACTGACATCTATCAATTAGAATTATTTGAATATATCAGCTGTTTCCATGATTATAGCAAAGCTGGCTGATTTATGAAAGTTAATCTCTTTATCATTCTATAATTCTATATCTATTGAATATAAAGGAAAATGTATAATCAAACCGTATAGACAATAAGATATTCTTTCATATTGATAATCACATAAAATGTCAAAAAATGATACTAACTACAAGTACCTCTCGGCTCAGAAAAAATAAACGACATAGAAACTCAAGTAACCAGCAATAGAGTGGTAACGAAGCTGATAGCCAAATAAAAACTGTTTTGTAGCAATTTTTTGTCTAAAAACGATCGAACAACACCAAGAATGAGAGAAACAGTTGTAAAAAACTGTCATCGATCGCACAAAGGAATTCTAGAAACCATTAGCCTTTTCGCCCAATATGACAATTGACTAAATGTACTGCAAATTTTTGAAAATCAAATATGGATTCCATTTAAAAAATGTAGGTTTGTGATACTTATACAATCGAAAATTTACAAATGGAGAAATTATTTTCGTATGCCAATGGATATACGATAAAAATATCTACTTTTTTACTTGAAATATTTCTCTTGATTACTGATACCTAGTTTAGAAGTAATTTCAAAATGAAAAAAAATCTGTTGTCGCCAGCATAATACCTCTCGCCAATTTCATATTAGGCTATAAATATTGTATTAACATTTCTGGTACACACAAAATATTTTAATTAGATCTATTCTTTATTTTTCAAATCATTCTGTGAACAAGTTTCCTCCTACTCTTCTAAATGTTCGAGATTTTTCCAATTCATTGACGAGATTGGCGGGTTTCTGAAAGATATATGATGAAATATATGCATAGCAAGCACGTGTTTAGTTGACCTGTTACTGTACATACTTTGGCTTACAAATGAATCCCGTTTCTGTTTATACCAACTTTAGATGTTGACGGAGTCTTTTCCTTGTTATAAAAATAGCATATTATAATTACTATTACACCTCGACTTGTCCAAGTACGAATTTTAGGTTTTCCGCATTCAAGAACAGTGTTAATTTAACGTGCGGCAGCTATATCTATAATTTTAAATATTTCATTAACGATAAAATAGCAATATTAAACTTCCCAGAAAAAGCCTTCAGTAATGTCTCTGGATTTTTGACACTAACATTTATGTCATTTACAAACATTTAAATTTTTCAACTGGTTTCCATGGGCTATTTGATGGATACAACGGAATATTTTATATATTTATAACTCTATATCTCTAAATCTATAGAAGATATAATAAAAATGTTCAATATACTAGATAGAGAATTTTATATTCTTTAATATTTGTAATAAAAAATTTCCAAAAAATAATATTAAGAAGATTTTTTTTAAGAAACAACTACTTTCGGTTGTCCAACTGTTACCACAACCTTTTCAGCTCTTCCCATGAATGTCAGATTGAGGAATTCATAGTTAAACTAGTTTTATGTCTTATAGTTTTTGAGTAATCGTCCCTCCAACATCCACACATACACACGCACCACACACACACACACACACACACACACATACACACACATACACACACACTCAGACATCATCGTAAAAATGTTAAAATCGTTTTATAGGGACCTTAAATCGTGCTTATTCACTAAAATCTGGATATGTGATTTTTAGCATGAATCCAATCCCTAGGTAAAAATTGACCAAATTCAGTTTTTCATCATTATCTAGTAAACTGTGATAATTTTTGGCAAAACAAAAGCACATCTAAGAGGGCCCTTCAAAGGCGCATCATATGTCCCATTTAACTGACGTCGTAACTTAGTTTCCGAGATCCCAATGGTGGCCTGTGAAATACAGACGACCTGTGAAATATAGACACCCTGTATACTACCACCAAGAATGAAAGAAACAGTTAAAAAAAAACTAACATCGATCGCACAAAGGAATTCTAGAAACCCTTAGCTCTTAGCACGATATGACAATTGACGGCGATGTTCATAAATATATGCCGAATATGTCAAAATATCAAAGAAATAATAATCCACAAGAATGCATTACCTATTACAGAAGAAAACCTGACACTAGGGTCGGACATTCATCAACTAAATGAAACCTATTTTAATAATTGCTAATACTTACTCCGGATACTTCAAGTTTACCAAATTACATAACATGCATCACATGTTTCTACGAAGGTCATTATATTATATGATGTAAATGAGTAGCTTTTGGCTGAATAGTTGACTTTTTATTTAACTCTGTTCCATTAATTTTCTGCAACTTGCCATTTTTTCTATGTTTCTGTCGGATTTTGTCCTGGTTTGTAAGCTTCAGAGTTGTTATTTTGTTACCTTTTGAAAATTTTTAAACCGCTGGCCCATGTGGGTATTACATTTACGAGTATATGTGTACTGTTATTGAAAATACATACGTATACCGAGTGTCCCAAGCAAACCTTGATATAGGCGTTTAACAAGGGAAAACAGTTTTATGTAAATAAAAAGTGTCTGGTAAAAAATTAAGCCATGATATTGAACATTATAATAATACATTACATCTTGTACATTATTTAATATTAATTACTTTAATAAAATTTTATAAATTACAATAAATTATGGAAAAAAAAATCTTTTGTGGCCAGCACAAGACTTTCCGTCAGTTCGATGTATTTTGTACAAATCCCATACCAAAAGGACCTTGGAACGGTTTCTATATACCTAATATTATGTAAAATCGAACAAGAACACATACCATACTTTACAAATTCCATACCAAAAGTTCATTTGAAAAAGTTCTATAAATCCAATAAAATTATAACATAAACATACACTAAGTAAAATACACTTGACACTTAATTCTTTCTGCTTCAGCTTTCCCCTATTTTATTAGGGGTCGCTGTGTCCTCTTCTCTTCCACTCATTCCTGTCCAAAGCATCTTTTTCACACAGTCCTTCCTTTCTCAAGTCTTCTGCGATACAGTCCTTCCATCTTCTCTTTGGCCTTTCACTGCATGTCACTTGCAAGGAACACTATGGCAAACCAATTTTTGATCCTATACTTTCCAAATTTAGTTTTGAACTTGCAACAGACATCTGTCAATTAGAATTTTTTGAATGTATCAGCTGTTTCCATGATAAATAGCAAAGCTGACTAATTTTTGAAAATTAATTTCTTTATTAATGCTTTATTGAATATGAAGGAAAATGTATAATCAAACCGTATAGAGAAGAGTATTTTCTTTAATATGTATAATAACAAAATGTCAAAAAACAATATTTAACTGCGTTTTTTTAAGAAAAACTGTTAAAATCTTCAAATAAGGGTACTTCCGGTGGATCAATTATAAACAAAATCTAATCAACTCTTCATATGGTTGTACCGAAGAGGAATACGAAAAAATTATAATTTTTAGAATTGTAGTATTGGAGTTATCGTCGGAGAAAAATTTGTCACACACGGACACACACACACACACACACATACAGACATCATCTTAAAAATAGTAAATTCGTATAGTAGGGACCCGAAAACGTGCTTATTCATTAAAAACTCACCAACGAATTTTTTGACCAAAGACAATACGCTCTCTCGCTAAGAGAGGTATTGGAATCATGCTAAAATTCGCATATCCAGATTTTAGTGGATAAGCACCTTTTAAGGTCCCTGTAATCCGATTAAAACATTTTTACACTGATGTCCGTGTGTGTGTGTGGGTGTGTGTGTGTGTGTGTGTATGTGTGGATGTTGGAACCACGGTTTCTCAAATACTATAAGCCTTAAAAAATATTTAACTGCAGTTTCCTCAATCTGATATTCCTGGGAAGAGCTGATTAGATTTTGGTAACAATTGGACAACCGGAAGTAATAGTTTCTTTAAAAAAAAATCTTCTAAATAGTATTTTTTGAAAATTACTATTATTGAAGCATGTAATTCTACATCTGACACATTTAAAAGTTTTATTATATCTTGTATAGATTTAGAGATAAAGGCACTGTAATACAGGTGTATCAAAATAATAGAACAGAGTATTGTACCTAAGTAATCTAAGCAAACATTCAATCAATAAAACAAAAAAAATATTTTAAAAGTTGAATTTATTGCCAAAATCGTTGCTTACTTGAATGTAATAAAACTAAAATAAATTTTATTTTGTTTTATTGATTGAATGTTTGCTCAGATTACTTAGATAAACTAGAAATGAAATATTAACTTTGAATTAATTTTTATCAAATTTTTCGCAATGTAAGGGTATGATATTATTATATCGTTGAATTCAGAACAAAATTCTCTATTTAATGAGTTAATAAAATATATATAATGCCATTTAAAAAAAAATAATATTGCCCTGTAGTTTGAGTACCACTGGATTTATGATAATAAAGTTTATGCTAAAATGTGTCCCCATCTATCCCTTACAAAATATCTTAATCACTTTTTTCTGTATCTTTTCACATACACAAATAAAATGCACTGTTCCATTATCTTGATACACCCTATATGTAGAATAATCTAATCGCAAAGGCTAAGGCACTAAAAAAACCAGTTCACAAATTCAAATGTCTATAACATAGTTTGTAAATGACAGATGTCAGTGTCAAAAATCAACAGTTTTAGTGACATTCTGAAAGCTTTTTCTGGGAAGTACATGTAATCTTTCTTATTGTTTTATTAATTAAATATTTAAAATTGTAGGTAAAATGCATACATCCGTAAGATATACCGCCAATCTTGCTAATGAATTGGAAGAATCTCTGACATTTAGGAACTTCCTCATACAATGAACAGTAGATATAATTAGAATTGTATATATGCAGAAGACATATTAAATATAATATAAACAATATTTGGGTAAAGTTCTGCAATTTTTTGTTATAAAACGACTGTTCGATAGCGAAGTGCAATACAATACTTATATAGCCTAATATGGAAATGGCCAGAGGTATTGTGCTGGCCACAACAGATTTTTTTTTTATTATATCATAAGAAAGAATTTTCAAGTCTCAGCGTGGTGCATTGGGCTGATTCTCCTTCAAGGTAATTATTTTACTCTTTTACATAAAAATATTGAACTTTTAAAAATCTGTCTTATATTTCCTAATAATCAAAACATTGATATAATAATAATGCATTGTATTTTCTTTTAATATTAATAAACAATTTTTTTTATAAATACAGTAAAAACATAATTACCCAAATTTATTATATTCCAGTTAATTTTATTAATATCAAAAGAAAATACAATGCATTATTATTATTATATCAATATTTTGATTATTGTAATCATTTATTGTCATTTATTTTCTCTTTATTTATTACAATGTTATTATTATTTTTAAATACTGGCTATCAAGTGATGAGAGGAGTTGCAGGCTATGCGAGAGAGAAGAGGAAACTATCAGGCATTTAAGGATTTCATGCAGGGAAGTTACGAGAGAAGGAAAAAAGGAAACGGTTCTGTTAGACGATATAGGGTCGGGACAAGATTGGATGAAGGAAGTCATCGAGAAACGGGGGGTTAATTTATGATGTAGTACCACAATTTAGTGTTATATATATAGTATGTAGATTCTAAGCCGGTTAGGCAAGAGTAAATATAATAATAATAATAATAATAATAATAATATTTTTAAATGGCTAATAGGAAATATAAGACAGATTTTTAAAAGTTCAACCATTTTTATGTAAGAAAATAAAATAATTACCCTAAAGGGGAATCCAACCCCAATCTAAAATTTGAGGCAATTATACTAACCAATGCACCACACTAATATTTGAAAATCCTTCCATATTGCATAATAAAAAAATCTGTTGTGGCCAGCAGAATACCTCTAGCCATTTCCATTTTATGCATTGCACTTCGCTTTCGAATTGTCGTTTTGTAACAAAAAAAATTACAGAACTTTACCCAAATATTGTTTTTTATTGTATTTAACATGTCTCCTGCGCATATACAATTCTAATTATATCTATTTTTCATTGTATGAGGAAGTCCCTAAATGTCAGAGATTCTTCCAATTCATTAACAAGATTGGCGGTATTTCTATGCAGGTATAGGCTGTCTCAAGTTATATGCACATTCCATTACTTGTGAAGTAGCGGTCCGACCCTTCACAGCTGGATATTTTGTCGGGGATTTGACCAGGTTGGGATTAACAAATTTTTTAAATTATGATTATTTTCAAAGAAATATATTTTCGGAATATGATTATAATTTGCCACTGATTAATATTAATTGTTCAACGCTATTTTCAAAGAAAATTCACTAAGAAGGTTAGGATTAGGTAAATTTTAAAAGGATGATTATTTTCAAAGAAATATATTTTCCAAATATGATTATAATTTACCACTGATTAATATTAACTGTTTAACGCTCTTTTCAAAGAAAACGTACATTTGACTAATGATGTATTTAGTATAGATGGCTACCCGTCTTTGTGTAAGTAGCGTAAACACGTATTTTGTATTAACTTTTTCAAGTGTTTAGTAGTAATAACAGCATAAAATTAGCGATAAAATGTGTGAGAACGAAGAATCTCAAATTTATATATAAATGCATTTGTTAAAATAATTGTTAACTTTATTCGTCAAAATAATGTTACTAAATAAATTTTTATAACAACTAAACAATAAAAATGTCGCAAAATTGACTTAATGAAAATTAATATTTGATTACTTCAAAAAAATAAAAAATAAATAAATACGTCCCAGTACTCTTTGCCTCTCTAATGTATTTAAACTGCCTTCCGCTGGGAAGGGCGCAGGTGAAAATGTGCATATATCTTGAGACAGCCTATACTCCCAACTATCCGCAACTGAATATTTATATGACTAATATACCAAAAATCTTCGCAGCCAGTAAAAAAAAAACTCATCTGACTATCTGATCAAAAGACAAATACGGGAAGACGAATAATTCCAATTAAGAAATTAAATCTTTAACAAAAAAGAGGGATGTTTTATATTATCAGATGGTTGGTATTAGCAACACCCTAAAAAGAGCAAGTTAATTTAGATACTTTTCAGATAAGATATCGCGGCCTAGAATATGCACAATGGCCGTGCGTGATTTTTCATATTGAAAGATAGTTTTGTATTTATTATAGTATATAGTAATCGAATTTGTTTTTAGCAATAAACAGCACACTTCGTAAGAGATTCGTAGATTTTGAATGAGAGCAAATTTACATGACACTTATCGAATGATTATTATTAATACGAGTAAGTACAACAAAATATAAAAATTCGTATCTCAGAAAAGAATTAATGAATTAAACATGTGTCTTCATTTAGTTCGTTACGTTGAAAATCAAAGAACATTTATAAAATATATCCCGGATCCCACAATGAATAAAAGCGCCAAAATAGGACAATATTTAAATTTTTATCTCAAACTTTAGAATCTCAGAAATTTGCAATACATATTTTTAATTAAAAAAAATAATCTTCTGTAAGAAACTTCTTTAAGGTAAAATGCGTAGAATTGACGGAGGGTATTATGTTGCCCACATCAGATTTTTTGTAAGAAAGCTTCTTTTTATACGTTTCATCTGTATTGTGAAAACCAGCTTTCTTTTGTATTAGCGATTTGTTTTATACAAATGGATCTTTTTATTGTATAAAACATCTTAATGTTGTAACTCATAAATTTTACTCATGAACTATTACTTAGAAATGACGTCGAACGTCCATCAGATCACAGAACTTTAAAAAGAAGTCATGTTTCATTTAAAAGGAATTTTCATATTCAGATTTTCAAGAATCGTCATATCTTTTTTTAAATGTTCGTATCATATTAAAAAAAAAAAACATTGTTTTATGAGTTTTGATTCATCAGAATGAAATCAGAGTTATCATTCGTTTTGCGACACTTGATTTTTGATTACCACTTTCACCAAAAAATTAAGAGAAGATTTTATGCAACCCGAGCCATAAATAAGGAAAACGGTTTTTTTTAATAAAAAAAAACAATAGTTATTTACATAATTAGTTATGAAAAGAATGATATTGTTTGAAGAATATAATATTTGCCAAAATGAGCGATGCGAATTTTGCAAATTATGTGTCAAACAATATTACGTTTTAAGTTTTCATAACGTATTATGTACAAAATTTGATCTAATTTCGCAAAAATAATTTTAAAAATACACAAAAATTTGCCAAAGCGTTGCCGTTGAAATAAATGAATTTATATTTTTAATTTATTACTTATGTCAGTGCATTCGTATCGTCATTGAAAATGAGTTCTAAGTCCGATGTGCTAAATTGAGTGTAGGTGTGAATCAGTAATTCATAAATTGATGTTGAAGAAATCATTAATGATATATTCTTGATTCTTTCATGATTTTTTATATATCACCGTGGGATAAGTTATACCATATCGCACTCCTTTTAGATATGTAATAGCCTTGTTATACCAATGAATGCGATAATGAAGTTCTAGTATGGTAATAATTTCATTATCGCACTCAATGGGATAAAAAAGCTATTATTACATATCTAAAGATGGGTTTATACTCACAAAATTTAAGAATAAGAAATAAGAATAGTGATAAAGTTAAAACAGTTATAACATATGAGTCGGTTTATGCTGCAGCAATAAGAATAATTCACAGTACGTACGTTAGTAATGTCTATAACCCACATCATAAATAGCTATTACGTAACTTAGGCCCGATATTTCAATCTCATAACAAAGTTTCTTATAAAATTATCTTTCTAATAAACTACAGCCTGCGCATCGAAATTATAATGTAAATTACAATAATTTCAAGTTGCCATTTTTCGATGAGATATTTTTTATTTATTATTAGTAAGTTATATTTATCAGCCACTTAGTTAGAAGATTAAAAAACCGTGCCTTAGTTATGTAAGAAATTTTATTCACAATCATTATAGTAAAATGTCGATTTCTAACCTTTTAGAGGTTGGAAAATACTTCATTCCTAACTGTAATGACAATCTCTTGGGTTGGAAATAGTGGATCACGCTTCCATCTGACGGGTTGGAATTGGAAATATATAAATATATAAATAATAAAGTAGGCTAAATAAATTTTAGTAAGCATGTCAAAAAAAGGTTATGTCAATGATATATTTTGATAATAATTATTGATTTAAAAAGAGAATGATTGTGAATAAAATAGTATACATACCTCGGGGGGAGTTTGATCACAGCTTCGCGTTGTATCTGACCTCATCCCTCGGCTGTAATGAAACATCTCCTCAGATTAAATATACTATTACAAAACTCTTTTAAGAGTCATTTCGTATCAATTATGTAAAAAGTGACATTTCATATCGTCATAAAGTTAGGTAAAAATCAACTTTTTAAATCGGAATTACTAGATAAACCAAAATTCGGTATTGTTTCATACGTGAAAGTTCCGCAAAATTTACATTGTCAATATATAGTGACTTTGAATTTGAAGCATTGTTGTAACTAGCTATATATTGGTTATAGAAAAAAATATTGTAGCGAAAAGTTTTTTCCAAGTTGGCGGCTCAAGCGGAAGTGCACAAATGCACCATAGTCAAAACCTTGAGTTTCTTATGGACCCATTGCACAAAATGAGAGAGATAGCAAAAAGTGAGATGTTTTCAAAGCGCAGTTGATTTTCTGTGCACGTAGGTGATGAAATGAAATCTCGTAATTCTGTTTTAAATTCAAAAAACCATCATATCAGTATTAACATCAACAGTCCGGGGAACAAATATAGAATTACTTAAATGATTTTAATCACCTATACCAGCGTTCTGCAACCCTTATGTAATGAAATGCCACATTTTATGACATCTTGAATTTTGCCTTGTCGCGTGCCACTAAAGGAAAAGGAAGAGCCGTAGGGGTTGAAGTAAAAAAATCAAATATAATAAAAAAATAGTACTATTTAGACTTTCGTTTAGACAAAATTAAATCACATTTATATGTTTCAAATAAGTTTTAGGTTTTAGGAACTATTACATATAAAATATAACAAAAACAATAACTTCGTATA
The DNA here is from genome assembly GCA_943142095.1 of Ophonus ardosiacus. Classification (NCBI taxonomy): domain Eukaryota; kingdom Metazoa; phylum Arthropoda; class Insecta; order Coleoptera; family Carabidae; genus Ophonus; species Ophonus ardosiacus. Next base: position 31,567,035 of record OW964824.1, on the reverse strand, counting down.
CACTTATACAGTATTATAAGTATAAGTAATAAAATAAAACTAAAACAATGAAAAATAAGAGTAATTCTACATGTAAATAATTTTTTTTAAGACTACCTTGATTTTCCATTTTTGGCGCTAGTATTTCGATATTTGGTTCATAATTATGTGTCTTTAATTTGATACAAGCCTCAGAATTATCTTCAGTTAAACGATTTCTACAAAGGTTTATAATGTACATCATGATGAAGAATACTTGCTCGCAGTAATAAATAGTCCCAAAGACGGACAATAAAGGAAATGCGATTTTCTTCATTGTTGAAAATTTATTAAGAACTTATTAATTACATAGTTGGATAAACACAATATTTAAGATGAAAAACTTGGCGTACCTTAGGTTGCCAACCGCTGACCTATACAAAGCTTTAGAAATATACCACTAGATGAGATGAGGGACAATATGACGTCACAGGACAATTAGGTACTGTGCATTGGGATCTTTACGTGTATAAAACATCAAAAATACGAAAATACCTTCCCTTTTCCTGGGCTAACTTACCCTACTACTATATATCATAATTTAAGATTTGCAATAAATATTTTAAATACCTAAGCTTTTCTGTTCACATTTTAAATAGGTACTAACTCTTAATAAATAACTAATAAACTACAGAACTTTAAAAAAAAATTATAGCTCATTTAAAAGGAATTTTAACACCTGAATTTACAAGCATGGGGTATATGTGTCCATACTGGAATTTCAATATATGGGTCATTAAATATATGTACTCGTATATATTAACCACTATAGTTTCTCATAATAATAATAATAATAATAATAATAATAATAATAATAATAATAATAATATATAAATATATCATCAAGGCATATTACCTATTTCTGGGTGTGCCAATCTGCTTTGTCGCAGATATCGGTAATGATGATGACATTAATAATAATAATAATAATAATAATAATAATAAAAATTAAACATTATTTCCTAATAATAGAGTTATTTGCAAATGAATGTTCTGGATAGGGTTTACGATGATGTGAGGAATTTACAACTATCATTTGTCACGCACGATACACTATGACGTCACTATATCCGTTCTCCAAATCTTTAATAATTTATTTCTCGCATATCAGATTTTAAAAAAATACGGGAATTTTATTTCTTTGTCTAGTATTATATACTGGGCCACTCAAAATAACATTTTTAATTTTTAGGGGCTCACAAATCATGGTATTTGGCATGATGGTAACTCTTTCGGTTTAACCGAAAGTGACATATTTCAAGCTGGACACCCTATATATTTTTATGTATTTGGAATCTACGTAAAATTGCGAATTCAACGAATTTTTATTGAAAAAATAAATTGCAAATACGTAAAAGAAAATTATGAATAATTAACCTGGTAAATCATAACAGGTAGATTGTGATAACAAATTGATCATTTTTGTAACAAAATTACAAAAATAACTAATTAACTTAAATATTACTTCAACTGTTTTCACAGCCTGTCTGATATCATGGCTTATTTTAGCAGGTTAATTATTCATAATTTTCTCTTTCGTTTTTGTAATTTATTTCTTCAATAAAAATTGATTTCGAGCATATCGTTGAATTCGTACTTTTACGTAGATTTCAAATATACAGGGTGTCTCTTAAATAGGGGGACATGGCTTAACCACAGATTCCTGAGGCTAAAATAAGACGATTTAACCAAACTTGCTTCTACCGGAAAGTGTACCATTTAGCCAGAATTCTGCTTCAAAGTTCTTCGAAAAAAAATTAATTTTGCTTATAATAACCGGACGCTTTATTCGATTTGGATGAAATTTGGTATGCCAGTTTATATGATTATAAGTCATCTTTTAAGATGATACTTGTTATTATTAGTGAACCACTAGTGTATGAAATGTAGGTGTCCCAACATTGATTAGACCATAACTTTTTAATGGCTACGCCGATAACGTGAAATTATTTTTTTTCAGAAAGATACATTCAATAGTAAACTTTTCTCTCTCTGTTTATTTTATGATATCTGTTACGATTCAGGCAGAAAAAAATAAAACCTGAGTGACTGCACCATGAATTTTTTAAAAATAAATTTAATCTAGCGATCTATCCAAATGTCAAACAACGAATTTCTGATGACAGTAACAATTGTTTTTGGGTTGTCAAAAAATTCCTTCGCAATATTCAGAAACTAGTAACATCTATTTGTTCAGCCTAATAGTATTTTACTACCATTATTATAAATAACACGAATAAATATGTTAGCTTACTCCTAAACAAGTTGAGAAGATTGACAACTCGTTACTGTCATTAAAAATTAATTGTTTGACATTAGGATAGACTGCTAGATTAAATTTATTTTTAAAAAATTCACGGTGCAGTCACTCAGGTTTTATTTTTTTCTGCCTGAATCGTAACAGATATCATAAAATAAACAGAGAGAGAAAAGTTTACTATTGAATGTATCTTTCTGAAAAAAAATAATTTCACGTTATCGGCGTAGCCATTAAAAAGTTATGGTCTAATCAATGTTGGGACACCTACATTTCATACACTAGTGGTTCACTAATAATAACAAGTATCATCTTAAAAGATGACTTATAATCATATAAACTGGCATACCAAATTTCATCCAAATCGAATAAAGCATCCGGTTATTATAAGCAAAATTAATTTTTTTTCGAAGAACTTTGAAGCAGAATTCTGGCTAAATGGTACACTTTCCGGTAGAAGCAAGTTTGGTTAAATCGTCTTATTTTAGCCTCAGGAATCTGTGGTTAAGCCATGTCCCCCTATTTAAGAGACACCCTGTATAAAAATACATAGGTGTCCCGTTTCAAATATGACAGTTAATGACATTTCCGGGTTACCGGAAGTGTTACCATCGTGCCAAATACTATAATTCGTGAGCCCCTAAACCTAGTTTACAAATATGTCAAGAAAATTGAAAAATAATTTTAAACAAAAAAGTTATTTTGAGTTGCCCGTTTTTCAGTAATAATCAAAATTTAGTCACCCGATTGTCATATCGTATTATAAATTAAGTGTTAATAATTACTCGAATTTCAATCATACAGCATTTATTTTCTTACACAACCGACGTTTCGTTACTGTTGCACCTTCATCTATGTCTATGAGCTAGGTCTATAATCATTCACAAACAATATAGTACATATAACAATAATATAGACATTATCCCTTCACAAGGATGTGTTCAGTTTAATTTTTTAAAGATGTCTGATCAAGGTCATCTTCGAATTTTATGAGTTAATATTTTAGCGCAGTCCATTCCATCAAATACATTAGTATCGTTTATTTAGTTTTTATGGGAGTATATGAGATACTACTGTTATTTTATCATTCCAAAAATATATGTTACAGTTAAAGCTTTCAAAAATAAGTCAACTGGTAAGTTTATTAGCAAATGTGAAACCAAATATGTGAAAAATAAGATACAATATGAATTTTTGAAAGACAAGCTTGTTATATCCAACCTTCGCGCCCTTCTTGTCAGTACAAACAGGTGTCTCAGGATTGATGTTACAAGAGGTGCGCGGAACTAAACATCTTTAAATATTAATGTGACCTTTTGGAAATAAACCCTGCTTGATTTGAAACTTATTTTTATTTCGATTTGTTTAAATCAAGGAGACCTTGACAGTTGAGCAAAAACTATTTTCGTTTCTGGTAGGTAAAGTACCTTTTTCGTTTACAGTATACTTAAATGTTACGAATGGCGTTATGCAAATTTTTTGATTGATCGGTCTACTTTGATAAAATCCATTTTTTGTCAATTTCGTTTCAGGTAAAGTGCTTTTTTTCGTTCACAATACACCAACAAATTATTTCAGAAAGATCTGCCTAATTTGATTAATCCGTCATTTAATCATTTAACCGGTTCAATCAAAGTAGGTAGATCTTCCTGAAATTTTATATAGGACCATAATTTGTTATTCTGAAGAACTTTTCTTAGTAAAACTTTGGCGTATTGTGAACAGAAAAGGCACTTTACCTGAAACGAAATTGACAAATAATTTTATCAAAGTTTATGCCAACTTGTTAATTCGTTCATGATACAGATGACCTTGATCAGATATCTTTATTTAAAAAATTATACGTATATGTCTATTTATGAATTTTTGTATGATGAAAAACTGAATGTACATAGAATCGAATTTATTTTGTGTATATAAGAGTATGTAATTTTTTGGAAGATATTACTTGTAAGTATGATATTGTCCATGTTATTGTTCTATCTACTACGAGCATACAGAGTGTTAAAAAAACCCAATTCGGAGTAGGCTATGAACAGGGAAACGTATGTCTTAAATTTAATTAAATGTCAATTTGACAAGATTTGCATGACATATTGTCAAATATGTTATCCAAAGAAATTAAAGTTTTTCTTGTAGAATCGTACTTTAGAAATGGAAATAAATTAGAAAACGGCGAATGGCAATATTCTTTTGCTACCTGTTATAATGAATTTCTGGAAAATTTTGAAGCAGCAGATTACACTTATAATGCTATTTACAAGGTTGTAAAGACAACTGTAGCGTTATTTCGGGAAAATGGAAGTGTTGAAAGAAAGAAAAACCGGTAGCGGAAGACCAAGGAAGAGAACAACCGAAGTACTTCATGTAATGTCAGACAAATTGTGGAGACCCCATCGACATCCGTTCGAAGGATCAGTCAAGAGCTAAATTTATCCGTTAGTACCACACGTACGATTTTAAAACAAAATTTGAAACTGTTCCCCTATAAAATTCATTTATTTCATCAAATTCTACCCCGAGATTTTCAACCGAGAATAAATTACTGTGGCTGGTTTTTGGACAACATCAATAATGACGAAATTTTAAATATTACTTTTTTCACTGATGAAGCGTGGTTTCTTCTTGATGGATATATAAATTCCCAATATATGCGGCTTTGGCTTTGGTGTTCAGACAATCCCCATGCGTTTGTTGAGACGCCTCTTCATCCGGTTAAACTTGGTCTTTGGGTTGCAATTTCAAGAAGGCGCATAATACCAATGTTTTGCATGAAAACGTAAATGCAAATTTTTATATTAAACAAATATTGACTCCTTTTATAGAACAATTGGATAATGAAGAACTGCAACACGGATTTTTTCAACAGGACGATGCTCGTGCTCATACAGCAAATCAAACATTAGGATTTTTACAAGAATTTTTTGATGATAGTAGAAATTTATGGCCACCAAGATATCTACACTTGACAAATCCCGACTTTTTTCTCTTCTCATATTTAAAAAATAATGTGTTTAAAAATCGACCTCAAAATTTAATAGATTTGGAAATAAATATTTTAAAACTTTTAGAAGATATAACACCTGAAGTGCTCATTAGAGTAACCGAAAACATAAAACGACGAGTACATTTGTGCCTTGAGAATAATGGACAACATTTTCAACATCTTTAAACAAAATATCTGTTTCCTTCTTTATTATCTTTTTATCTTAAAATTACATTTCAATTTTGACAACTTAACTTTTGAATTGAATAACGATCAGACATATGTTTCTCTATTCATAGCCTACTCCGAATTGGGTTTCTTTTTGAACACGCTGTATTGTTTTTGAATGATTATAGACATAGACCCAGATGAAGGTACAAGATTCTTCCGAAACTGCGGTTGTTTAAGAAAATAAATTCTGTGTGATTGAAATTTGAGTAAGAGAAATTTCCCACACTTACTATAAATGTTCATATAAAATATTAAAAAAAAAAAAACAATGTGTTAAGACCTTTGATCTTTAATTCGCCTAATGACATCAGAGCTGTCAACCGTTTTGCGACAGTTGATATTTAATTACCACGTCAATCAAAACAAAGTAAAAGAAGCTTTTATGCAACCCAAGCTATTCATAAAGTAAAGTGGTCAGCTCGCAATGCCTGACTCGAGCAGCTTTTTACGACTAACACTAACTGGTTGACAGATTTAAAACCAAGATACTTCTAATGTAAACGTCAAAACATATAGGTACTGCTGTAAAAATATAACACGCAGTCGCAGTATAGTGATATTTTCATATTCTAAGTCAGTGTTACTGCAGTAAAATAATCAATTAATATAATTAGTGCTGTTATGAATCTCTCGCAATTAAGTGAACTTTGTTAAGATATCAACATAGGCAGACCGCGATATCACCATACGAAAAAGAACAAATATCGTGTCGCTAATTCATTTTCGGAATGTTTGATGTTTGTTTCACATAGCGTTTTAACATGAAAGTAGGTTAACTTGAGAATTTACTTACTAGATTCTGAACTGGTGAAAGACAATTAAAACAGCCAATAAACTGAGACCTGAGACATAGAGAAGAGCCATTTTAAAACTTATAGCCTGTTTTATACTAAAACGAATAAATTAGAAATGTTCGTCTTAAGACCAAGCTTCTGATTGGCGAACACTATGTCGTGTTTACACGCAAACCAAAAAAAATAATGTTTGACATTAATAATAATAATAATAATAATATATCATCACGGCATATTACCCATTTCTGGGTGTGCCAGTATCTACAACACATGTAGACATCGGTAATGATGACGATAAATCGACATTAATCGTATATAAAGTTTCATTCTGTCATGGATTCTTGCATCCCTCGTGTAAAACCTAAACCATCATCTTATCCACCATAGTTTACTAGTTCAATCATCAGTAACATCAAACTTAAGAGTAAACATCATAAATTATTTAAACAAACTAATGATATCTTACACTTGCAGGAATTTAAACGTTTACGTACTGTCATTAAGAGTGACATACAAACTGAACATTCAAGATATTTAATCAATGTTGAAAACTCAATTTCGCAAGACCCTAACAAACTATGGTCAAACATAAATACAAAAAAGCGTTCTTCGAGAATTCCAGGATATATGCAATTGAATGGTAAGAAATTTGATTCTACATCTAGTATAGTTCAGGGCTTTGCTGATTTCTTTGCAAGTGTATATTCTAATGATGAGGTTGATAATTTAGTGGAGGATGGAGCCATTGGCAGTATTATTAATATATCACATATAAGTGAAAATGATATTTCATCAGCAATTCAAAAACTAAAACCGTCACGAAATCCTGGGCCTGATAATATACCAGCTTATATTATAAAAGGTTGTAGTGAATTATTTATCCCGCCACTATACTTTCTATTTAACTTATGTTTAAATAAAAAAACATTTCCATCTTGTTTGAAAACAACTTTTATATGTCCTATTCACAAATCTGGTGACACATCAGATATATCGAACTATCGGCCCATTGCAATACTTTCTAATATCGCAAAAATATTTGAGTCAATTATTTATAAACAAATTTATTTTTCTGTAAGTAATATGATATCAATTCACCAACATGGTTTTGTTAGTGGAAGATCTACTGCCACTAATTTAATTAACTTCACAGAAAATACATTTGGTTCGTTACGAAATAACACTCAGATTGATGTTGTCTATACAGATTTCTCAAAAGCCTTCGACCGAATTAATCATAAAGTTCTCTTGCACAAATTGTCCTTTAACTTCCACTTTTCAAATAACCTTCTTGAACTTTTTTCTTCCTATCTCCGTGATCGTGAATTGTATGTACACTATAACAATTATAAATCCCGCCCTTATTTTGCCACGTCTGGTATACCACAAGGGTCAAATTTAGGTCCATTGCTATTTATACTTTTCATTAATGACATTGTCGATTCAGTCAAGCACTCTCAAATATTACTTTATGCAGATGATTTGAAAATATTTAAAACTGTCAATTCATTACATGATTGTAAATTAATACAGGAGGATATTAATAATTTATTTGCCTGGACTCAAGCATCTAAATTATTTTTCAATTACAGCAAATGCAAAATTATGAGCTACTTCGTGAAAAAGTATGTCTACAGCTATCAGTATAAAATAAACGACTCTTTGTTAGAAAGGGTGAGACAAGTCCGTGATCTTGGTGTCTTGTTTGATGAAAAATTAACTTTTAGTAATCACATAAATTTGATTGTTACATCTTCTTTCAAGACATTGGGATTTCTAATACGTAGCTCACGTTCTTTTTGCAGAATTAAAACTCTAAAAAGTTTATATTTTGCATATATCAGGTCTAAACTTGAATACTGTTCTCAAGTTTGGAATCCTATATATGATAAATACAAATCCTACATAGAGACAGTGCAGAAGAAATTTGTAAAATTCTGTTATTATAAAGCCCATCGTCATTATCCTTCTTTTGATTATAACTATTCTGATTTATTAACTGAATTCAATATGTATACATTAGAAACTCGTCGGAAAATACAGTCATGTATTTATTTATACAAAATTTGTCACGGAATAATCGATGATTGTTTTTCTCTTGAAAGTTTATCCATTTATATACCCCGTCAGAATACTAGAAACCATATAACTTTTTACTGTCCTCCTGTACGTACGAACTACGAAACGAAATTACCTATTAGACAAATGGCGAATATTTACAATTGTACATCTTCTTACAGTGATATTTTTTCTGATTCATTAATGAAATACAAACAAGCATTACAAAATTATTTTGTAAGATAAAATCAGCCTTTATTACTATATGTATAAAGTTCTTGTTATTTTAATCACGTCTATGTTCAAAATGTATTACACACTATTGATTTCTTATTCTTTGTTAATATTCATGTAATCGTCCTATAATTGGGATATTTTCCTGTTGGATAGATTGTCAAATAAATAAATAAATAAAATAAATAAATAAACAGAATAATTCTTGGAAAATATGATTGTACGTTATTATTCCAGAAGTATTGATATTAAAAGTTCCTAAATCAATATTTTTTCTGTTTTTCTTTTTATGTACCTAGGTCTTATATTGAATTTATTTTTTTTTAATTACCTGCCCATATAATAATATTTACCTACGACTAATAATAACATTTATATTAATTATGTGGTTTTTTGCTACCCCCTCTTTAACTTTTTGATTATGATTAATAAGAAAAACAGACTCATATAATATTTTCATATTTTAAATAAACTAATTGATGGGAGATGTAGATATTTTTTATAGTCAGGTTTACAAGGTACGACTATCAAGTATCAACTATTATTTTTTAAATTGCAGCCTATAATTATTTTTCTATATATAAACCGCCAATTTTGTCTTTTCAACGATGTATTACCTTTTATTAATGTATTTGAAAAATAATCGAGAAAAATAAGATAATTGAGAAATAATTTTTATTCAAATATGCTAACTGGATAGATGAAAAGAAACAAAATGTAACAATGTTAAACATTTAAATTAATGTCAACAAAATTATAACATTATAAATTGATTGTTGCAAAAGATATAAAGCATTGAAATTTTGATGACGTACTAGTTGTCGTATCAATGGAAGATCAGTGGAAATCCCTACTCCATGTTTGAATGTGGTAACACACCGCATTCTAAGTACGTACATACTCGGGTATACTTCGAATTGTTCGGGAGTGTTCGTAGCACAGCTGCATAGGTGGTCTGTATTTTTGTGTTACTCGCTGTGTCAGCTGCTTGCTTGTTTCTTGTTGATATCCAAATATTATAACAAAATATAAAAGTTGCTGTGACAAGAATTTTCAAAATATTTGTATTTCATTAAATACAAAATGAAGTATCTAACCATTAAGAAAATGCAATAAAATTTTATCAGAACTATATAAATGATTTGAATGTGTACTTACCAAAAGAATTAAGCAAAACAGAAGTATTAAATAATATTGATAAAACCCGAACAGAAGAAACAAAGCAATAAACGTAATAAATGAAATCCAACCTCCAACACATTCAAAACATTTCAAAACAAAACTTACGAGTAAACTTACGATACAAGCGCCACGAGAATGTCAAAATGTTTTTGTAGTACAATGCAAATTTGTAATCATTTACTTAGATTAATTATTTCATAATTTTCTTCAGTTTTTTAGTAATAGTATGTAACATTGTAATGAAATATATTTTATTTCCTGCCTTTTTCAATACTTGGTCAACACCTTCTCAAAAAAGCTATGAACTACGAATTGTACACCACTGGTACTGTACAACTAGTATTTCACTATCACGTGACACAACAAAATCAAACTTAAAAAATTAATATCTCGCTTATTAAATGGAATTTTTAATTCGGGTTTTCACAGGTACTTTTAGATATACCTATTCTTTAAGAATTTTTTTTTTAAATGAGATAATACCCATCATCTTAATTTAAAGACAGGAAAAACAGATGTAGTTAACTATTATTTAAAAAAATAAGAGTCGGATTAACTGTTAATCCTACTAAGAAGACAAAATAATATGTGAAACATAGCTATTTATGTAATTCGACGCTCATTTTTTTAAAATACACCAACTAGAAATAACTATATTTAACAATTTAAAATAAATTTACTCGAATATCAACGGCGTAAATTCAAAAATTTTGTATCTAAAATAGTATGAACTTGCAATTTTGTTTAATGTCTCCTATAAGAATTTAAGGGGACACGGCAAGATATTGAAAATGGTTTCTAAATTTATAATTTAAAACTTTAATTTTATTGATTTTGCTAAAGAACAATATTTAGAGCATCAAGTAAAGTGCCACTTTATCATTGACACCAAAGTCTAATTATTATTATTTCTCGTACCGAAACCATACGTGCATAATATAGTTACTAAAAATACATAATATACATAATACATACAAGATAAACTATTATAAAAATTGTCATATTAGATCTACTAATAGGCCTGATACATCGCCCAGTATTAACTAGGACCGCGCGGACCCTGGCAGAGAACTGGCCTAGCTAAATGGGGGATTACAGGAAAATAGTAAAAAAATACGAATGTATATGCCGAATAACGAATATTAATAAAAAAATGAAATGGTATAATTGAGATATTTCGGAAATAAAGGGTTTTTTGTTATAGCGCTTCGACACTAATATGAAAATATTTTTATTGGCGACCAAGAAACCGCCTATACATGCATTACAAATAGCGTGTTAGGAGGTGGGGATTACTACCAATGGAAGTTAAGAAATTCAAATTCGAAAGGAGGAGCTAACATTCCTGTACTGCAGTTTCCAAACAGTTTTTATTTTAAGATAAATTTCTTGCATTAAACTTAATAATTTAAATACACCTGTGATTATAAAGTATGTAGACTTATACAGTGTTATAATATTCATTTATTTTTATGTAAATATAACTTAAAATAGCATATATTTCAAGAACATTTAGGTCCATGATGAAAACAGTTTGATATAAAAACACATAAATGTGACGTCACGTCAATCTTTTCAAAATTCGGGAGACCATAACTCGCTTATTAATAGGAATTTTTTCACCGGATTTTCATCAATGTCTTAGTTTTCCTAATATTTTCAGATGAAATTATAAAAAAAAAATGGTGTAATCCCCCATTGTATTCTTCCAGAAAACAGCATAGTTTAGATAGAGCAGCTCGCGTTTCTTTAGCCAGATGGTCTCTCATGCATTCCAACCCAAGTTGGCGCACGTGAGCAAGTAGGCCATTGTTTCTTCTTAACCATAATGACCTAATGGTAATTTCTCATCGGAAGGATCCCCATTGCTCTATCTTCTGGTTAATAAATAATTTCTAATTTATTATGGAGCAGAAATACAAGTTTTCATATTTTTTGCTAGGAATTGAGTTAAATAGTATAATCTATCCGATAATCCATATGCACACATACACAGACACTATTCCTTATCAAGGGAAACGGGAGGTAGAAAAGTGTCCTAAAGACGTGCAAAGTAATCTGTATTATTTCCTTCACAATTTATTTGCGGAAACATATTCTTGTGTATCTAGTGATCTCTGCGTTATTTTGGAAAACAAAATAGGTAGGCATATCAGATCACTAAAATTTCCTTCTATACAGTGTCCCACACTCTATCTTCAGTGCAGCAGAGATAGCCAATGTTATTCTTACGGAGGTTTTCTGTACCATGTTGCCAATTTTTTCAATGTAATGTAATATTGAAACATTCGTAAATTTTCATTGCTGTACCAAAATTAGTTAACACTGTACAATTTAAGTTTTATGAGGGTCTCTTATTTACCCAAGGGCTTATTGGAATCACCCGAAATTTATCTGCAGTTCTAAATAGTTTTATTTACAGGGGCGCGAAAAGATGCATTGGAACCGGGGTGTAAAAAACAGGCTGAAGCTATTTGTACCTGTAATAAGTAATATTTCAATACAATATTTTAAAACCGCCCGTCATACTAATCGCGATCAAGTGCATTAGAGATTAAAATATTATAAATTCAAATTGAAGATTATAAAGAAAGAATAAAGACTTATGAACTATGTAAAATATATGCAGTATTTCTATCAAGCCTAAATATTAGTAAATTATCAAATAAGAAGATATAAATTAAATAAAAAACAATGCTTAATAATTTTAACTCTTTATGAGTTCATCATATAATATGTCGACATAAATAGCATAAAACATAAAAAAATATTCTTCATCAATATGACATTGAGATAATGTAGGAATCGTAGGAGGAACACAAAAAATTAGGGATTTCAATTCATCATATCTATCTGCTCCAATCGGCAAGTATAGTGTTACAAAAATGCGCTGTAGAAAATATAGTGTTAATTATTTCATGTAGCTCTATATCTTTTCGTAGAATGTAAATATGTAACATAGGGAATTTATATTGTTAACGAAGATTGTAAAACGTCCAATTAAGTACAAAAATGTTTTATATTATTTACTTTAAATTGAAGAGTTAAATGTTAATTATTTTAATTTACCTACGCTTGTTATGTTTTATACCCTACTTATATTTTGTGTTTGTACTATTTTATATTTTTTTGTAAATTGTTGAACTGACCAGTTTATTATTTCTTTATTTTTTCTTTTCACCCACCTGTTTAGCTGTTTAGATACACTGAAAGTACACCAGTCATAAATACATTCAATGAATTACCCAGAATATTTCATCTCTTTTTGGGCATATATTTTGCTCTTTCTATCTTGTAGACTATCAGCAGGTAAATTTGCCAACATGGTACTCCATAAGACCCTATACTGAACATAGAGTGTGGGACACTGTATAGTGCGGTAACTTTTGTATATTTTAACTGGCATCATAATCTGCAAAACGCAAAAGTTTGACACTGCAGATATTTGTAATTTCATTTCACCGCTTTCAGTTGCATATCTCCATTGGCAACTGACTTTAAGCGATACGCTAACTAGTGGCGAAAATTCGAACTCTAGGAGTTGAGATAGATTTGGCGCGCTCTGTATATAAACATTGTCGTATCTGAAAAAATTAATATTATTTAATTATTTCTTGCTTTCTATTATAATTTGTGAAATTTGCCATCGTAGATCTGTTTTGCAGATAGTGTATTGTATGTATAATAATTAACTTATTGTATTAATTATTATATACAAATAATTGCATTCTAACCTTTAAAATAAGTTTGTTTTCGAAGTTTTGTTAATTTTTGCATAATTGTTTTTTATATTAAAATGAGTAATATTTATTGTTCTGTACCCCAATGCAAGTCGTTATTTAAAAAAACAGAATATGTAAGTTACCATTCTTTCTCTTAAAAAAATAAAGATTATGTTATCATCGAGAACAAATTTGGAGATAAGAGAAAATTGACAGGCGAAAAACCTGGATAATAAAATTAAAAATAGGGAAACCACTTTCTAAATTTATGAAGGTCTTTACATTTGGTTGATAGTGATTATTTTACCAGAGGTATGTATACTGCAAGAGGAAAAGTTGTATTTGCAATAATTATATATTCTTTTTTAAATGTTAATACAAATAAACGAAAATGTTTAAAAAAAACTGCTGTACCTTCCAAAAATTTGCCCACTTTAAAGCATGAAGACAAACCTTCCACTAGCAGTAGTCGAAATTCTCGCTTATTTGCAAGAAATTATAGAAAATATAAAACTAATATTTATCATGTTGAAAATGTATTGCATTCTTAAGCAGAGTTTGTTGCTGCCGAAGCTTTATTAGTTTAAAAAACACGAAGAAAACACAAAAACACTCCTACAAAGATTATAGTTATCATATGGTTATCTCAACTCCGTGAGTTCAAGTAAATTCCGCTTTGGTGCTGCGAGCTTAAAGTCAGTTGCCAATTAGGTTTTTCAGCAGTCAACATTTGACATATGCTTCGTACATGCGCATGCGTCATACTTTACTGTCGCCAATACAGCCCTGCCACAAAAAAAAGAAAACATTCAAGCACGGAACAATTACAGCATTTTTGACGCCGTTTCTGTACTACTAACGCCGTTCGAGCGAAACGAACAGGGCCGGCTCGTGCGACTGTGCAACCCGTGCGTAGCACGAGGGTGCAAGGCTAAAGGGGGTGCAAGCAAAACGACGACGGCTATTATAATGCTATCCTAACTCAGTTTTATATTTTCAGAACTGATTTTACCAATTTTAGTAAGATAATGTTAACATTATGCATGACAATAAAATAAAAATTAAATGAATATTCTAATATAAATTTTTGTTATTTCTTGTATTTCGCGCTTAAATTTGTAATACGCATCGCAGAACGCATGCGCTAGCCGGCCAGCCTGCAGGAAAAGATGCGTTGTAACCTGTTCTATATACCCGAAACTAACTGATAGTTGTTTGTTGTCTATAGCATTCAGAATATTGCTAACTACTCCGGTTGCAGTTGCTACTTGAGAGAGGTCTTTCTCAAAACTAAAAATGATAAAAAAATATCTAAGAACATCAATGTTACAAGACAAATATGGCATTGATATCGATTGAAAGTTCAGTAATTGAAACTTTGAATCTTAAAGATATTATTGCCGAATTCGCAGCCGCCAAAGCAAGAAAAATATCTTTTCTGTAATACTGTATTAATTTTGCTTTTGCTTGTATTTTTCATGTTCTAGATAGATTTTTTTTTATTAAAATGAATTTATAAAGTAGGTACATTTGTCTTTTTTAGCATAATAAAACGATTTTTTTAACGCTAACGCGTGAAATAATGTAGCGTTACGGCACTATTTTCACACTTTTATTGCAGATGTGAAAAAAATTGTATGCAATTCGATTAAAAAGTGTCTTATTTCACTTATATGATTTGACAAAAAAATATGTCTACTTTTTACTCTTGTTGCATAAATAACTATTATTTTTGTAATAGCAAAAAGCCAAAGTTGAAATTTAATTTTTTTTTACATTTATGTACAATTTAGGTACATATTTCCTTTTTTAAAAATTTTTGTTATATACTGTATTTTATTTTTGTGAAATATAACTTTAATAATTCTTTTTTTTTTCCTTGAAATTTATATACAATTTTATTTGTGGTCTATTTTGTTTTCGCAATAAAAATATGAAACGTTTCAAACAATTTCATTTTTTGAATTGTTAAATGCGAGGGGGGTGCATAATAAAATTTTGCACAGGGGTGCTAAAATACCACAAGCCGGCCCTGGAAACGAACACATACCTAATGAATGGTAGGTCAATCGAACCCTTAGAATATAACGCGGCAGTAAACCGTAGACACAAACTTTAACTATACGTAACCCAGCTTACAACGATTGATACTTTGAAAGTTTTATTTTGCGCAATCTAGGGATTTTTGTCTAATTAGCGCATGCGCACAAATCGCTTTTTT
Source organism: Ophonus ardosiacus (assembly GCA_943142095.1). Taxonomy (NCBI): domain Eukaryota; kingdom Metazoa; phylum Arthropoda; class Insecta; order Coleoptera; family Carabidae; genus Ophonus; species Ophonus ardosiacus. Next base: position 31,551,332 of record OW964824.1, on the reverse strand, counting down.
GTGATTTCTAAATATCGATAAATGGATCATGTCCATATTAGTCCAGGCAACGAAGACCAAAAAGAGCCAAATAGCGGAAATAATTCATGTAGAAGCCAATTTTGGCACAGTTATAGGGGAAGGTGTCCTTAACAAAATACTAAAAGTACTGATGGTTGGGAGTGAAGCAAAGGGAGGGGGGGGGGGGGTTCTCTAAAGGTCCCCTTTTCCTGTTTTTTGTTAATAACTCGAAAACTACTGCCTCTAGCGTAAAAATGTTTATGTATTAGATTAACCTACATAAAATTCTCTACAGAAAAGGTCCTATACACATTTTCGCTAGGATCAATGCTTAAGGAGATATAGAGGGGGGAAAATAATTTTTTTTTTAAAATGATTTTTATTGTTAAAAATTAAGTTTTAATGATAAATGAACTATACAGAGCTCACGTATTAATTACTTTACTACGTGTAATATGTAATGGAAGAATTGTGGGTTTTTTTGGGTACCGCAATAATGTACGTCGTTTGAGATGACTATAGACAGAAGGGGAGAACTGTTGGAATGAGTTCAGGGCTCCCCGTCACTGGCTGTTGGTCCCGTTATCCTCCGGGGTCTTCGTATTGGCGTTCGTCCCTATCAGGGACAATTCGGGACCCGCTACTTAATGTTAAAACTAATGTATCGTCTAAACGCCTTTGTCAGTTAATTAAGATCTCACCCACTACGTTGGTGCTAGTATCATTTTTTTATTATTAATTTTACAGTATAATAAATGATTAACATTTGCATTCAAATAAATGCTTTGTATACTTCTCTTATTTCATGTAAGTAATAAAATGTTCAAGTTACCTTCATGAAATGTAGAAAACAAGCAAAATCGCAAGTCCAAATGACAAAGTAGAGTCAAATAACCACGTTGAGCAAATTCGAAATTAGATCGAAAGTGGGAATCGCTAAGCTCTTCACAGCAAATCCTGGGCTCACCCATGACATCTCAGCGATATTTACAAATCCCTCAACATTACCTGAGGATATTGAACAGGCTGGCGAGAAGCTTTTTCTGGCTGTATACCAAGCGCCTGCACATCAAAACAACCTAAACGAACATCGGTATTCGAAATTTTTGAAAGCGTCAACAAAGGAATTTGCTCAACATGGTTATTTGACTCTACTTTGTCATTTGGACTTGCGATTTTGATTGTTTTCTACATTTCATGAAGGTAAGTTGAACATTTTATTACTTACATGAAATAAGAGAAGTATGCAAAGCATTTATTTGAATGCAAATGTTAATCATTTATTATACTGTAAAATTAATAATAAAAAATTGATACTAGCACCAACGTAGTGGGTGAGGTCGTAATTAACTGTCAAGGACGTTTAGACGATACATTAGTTTTAACATTGAGTAGCGGGTCCCGAATTGTCCCTGATAGGGACAAACGCCAATACAAAGGCCCCGGAGGATAGCGGGACCAACAGCCAGTAACGGGGAGCCCTGAACTCATTCCAACCATTCTCCCCTTCTGTCTATAGTCATCTCAAACGACGTACAATATTGCGGTACCCAACCCCCCTCCCCCCACCACGTACACAATTCTTCCATTACATATTACATGTAGTAAAGTTATTAATACGTGGGCTCTGTATAGTTCATTTATCATTAAAACTTAATTTTTAACAATAAAAATCATTTTTTTAAAAAAATATATTTTCCCCCCTCTATATCTCCTTAAGTATTGATCCTAGCAAAAATGTGAATAGGACCTTTTCTGTTGACAATTTTATGTAGATTAATCTAATACATAAATATTTTTCGCTAGAGGCAGTAGTTTTCGAGTTATTAACAAAAAACTGAAAAAGGGGACCTTTAGAGAACCTCCCTCCCTTAGCTTCACTCCGACCCATCAGTACTTTTAGTATTTTGTTAAGGACACCTTCCCCTATAACTGTGCCAAAATTGGCTTCTACATGAATTATTTTCGCTATTTTTCCTTCGTTGCCTGGACTATATTATCAATAATATTTGTGATATAAAATATAGATGTTTCGATAATTATCGATAAGGTAAATTTATAGATAAACGATTTTTTTCAATCCCAATATGACATCGAATATCGATATCAAATAATTTTATTTTTCCCAGCCCTATAAATAAGTTAGGTACTCATAGAAATTGATTGAAACGAAAACTAATTTAATTGCCGATAAAAAGTTGTTTATTGCTCATGGAGACAATAAGTGACTGATCCCTCATGTCATGGAAAACTGCCAGCAAGCACTAAGCACTCGTAAAATTAAAATCAGTTCAAATGTCAACAAAATTTATACTATTAAATGTAGGATAAATTTTAAACATTTTTTAATATTTATTTAATATTAAATAAAAATTTCAGCAAAATTTGTTTAATTGACCGTATTTTTTAATAAAATGACATGACAAGCACTATGACTGATGACTGGTAGTATTTATTCTTTATCTTGGTTAAACTATGACAAAAATAACAAATTCAATTGATTTTTAATCATACTAATGTGTTTGCAAATAGTAATAGGTACTACAAATTGAAATTAGTTAAAGTAACTAAGATTTTGAGTAAATACTACCAATCTACATACAGACTGCTGTTAGCGCACGTAAAGTTTCCGCGAATGAGCGACGCTTTTCATAATCTGAACAATCTGCAACCGTTATGGAAGCGTATACTGCTCTATAATTAAATGGTAGACTTTGACAAACACAAATGTCAGTGGAATCAAAACAAACACTACACACATATCAACAACCCCGATTTCAAAATGTGTCTCTCTTAATCTAAAACTCTTTACATATAGATTTAGAGAATAAATTTTGAATTTATTCTCTAAATTTCTAGGTTTAAGGCACCGTATAAAGTATAATGGGACAGAATTAGAAAAAAAAAAACTGTTTTTCTGGGTAACGGATTTCGAGCACCACTCGGTATCATCCTCACCGAGGTGTCTAATACAAACCATAAACAATTTATATGTTCACTGTACCCTTCCAGAAATATTCATAGTAGTGTTTTTATAAGAATGTGGGAAATTTCTCGGCTCTGTATATATTAGGTAATGGGGGATTCCAGCTCAATTGAATTAGAGGAAAATAGTAAAAAAATACGAATGTTTTTGCTGAATAACGAATATTAATAAAAAAAATGAAATGGTATAATTGAGATATTTCGGAAATAAGGGGTTTTTTGTTATAGCGCTTCGGCACGTATATGAAATCTATATATATATTTTGATTGGCGACCGAAAGACCGCCTATACATGCATAACAAATAGCGTGTTAGGAGGTGGGGATTACTACCAATGGAAGTTAAGAAATTCAAATTCGAAAGGAGGAGCTAACATTCCTGTACGGCAGTTTTCAAACAGTTTTTATTTTAACATAAATTTCTTGCATTAAACTTAATAATTTAAATACACCTGTAATTATAAAGTATGTAGACTTATACAATGTTATAATATTCATTTATTTTATGTAAATATAACTTAAAATAGCATATATTTCAAGAACATTTAGGTCCTTGATGAAAACAGTTTGATATAAAAACACATAAATGTGACGTCACGTCAATCTTTTCAAAATACGGGAGACCATAACTCGCTTATTAATAGAATTTTTTTCACCGGATTTTCATCAATAGTCTTAGTTTTCTTAATATTTTCAGATGAAATTATAAAAAAAAAAATTGGTAGAATCCCCCATTGTAAACACCTCTGAATAACAACATTTGAGAATTTTGCTCGTAGTGAAAAATTGTTACAGTGAATACTTGGACCTTAGAAAGTTTGAACCGACTCAGTGTGCAATCCGAATCTGAAGTACGCCGGATCAAAATGTCTCTGCTTAGCATACAATTTTAAGCAAGCATGAAAGTGTGCAGAGTTCAGATTTGATTGTGAAAGCCTGTTTGGCATGGCCAGAAATTTATATATATTTCTACATTCTATAACTTCATATTACACATTGCGATTCTTCTGTTGTGTGAGCGAATACATGAAATCCGTGCCGAACTGGACCCAGCGAGAGGTCGCGAAATCGTTCAGAAAGCGGAACATAGGATTAGGGGTTTAACATAAGATTTTAAAAAAATGCAGAAATTTACTCTTCTGTAACTTTTCGATCAAAACTAAAAGAATAAAAATTTGTTTAAAATTAAAATTTACATGAAAAGTAACAATACATCTGCAGTATGAGATGTATATTTCAGAAATAAAATTTTAAACTAGACAAGAATGAGACGGCCATGGAAATAAAACTGTTTATTGTTGTAGAATTGTATAAATCCATTGTATAATATTGAAATGAAATAATTGTGGGGAAACAATTAACAAAAAATATTATAAGCAGTGATTGGCACTTTATTGTTTATTAAACTGTCATATTAATGTGTTTTATTACCATGGCTGACGAAATTGTGACATTTTATTTCCTAAATATCTCATACTGCAAATGTGCTGTTAGATTGAATTAAAAAAAAATTAAGATAAAATTTAATTTTAAACAATTTTTCATTCTTGTAGTTTTGCTCTAAAATTTACAACAGAGCCAATATCTACACTTATTTAAAATTCCATGCTAAACTCCTATGTTCCGGTTTTCTGTGCAAATCCCGTATGTATAGGTAAAAATTAATAGGGTTACAATGTGCAGTTAAACATATGATCTGCTAACAACGTTTTATGCAACTGGTCTATAGTCTTATTTCACGAAGAGGAAAGTTTGACCGCACGAGCTCGTAACTTTATTACTCTAAATAGCACACAAAGTGTCATAGCGGATAATTTTCTTAACCAGTTTGCGTTAAAAAAGTACACTTTTTTCACGCTTTTATTGTGAAAAAAATATATACTTTATGACCCAAAAAAGATATATCAAAGAAAATAAATGGCATCCATAGTCCGTACTTTGTTCACTCAACTAGCTGATATTTTAATATGACAATTCTAATTATAAATAAAATTATTAATTTCGTTTCTTATTTTCAGTTTTTCAGAAGAAGCAACTGTGAAGTAAGTTCTTAACCTTTAAGTAATACCACTAGTAGCAAATATAAATAGTTTGATGATACTGAAAAATATTTTTTTTCTAAATTTGGTTGTAAAATAAAACAAATCGTAATATTGTAAAATACCAGGTCAAATTTGATAAAATTTGCATGCAAAAATTTATGATCATATAAAACAGGCTATACAATATTGGATTATTCGTACTTTATTAATATGATTATTTATATTCGCACTACAGTTCCATATTTTCCTGTTATCAAGATATTTGCTTATTTCTCCATATGCAAAAATTTGTATGTAAATATAAAATTAAAGGGAAAAAATTACTAAGTGTGGAAATATGAAACTGCTTCAAATTTTGAAGGAGAAAAAATTAATATAAAATAATAGTTGACTAGAGGTAACAGATTTTGAATTATTGATATATTTATGAAAAACTTGGATCGTATTTTCAAATAAATATTTCCAGAAAAAGAAAAATTTCTCAAAATTCATTACATAGAGCTGTCCTAAATAAAGACAATTTAAGAGCTCCTAGTGCCGAGATTATGTAAAACGAACACTGAATATTATTATTATAGATAGCTTGAAATCAGGCTACACTAGGATGAATTGGAAACAAAGGAGTGTTTTCAAGAATACTTAAAAAAATTGTTTGGAGAAAGTTTGGTGTTTGTTGTACATGGATTAAACAGGAAAGTAGGTTAAGGGTTAAGTTGGGAATTTACCACAGTATACAAGCTGGTACCGGACAATTAAAGACGGAATTAACTGAGTGGTTTTTTGCAGTGACGGCGTCGAGCGATGCCAACAATGGAGCAACAACATCACACAGCAGATCGACCTTGCCTTCAATATATTTTTTATGGTCTATTTTTTTATAAGAGTAAGTTTGCTTTCCAATTAATTTTCCAACCATTTCATTTCAATGTAATTTCACAAGCAAATATTGATTGAAATGATTAAGCTAATGGATGGTAATGGAGGGAATTTGTAACAAAGTTTTTCTTTCTTGTCTGTTACAGTTTATAGCGGCTAGTGATAAGTTGTGGTTCATGCTAGAAATGTATTCATTCGTAGACTACTTTACGATACCCCCGTCCTTTGTTTCCATTTACTTGGACCGCACGTGGATAGGTGAGTCCAATCTCTAGAAGTAGGTCCGGTTTTACATGATTTTTCATATAACACAAAAAATCCATAGTGCCCAATATTATGCAATACACAAGAGCTTCAAAAATAATCGAAAATACTGCCGACTGAGACTGTCTAAGAAAAATTCCCGAAACCGTAGGCCGAATGGTGTATTTCGGCAGTACGTCAATACGGGAGGCTCTAGAATTTTCTGTTATTTTTTGTGCTCGACTGGTTCACGCATTGACTGTTTCACGAATTGAACAAGAACATTCACCTTAAAGATTCATTTTAGATATTTTGATACTTAATTGTAAAACAAACAAATAGAGTTACGGTGAATATAAGCTTAATATGCGTATATTCAAAAATATTCGCCGTTACACTATGTTTCTATGCAAAATAAAACATTTTGACATAGGGGAAATAGTCACTATTATTCCAAAAGCCCGGTAAATAATAATAATATAATATAATAATAATAATAATAATAATAATAACGGCAGCGCAGGACTACTCCGTGGCATTTATACTGAAAATAATAATAATTTAGTTTTTAAATTAATTCATGAACTTGTGGGAAATTGGATTTTAAATTACGCTGGTAACTAAAAACGGTTGGTGGGTTGGCAAGCAATTTGGTAGAAACGAAGAGTGCGATTCTATTCTACTCACATACCCCCTGCTTTTAAAATGATTTTTTTTAATATGACTTTGTTTCTCATGTACATACTTTACATTGAGAATAAATTAAATGCTTTATTAAACATACAAATGCTATCGTATAGCTATGCTGTATAAAAAATCGATTTGCTGACTCTATACAAAATGTAGAAACGCTATATAGAATGTATAAATGCTGTAAAGAAAATAATAAACGCTACATACGGTCGAAGGATAAACAGTATCATTTTGGTGTTTTAATCACTACTGCCACTTAGTGTCCTACTGTCAATTATACAAAAAAGGACTATAACACCTCGATTTTCGTAAATTTGAGTTCCACAAGCTTAGGGAAAACGAATTGAGCATTCGTCATTCGAAAGAGCATAAAAAAGTGTCCTAAATAAGCGCAAAACAAAATTCCATTTTGTATCGTACTTGAAAGTTATTTATAAAAATAAAAATCAGGAAAATTTGATCATTTTATTTGTATTTATCTAGTGACGTAAAAAATAAAAAAATAAATTCAGCTTTAAAATGGTCTACAAATGTAGAAAATATGTCCTCATTTAACTGACTTCGCATCTCTTATGATAACCGAGATCCCAATAGTGTGAGGGTCGAAAAACGGGCAACTTGATATTTCAACTATTATCAATTATTAGTACGTCTCAGAGGCTAAATTTAAAATATGCAGTGATTTTAAATAGTACTTTTATGTAGATATGAATAAAAATCACTAATGTGAAACGTATTTTTACGATAATTACAAATCCCATTATATTGATAACAATAAATTCTAACTTCATCTCTTTTTCACACTCTTTAAAATTTCATAATACTAATAAAAAAATTCGTACTAATGCAATATTCCATGTTATTCTTCGCTTTTAACTACAGCATGATGTGCTTTGTTTTAACTTTAATTGTATTCGGGTTTTTGTTTTGAACATGCGGGACAGTAAATACGTTTGCGAGACAGTTGTAGTGTAGGTGTCAATATTGAAGCAGGACATTGATTGCTAATATGGTTGTTTCCTGTACTACAAAACGGTTAGTTAACAACTTTATTAGAGACACGGGATTTCATTAAGCTTTGTTGTTAAATAACAGTGTTACCCTTTCATAATAAGAGTAACTTAATAACTGTTTACATTGCTATTTGATATTTTGTTTCATTTATATACAGTGTAATATTACATGTAATATACAGATGTCAGGGTTATGTGATGCTCCTTTAGGGTGCCATCTTAGATGTGCTTTTGTTTTGCCAAAAATTCTCATAGGGCATTATCTAAAGGCGCAAAACTGAATTTGGTCGATTTTTCATTCTGAAATTACTTCTAAACTATTTTAATCGAGAAAAATATTTCAAATAGAAAAGTTAGATATTTTTATTGTTTATCCAGTGGCTTACGACTTACAATATTTTTTTATTGGTAAATTTTCGAAATTAACACAAACTTACATTTTTTAAATCCCATATTTGATTTTTACATTAAAATATACTTATTTTTTCTCTTTCGAATGGTATAAAGGTTTATTATATTCTTTTTACCTCTGTCTGTTGTAGACAGATGTGTGTTGAAAGCTATATTTTTAATTTTCACGTAACCCCGTTATAATACCGGCATACAATTGTTGTCACATTATTTACCTGAATTTACTTTTTCTAATATATTTTTTTATTTGCAATTTAAAATTTAATTATATTATATATAATAGGTAAAAAATACGTAACGTTACGTCGAACACATCTTATACACAAAATATCGTAGGTTGTATTTTGATTTAACGTATACGCAAATAGTGCACTGCTGACTGCTGTGTGATAACTATGTACATTATAGTTGCATTATATACTGAACACCATGTTCAGATTTCTCTCTTCCTTACCAATATAAATATGAAAATATTTTATTTAACTATTTAAACATTATTTTTAAAAGATGGATGACAATATCATACTGCAGTGGAAATCCGTTTATCCGATTCATTTTTTTTTTTTATTATATTTTATTTTTATTTTGTTCACATTTATTTATGCTCTCTCGTAGATCGATGTTAGAATTAAAAATGTCTGACGAATATAATAAGAAAAGTAAATACAGATGTTGTATGAGAATAAAAACAAAGTTTCATTTAATGAGTCCATAAACCATAATCGAAATACTACAAATTATAACGAACATTTCATGACTTGGTGGGTGGCCAGAAATATAAAAGCAGAGAATCCCGCGTATAGTTCCACAGCGTCCCGCCCATTGGTAGTTCACTAGCGTGTAGCCGGTGCATTAACTTATTTCACCGAACATATACGATTGTTGAGGTGGATTTCATACAACGTCCATTTTCATTACATCTTAACTGTAAAATGTTAAAATATTGAAAATTACTGGACACCCCGAGAATTCTATCATTATTGCGGCGAAATGCCATGTTGTTTACCGAAATGGCAATTCAGTAGGTAGACCACAGGTAGACAATGTGCCATAAACCCAAGAACCTACATCGTATATGTTGGGTGAGACAAGTTAATACATCGGCTAGACGCTAGTGCCGGTACCTGTTTTCTCAAACGGCTTGCGAGCCGGCTTTGAAAATGTGTAAATTTGTAAACTTCACTTGAAATAATTTTATATTCACCGTTTGATTTGCAATAAAGTTTACTTATTTATGTAAACCATACCTGTAGAGGATTAATTTTAAAAATTTCTTATATAAAAATAAAATAAACATTTGAAAAAGGATGTGAAAACTGTTTGGAAATTCCTATTATAATTTTTTGTATTTATCTATATCACTGTACTGTAATAAATGAATTAATATTTAGTGTTGGTTGAATTAAACTTTAATAATTATTTTTCAAAACGAGGAGGGGGTGCTGGAATTTATTTTAGATGGTAAGAGCCGGCACCTAAATTTTTACCAATAACACACTGCTGATATTTAAATTTTAAGCTAGGCTTAAACAAAAAAATATGTAAATAGAAATTTTGACAGCAATATTCAATTACTCATTTGATGTTTCATTTCGATACGATATTGTCAATTTCAGGAACACAAAATTTAATCGTAAGCTGTGCAACCGGCCATTACTCAAGTAAATACCACAAAATAGTAAAAATAATTTTATTATTGTTTGTATTAAGTTTAATTACAATTAATTAAGACTTTTGAAAAGGATTAGTTGGTATTTTTCTGCTCCTGTCCAAATTCCGAGTAATTTTCAAATTTATTAAAATTTTTGGACATTATTCTAACCATATTAATTAAGACATAGAATTTATATTAAAAAACACATATTCACTCTGATGAAAGTACACCGACACCGGTGGCGTCACGAATTCATCGCAAAACTTTAAAAAGTCGTATCTTGTTTAATATATAAGGAATTTCACATAGGGTTTTATTAATCTGCATATCTTTGTACAAAATTTCATAAAAAGCAATAGAAAAATTGGTTTATGGGTTCATTGCTTTCGAGGAAAAGGGGCAGTCTCTACTTGTTTTCGAAGTTCCCTTCCACTTAGGTTTCCGTTCTTTAAAATTCGCTCAATCTGTATATAAATATATTGACTTGAAATAATTTATTTGTATTTTATGATATCATTGATATCTCTTAATGAAAATACGTACAATTTTCCGGATTATCCGGACCTGGGTTGGTCCCATCAAGTCCGTATAAACTAACCAAGAAACTAGATTTATGTGAAACCGGCACTGTTTTCTTTGTGATGTGTACTCTTGCATTTATGTTCTGTAAAAGCTGTAGACATTTCAGTATACAGAAGTGCTGTTTTTATAGAACTTTATGTTCTATTTTTATAATGCTAGTCGTAAGGAATTCTGGTCATAAACTGATTATGTTGTTATTTGACAGGTCTAAGGTTCCTCCGAGCACTGCGACTCATGACTGTACCGGACATCCTGCAATACCTCAACATTTTGAAAACCTCGAGCTCAATACGCCTCGCGCAACTTGTGTCTATATTCATTTCGGTGTGGCTGACGGCGGCCGGTATCATACATTTGGTGAGTAATACTCCAGAGATGATGGAATCATTCAAGTTTCTGGCAAACGCCGAACTTTGGAAAGCTTTCGTTTCGATGAAATTTTTACTGCGCTACGAAAACTTGTAAACTCTGGGAATGTTGTGAGTGTTCCGGACTTGATGTTTAATAGTAGAGGAATGTGTTTAGGAATTGTCTACAAATACTCGTAGTATCGAATATAAAATTCATGAAAAACTATATGTAGTAGAAACAATTATATAGGTAACTTTTTATAAAATTAAATTTCAAAAATTATTCTTTAAAATAAAAATGTAATAAACATACTAAATAATGTTAACGATACGAGAAATCTATTGTCATGCTAGCTAATAACATTGTCATATGTTAAAGTAGATTAAACAAATTTTAGTAAAACTATCAGAAAGTATTAATAAAATTAATGTTTAAAACTCAATGATTATTAATTGATAATAAAATAATATACACACCTCTCGGATATACTAATACCAACCTCGCCCTCATAGCTGACCTCGGTAAACAACGCTCGGCTGTAATGAGCATCTCCGGGCTCGGTATGTTATACATTACCTATTATATATTCCATTTCAAGACAAAAATATCTTTTAATTATCTTTTAAATATCTTTTTTTTGCAATTTTATTTATTCTAAATGCTAATTAATTACCCGAATTCATAAATCTTCTTCTTCTTCTTCTTCTTCTTCTTCTTCTTCTTCTTCTTCTTCTTCTCTGCTCATGGCCCATGTAGAGCCTTGGCTTCCTCCACAACGCCTCTCCATCTCTGTCTATCTTGCGTCGCTTGAATCCAGTTTTGTACCTTCAAGGATCGTAAGTCGTCCACCCATCTAGTACGAGGCCTGCCTCTTCTTCTTTTACTTGTGGGTGTTAATTTCAATGCTTTTTTTGGGATTCTATTTTGTGGCATGCGGTATAGGTGTCCCAGCCATCTAATTCTTTGTTTTTTCACCCATCCTACTATATCCTGTTCACCATACATTTGTTGTAGTTCATGGTTCATGCGTGTTCTCCATCCATTCTGTGTATTATCGTGCACAGGCCCATATATTTTTCTGAGAACTCTTCGTTCGAAACGCATTAACATTTCTTCGTTTGCTCTTGTTAGGCTCCAAGCCTCGCATCCGTACGTCACGGTTGGTCGGGTATTGGTTTTATAAAGTTGGACTTAGTTTTGACTTAAATACAGAGTCTAATGCGAAAAGGCATCTATTCCCAGCCGCTACTCCATTCATTATCTCTGTTGTCATATTATTATTGTACGTTATTAACGTACCCAAATATTGGAACTGATTTACATATTCTATATTATTATTCTCTATTATGAGGTACGTGTTGTCTTGTGGATCCTTTTTACCTATCATCGCTTTTGTTTTGTTTATATTGATGCTGAGACCTGCAGATCTTCCAGCCCTTTTTAATTCTGTGAACACTTCTACAATATCTTCCTCGTTTTTCCCTAACACTGCCACATCATCAGCGTATGCAAGTGCTTGTTTTCTTCGGTTGTAGAATTCATAAATACCATTTGAAAATATATTGGTATGATTAAAAACCCTACTACTAGTAGGGTGGATCCACTGTTCCTAGACCAGATAATGTGTGGATCCTGTGGACACGATTACTCAAATACTATCTATCAGAAAATTTTTGAAATTTTATATTTCCATTCTACACTAATGTGGGAAGAGCTTATTAGGTTTTCTTGAAAAAAATAACTCTAAATAACTTTAAATATAAATTTATAATATAATTTATTTTCATATATCATTTTGCGTATGCCTCAAACAAAAACAATATTTTAATAACAATGACATATTTAAACAAATGTCACTGTCAGGTTTCAATTACATTAAAATTAATAATGAAACCGTGTTAAGGAGAATGTAGTAATAATATATGTATGTGAATCTAATAAAATTAAGGTTAGTAAAAATATTTTCAATCGTACATAAATATTAGAATTACTATTGATTTGCTTCGTTGTTTCTTCCAGAATACGGGTTTGAAAAGATTTTGTGTCAAGATGCGAGTACTATTTTGATTTTTGTTAAGTGTTTCTATTATTTTTGTCAATATTTGTGAAATTTATTTTGTGTATGATATATTTGTTAAATGTAAAATAAAAATTGTTATGAGTGAATGTAAAAATATTTGAACATAATGATTGCTTTATTTAAACTGCATGGTTAAATACTCAGCGGGAGGTTATGGGCTGGCCACATCAGATTTTTACCTCTCGCTAAGAGAGGTATTGGATTCATGCTAAAGTTCGCATATCCAGATTTTATTGAATAAGCACGATTTAAGGTCCCTAGAATCCGATTATAACATTTTTAAAATGATGTCTGTGTGTGTGTGTGTGTGGATGTGTGTATGTGTGTGTGTGTGTATGTATGTATGTCTGGATGTTGTAGTCACGATTACTCAAAAACTATAAGACTTAAAAAATATTTAACTGCAGTTTCCTCAATCTGACATTCCTGGGAAGAGCTGAAAAGGTTTTGGTAACAATTGAACAACCGGAAGTAGTAGTTTCTTAGAAAAATTCTTTTAAATATAATTTTTTGGGAGATTTTTTTATTAAATATTGAAGAACATAAAATTCTCCATCTAATACACTTAAAATTTTTATTATATCTTGTATAGATTTAGAGATAAAGACACTATAATTTAATAGAGTGAACTAATCGCAGAGGCCAAGGCGCTAAGGAAACCAGTTGACAAATTCCAATGTTTATAACATGACACATGTCATTGTCAAATATCAACATTTTTAGTGACATTGTGAAAGCTTTTTCTGGGAAGTATATTTAATTTTTCTTATTGTTTTATTAATTAAATATTTGAAATTATAGGTAAAATTGTGGGAAAATGCATATACCCATCAGAAATACCGCCAATCTGGTTAATAAATTAGAAAAATCTTTGACATGAAAATGATATAAAATAGATATAATTAGAATTATATGTGTGCAGAAGACATGTTAAATACAACAAAAAACAATATTTGGGTAAAGTTCTGTAATATTTTGTTATAAAACGACGGTTCGAAAGCGAAGTGCAATACAATACAATACATATATAGCCTAATATGGAAATGGCGAGAGGTATTGTGCTGGCCACAACAGATTTTTTACCTTGGAATTGGACATCAGATTTAAAAAAAAAAAAAAAAACTTATGTAGTTTGAAAAACCATTTATTAACCTTTAACATGAGCCCAAATTTATCCAGATTCCTTTCGTCTTCTAAAGCAGAAAGTTGTGAAATTAACAATTTCACATTTTATAAAGAATAAAATAGTTTTTTCAATAATTTAAACAAGAACATGATAACAAATTTTTATTTTTAATAATGGGTATGACCTCCCCTTGCCAATAATAACATCCCGCATACGTTTAGGCATAGACCTAATTAAATTTGAAATTGTTTCTTGTGGAATGTTATACCACTCTTCCTCTACTGCAACAATAAGCTCTGGAATAGATGTTGGGGCAGGAACTCTAGCTCGAACTCTTCGTTTTAACTCGTCCCACAAATAATGCTCAATTGGGTTTAGGTCGGGGCTGCATGCTGGCCCATAACCCGTAAACCGACTTCTCAAATATAATCTTGGACGATTCTCGCAGTGTACGGTTTCGCATTGTCTTGCATAAATATAAAATTCTCTCCAAGAAATTCGACGTAAGGTACCACATGGTCTGCCAGAATCTCTTCAATGTACCGAGCGACAGTTAAACCCCCCCTCTGGCGACCGCGCCCTTCCCTAGCGATGAAAACAGGTTCCGTTCGTGATTTCATAGAAATTGCACCCATGGATGAACCGCCGCCGTAGCTGACCCGTTCTTCAATGCAGCACTCAGAAAATCGCTCCATAGGTCGCCGATATACTCTCTTTCTCCGGTCACTGCCATGGAGACAAATCCTGGACTCATTGGAGAAAAGAACATAGTCCCATTGCGCCAGTGTCCAATTTACATGGTCCCGTGCAAAATGAAGGCGAGTTTGACGATGAGTTGGCGTTAGTTTTGGACCAGTTGCAGGTCTATGAGGGGTCAGACTTCTTTCTTGCAGTCTTCGCCACTGACTAATACTCACGTTTCGGACCTCGCGGAGCGATTGTTGCACCTGAACTGCATTCAGTTTACGATTTCTTAAAATTGTTGACGCAATAAAGCGGTCATCTCGCTCAGATGAACATCGCCTTCTCCCTGTTCCTGGTCGCCGATGCAAGGACCCAGTCTCCCAGTAACGTTGCCACACTCTCCTAACCGCTGAGCGGGTCATATGAAGTCTTTGGGCCACGTTTCGCTGACTATACCCGTTTTCGATTAAAATAACTGCTTGGGCGACAACTTCCGGTATAGTGTCCATTTTACTTACACAATTAAATTTTGATTCAATTCTGAGAAACGTTTGATGTGCAGATTAATTCAGAAACATTTACAATCTGTTAAAAATTTAAGTAACGCGCGTGACAGCAACTAAGCAAATACGCGTTGTTTTTGTTAACAGTTTCTGCACTTCAGAAACGTTAAGCACCCTTGATTTCCAATTTTAAAATGGCACAAAAGTGACCCCTGTGGTGCACTCTCCACATCAGCTATGAGTGCCCGTGAGGTGACGCCTGGTAAGCGCCCATACGGTAAAATATATCGTCATCATTACCGATGTCTACATGTGTTGTAGATACTGGCACACCCAGAAATGGGTAATATGCCGTGATGATATATTTATTTATTTATTTATAAATTTGGGCTCATGTTAAAGTTTAATAAATGGTCTTTCAAACTACTTAATTTTTTAAAAAATGTTATGTCTAGTTTTTAAGTAAAAAACAATCAAAATCAAGATTGTAAGGTGGGTCGATTTCTTTGCACGTAAGTGTACTTCGGTTAAATGGGACATGTGGTGCGCCTTCGGGAGGCCATCTCATATTTACTTTTGTTTTGCAAAAAATTCTAGTAAGTAATGGCAGAAAACTGGATTTTTGATCAATTTTTACCTCGGCTCTCGCTAAGAGAGATATTGGAATCATGCTAAAAATCGCATATCCAGATTTTAGTGGATAAGCACGTTTTAAGGTCCCTAGAATCCGATTATAACATTTTTACGATGTCTGTATGTATGTATGTGTGTGTGTGTGTGGATGTTGGCGCCACGGTTTCTCAAATACTATGAGACTTAAAAAATATTTAACTGTAGTTTCCTCAATTCGACATTCCTGGGAGAAATTCTATTCGTCACTCCATATTATTAATTTTAAAATATCAGGACCTTCATTTATCAACAAATGACAAAATTCTAATCTTCTCTCTTGATCACCCGGTTGGAGATGCTGTACTCGGTGGAATTTCTATGGCCTGTACTTATGTTTCTTTAAGTATTTATGCACGGTTCCTACACTGAAATTGCATTCCTGTGCAGCCATTCTTATCGAAGCCCTAGGATGTGATGCAAAAGATACCAACACATCA
This sequence comes from Ophonus ardosiacus, assembly GCA_943142095.1. Classification (NCBI taxonomy): domain Eukaryota; kingdom Metazoa; phylum Arthropoda; class Insecta; order Coleoptera; family Carabidae; genus Ophonus; species Ophonus ardosiacus. The sequence goes on along the minus strand of OW964824.1, from coordinate 31,534,981 downwards.
GTCTCAGCATTTATATTTTCAAGTTGTGTACGTACTTTTTTTAAATGTTCCTGTATTAACTCGCAGCCGTCGTTCTGATTTATTAAAAAAATTGCGGCTGGGAATATTCCTGTTAGGGTATTGTTCCCTGTACATGTTAACTGCAGCGCGAGAATTCTTATAACACGAAATGTAAATTTCGAACATATCTACCTTTTCGTCGTGTGTGATTTGATCCATTTTTATTAAAAAAAAAATTTAGAGGGAATTAATTTAAAACTTTATTAACTATTTTTATTTCGAATATTTTATTATGTAAGGGTATGAAAATTGTATATCATTGAATTCAGAATAAAGAGTTCTATTGAATGAGCAAATAAAAAATATATGTTTCCATTTAAAGTAAAAAAGTTGGTATCCATACTTTGAGAACCAGTGGTTGAAATTTTTTTTTAATTTATCATTGAAATACCCATGTAAAATAGAAATTCTTTGCTAATTTAACCAACTTCGTATCTCTTATAGTTCTCGAGATTGCAATGGTAGCCACTTAAAAATGAAAATCCTGTATAGAATCGACGGAAGGTAATGTGCTGGTCACACCAGATTTTTTAAATGGGAACCGATCTAGAAAATGGTACACTCTTTTGTATTAAACATAAATAAAACAATAAGATTTATTAATTTTTTTTGGAGGGAAAAGATTAAAATTATTTTAAAAAATCTGAGGTGGCCAGCACATGACCTCCCGCCAAATCCATGTTTAAAATAGCAATTAACTTTAAGTAAAGTGTCATTTCCGGTAGATCGTTTGTTAACAAATTCTAATTTGTTTTTGCAATAAATAGAAAACCACAAGACCTTCCGTTAATACGATGTATTTTGTACAAATCCCATACCAGAAGTTCCTTGGAAAAGACTCTACATATCCAGTAATATTGTAATACCAATATATACTATTTTTTACAAATTCCATACCGAAAGTGCCTTGGAAAAGATTCTATAAAGCCAATAAAATTATAACACGAATATACACTACGTAAATTGCACTTGACACTGACATCTGTCAGTTAGAATGTTTTGAATATATCAGCTGTTTCCAAGTTTATAGCAAAGCTGGCTAATCTATGAAAGTTAATCTCTTTATCATTCTTTAACTCTATATCTATTGAATATAAAGTAAAATGTATAATCAAACCATATACAGAATAAGATATTCTTTCATATTGAAAAAATGATATTTAACTGCTTTTTTTAAGAAAAACTGTTAAGAACTTGAAATATGGGAATTTCCGGGTGACCAGTTATAATCAAAATCCAATCAGTTTTTCATAGGGATGTTAAGAAGAGGATTTCGAAAGAATCATAATTTTTAGAATTGTAGTATTGGAGTTATCGTTGGAGAAAAATTTGTGACACACGCACTCACGGACACACACACACACTGCGCGCACGCACACACATACATACAGACATCATCGTAAAATTAATAAAATCGTATTCTAGGGACCCTAAAACGTACTTATTCATTAAAAACTCACCACCGAATTAATTTTTTTATTGCAGTCATGCCAATCGTTTAAGAATGAAGCTCCTTTAACATCAATATGCCTGCTGGGATGTTACATTCTAATAATATTAAACCACATTTTACGAATTGTGTCAAAGCCAGCTATGACATCGATACAAAAATAATTTAACTAAAGCAAAAATAATTGGTAAAGAATAATTTTAAGAACGTTTTTAATTGATATAAAGTCAACAAAATATGAGATATTCTATACATTTTATAATTTTTAGTAAATGTATATATACATCGTTAACATTATTCAATGTGTTTACCTACCTTTTATAGGTAGGTACTTTTAAAAAATACTTTTGGGTTTAATAATCTATGCATACACCATTTTCAAGGAAAAATTAAAATAGTATATAGAAGTTAATTAATTACTTTAAAATGTTTCATTTTTGCGCATTTCAGTTAGAAAATTCCGGCGATCCACTAGACTTTCAAAATCCACATCCCCTTCCGTACTGGACGTGCGTATACTTCTTGATCGTCACCATGTCAACGGTAGGCTATGGTGACGTGTACTGCCAGACCGTACTAGGGCGAACGTTCTTAGTCTTCTTCTTACTCGTGGGCTTGGTAAGTATCAGTAGAGCCTCCCAGTCTATCTGATTTGACTCATTTTAATTCTTCTGATAATCAGACGAGATCCTAGATGATTCTATCTATGAACAGCCATGTCGCGTTGTAATGGTGCTTTTGCTTTGCCATTCGAACTCTTTCCGAGGGCTATTCTGCAGCACACTGCTCGCAAACAGCAAGCCATTCTATGTATTCTGCTATTAACGTTGTATATGTATAGCGACAGTGATGAGCGACAGCTAATCTACTTACAATAAGTGCGCGACAGAATAGCCCAGACAGACTGCAACTGATCTTTCCTGTACATATAGAATAACGATAATGTTGTAAATGTGGCAGCGCCTTAGCAAACTTCCGGCGCGATTATTGTGTGCGTTAATTGAAATGAATCGTTCCCAAGATACCACTAACTGCGAGGCATGAGCTGTCGCAAGGCAATAATAGATCATATCCACAGATCGCCACGCTACTATATTATTAAGCAGACTTCTATTTACCACTAGAAAAAGATCCAACTTATACTTTCCAATCATTTCAAGTAATTTAATTGTTCGCTCGTAAAATCAGTTTATCCAAAAACCATTTCATTTAATTCTCATTTCTAACGTGATTTACAAAATTAATGTATGCTTTCTTTTTTTAATTCGAATAAGTAAATTTTAAAATGCTTTAAATTTGATATAACCAGGTAATTTACATATTTTTACAAAACATTTCAAAGATTAAAATGTTTAAAGTGTCATATTGTGGTAAAGGAATTTTAAGCTGCTATTGAATGTGCTTTCTTATTGGACAACAGTAGAACTAATTTAAATACCCTATTAAACATGAGGAGTAGTGGTGCAATTTCTTTGATGTGGATTTCAAAGAAATTTTTTTGGTTAAAAAATATTCCAATTGAATCGTATTTCTGTCACGTATGGGAAAGTTACCAATTAAACCACCTTTCCACTGATATTTTTTTTATTAATCAGTTTTATAAAAATTCAAAACAGTCAAATATTTTCTGTTATTTTATGTTTGTCAAAAACTTTTTTATTGTATAGTTTTATAATAAGATAAAAAATTCAGTTATAAAATATTTTAAATACTATACAAGACTTTGTTAGTTACTTGCATTTAAAGAGAAGATTCAAGTAAACTTATTTTGCAATGACATCTAACCCCCTATTACGAAAGCAGTATTATAATAATAGTGCTATTATGAAGCGCGCTTTTACATAATATTCTTGAGATTTTGCGTCATTTTTAACAAAAGCGAAAAAGTGAGTCCGTAATACGGGCAAAAATTTCCGTAAAAGTATTAAGCAATATTTGTATTATTTAATTTACCACTTTTGCTACTTGTATATGTGTGCATTAGATTATTGACTAATATTTTTTGTGGTTTTATGGACTGTTTAAGCAGCACTCTTTTCTAAAATATAAAAAAGGAAATATATCATCACGTTTTATTACCCATTTCTGGGTGTGCCAATCTGCTTCTATTCCCAGATTTCGATAATGACGATTTGTACTGCTGAGGACATTTACCAGGCATCACGTCATGAATCCTCAATGTTGTTATAGAGAAAGCACTTGCAGGGGTAACTTTTGTTCTAATAAAGCGTATTTTTTTTTTTAAATAAAATGAAAGAAAACCAATCTTTATGTGGTAAATAGAATCCTGCTGCTGTACGTGCGATCCTGCTTCGACTGATGTTGCTGTGGATCTTCTACGTGTCCCTAGTATAAGATTTGTTATATTTCAAGTACATGTTGCCCATTATATCCTTATCCGCCTTCAATTCCAATCCGATTAATTTCTATCCTGTTCCGCGATACCTTCGCAGACTTGATCCTTGTATCCGGTTACATCATGTGAAGTTTAATGTTACAATTACACATGCAGGCCAATCTGAGTGAATGGATGTCGCGTGTCGTGGTCTCGTGGTGTTGTGTGTGCCCTTTGGACTGTGTCGTGTCGCTTTGTCTGTGCACTGCGTGCTTCTTGCCTGCGCTTCTGTCACCACTTTGGCACTTGTAGGCACGGCGGGATGCAAACGGAGGAAAGGGAGAGCTACTATACGACTATAGGCAATTGAGAAAACTATATTTACCAATAAATATGAACTGTAAAAATACTCACAAGTGTTTATATTAACAAAATCCTTATAGAGAGTGTAAATATTTTTTTACAGAAAAACAGATACTTCCAAAGACTAATAAATACGATTTACAGTAAATTTTTGAACAGATGACTAGAAATTATAAAAATGTTAAAACTTGTACAGGAATAAAGTAAGTGCCTTCATCTTATAGTTATTTAGAAAAAATGTTTAGAACAGAAAGTGATTCAGATACGAAATATTATGATAGAATTTCTTTGTTATATATTGCATATTTTACATATTTTCATTTACGTATAAGTTGACTATGGTAGCAGGTAGCATATTATTAAACATTTTGCTTAATTTTAAAGAATGTACACGGATTTTTTTTGATTCATTAATTAATTTAGAAAATAAAATAATCTAAAAGTATATGGATCAAATCATCAAATTCCTTCATGTCATCCGGCTTCTTGTTACATAACCATCAAAATATTATTCTCCTATTCAATTCTAACATGTTCTTCATTTGTAAGAAACATTGTAGAAGTTTATAACAATAAATACTATGACACTTGAAAAAAAATGTTTCTATCTTTAAAATTAAAAGTACCTACTTTACTCTTGTACAACAAATTTTTACGATTTCTGTGAAATAAAAAAAAATATTTAATACCTGTTATTTTTTAGACTTTGGAAGTATCCAATAGGGCACACAAGAATACAGTTGAAAACAAAAAAAAAATGCCAAAAATCTTTGCATTTTAATGATTCGATTATAGCCAAGCATGTTACTTTTCAATGATTCTATTATAGCTTAGCATGTTACTTTGAGATGATACAGAACTTATCCAAAAAAAAATAATTTTTCGATTCAATCTCGTAAAGTTTTAGTTTTTATTTTAAAAAATCCGGTACATATGTATTGTCTTGTCGGATGCAGATAAAAAGTTGTAATATCAATTTTCATAATTTTATAACTGAATGTATTTCAACGTGGATTTAGAATGCTCATATAAAATTCTTACAAATGTTAGGAACACATCAAATTCTGACTATAAGGACGTTAAAACATAGTTTTTTAAAAATCTCACAATTGGTTTTTATTTTTAATAAAAATTAACCCGCCATATGCAAGTATCTTGTTCGGATAGTTTTGAAATGTTGTGTTCTTAAAATGCATCGCCTATTGTCTATTATTGCAATTCCAGTTCCAGTCGTATCCCGCCTTAGAGTAGTCTTTGCCACGTAACTCTTGGACGGATAAAGTAACAGTTGATAGCTTCGCTTATTTCTTTCGCCCATCGTCCGATTGTGACACATTCACTGAGCCTTACGCTAGGTGACTGTGTAGTTATGGATGTTTGTTCACAGGCAATATTTGCTAGTAGCATTCCCGAGATTATAGATCTCGTTGGAAGTAGATCCAAGTACGGTGGAGAGTACAAACGCGAGCATGGAAAGAGGTACACTAACACTTAACTTTAACACACATAACACCAGAACTAGTCCCCGCACCGGTAGCGGAAGTTGAAAAAGGCAATAAAGCCAAACTCTTCTTACGCTATCGATCGCTACTAATTTTAATATTTAATACAAACATTATGTGAAAACTTTTGCTACATAATTTTTTAGCAATTTTTTTTATCTTTGTATGCATTTTAATTTAAAAAATATTAGCAAAAGTTTTTATTTTATATTTATTAATTTTTAAGTATAATAATAACAATTTTAAATTGTAATTTAAAAGCATGGCACGAATTTTTAATCATTTATCTTAAAATGGATAAGCAACAGAACTAAATTGAGTAATATTTCTAATTCTATCCATTGATGAGATGAGTGATTCAGTACAATAATTTTATAATGGACTGATGCTCAGTACAATGAGGCACTTTCACGTATTTAGAAGCTGCTCCCTACACTGAAATAGAAGTGCACTTATTATTTATTGATTTTTTTTTTGTATTCTAATTATTAGTCTAATGAATTAAGTAGTTACTTACAGACACTAAATAACAATATTTGAAGTAAATTTGAATAAACATTTACATCACATTTTTAACACAGTTAACTTATACTGCGTGTGCTCTATGTCGTATTTGTCCTTAATCCTCTCTGTGTTTGTCCTTTTGACAGTTAGTTTTGACATTATGTAAGCCTGTATGTGTTCCGTTTTGAAGTTTTGGTTGTTTCGTCCCGTTTTGAACCTGTAACGATGCTCGCTTGTGTAATCCTAACGGTGGTCTGGCATCCGCAGTGTTCGATTACTAACAGCGTGGTTTTCCGGTTCGGCCCGGTATTTACGAACTGAGTGAGCATGAATATAAGTTGCAATTCTGAGGCGTTAGCATATACAGCGGCGCTGAGACGAGGGGCGTGAATGTTGAGAGAATGTGATGCGTGAGTGATGAGCTAGTGGTAGAACTAGCGGCAGGTCCAGACTGGGGACCTGACGGACAGTTTCCTGCTGCACTCAATCAGGGTTATATGTGCGTTGGTAGGCCGTGTTTGCCAGCTGGATCCCAGAGATAACGGAGCTCGCTGCCAATCGGCCCAAGTATGGCGGAAAGTACAGCAAAGACGTGCGACGCAGGTACTAAACCAAGGCCGCTACACTAATATTACCTGAATGAACGCTATTTTTATTATTACATTATATAAAGTCTCAGTTTGTAGCACTTGGGTTATGCTTTGCGCTAGCCGGTAACAGTACTACCGGCGCCCTCCCAGAACGTCATGTTTACCTCCTGTTGCGTTCTCGGAGCGCGTCGCGTACCGCAGAGTACAATTTCTAGAGTTGGTTTTATGGCATGATCTACTCAGACTAGCCTGCCAGAATCATGCAGCATTCTGTATGCTCACCTCTCGTGCTACCCATTCCTCTTACCTTAATAACGCATCACAATCTGCCTCCTTACTAAGTATTGTCCTTGACCAGTACCCGTTCGTTAGCATCCCGTTGTCCTTCGCGCGGCCACCTCGGCGTATCTAGTGTACATATATTAAACATACCTTATAATAAAAAAAAATATATACTGAGGATAAAGTCAATGCTAGGTCGGCCTCGGCGCGTCCGCCACGTAAGGTGGAGCATACAGAATGGGGTGATGGGATGAGTTGGTTTGACGTTTATCCTGGTAGCCTGATTTTTTAGATTTTAGAGAGTTTGTCTGTCCCCGTAGCGTGCACACAGTGCCTGCACACGCCCGCTGTAGGCGCTCAGCCGCCTGCCCGCCCGCCACGCCACGCACGGCAAGCTTGCACACCAGCGTCGCGACGCGCCGCGGCCGCCGCCGCTAGCTCTGGCTCCGGCACGGGGCTCGTCGCGGCGGCCGGCCGAATGACTGACGAGTGCTGTGAGATTAATAACATAACCAACTAACTGACACCTTGTTAATCATTTATCGTTCATCCACCTCTCGTAGAACTCTCGTTCTCTGTCACTCTCACTCACTCACTCACTCATCATCTGTCGCTCACTCGTGCTCTGCCGACACTGACGACGTCCTTTGCCTTTCCCATCCGCATCCGCTCTACAGTCCAAGAGACGAGCTTTAGAGTGCGAGAGATCAGCTCCAGCTGCCACCTCACCACACCTCACCTCAGTTCCCTAGCCCGTACTCGTATTCCTCCGTGACATATCAACACATGTCGCCATCGACACTGCCTCGAGGCTCAGGCTGCACGGCTCTGCTGCTGCAGCTCGAGCTTGGGGCGTCTGTACTGCTCTAGCAATGATCCGAGTTGTCTTGTCTTGTTCTGTCCGGCCGGCGTCTAGGCGATATTTGCCAGTTGTATCCCCGAGATAATTGACTTGATCGGGACTAGGCCAAAGTACGGCGGCACCCTGAAGAACGAAAGAGGCAGAAGGTGAGATCAGAACGTCACCAGTACCAGTAATGTCTTTTTAATTGCTACGCGGTTCATATCACTCTTACGACGGTTTACCATGTTTGCGTAACTCCACACATGCTGCTGCCTGTGATCGGCTGACTGACTCAAGATATGGGCCGAGTGTGTATTAAAAAGGCTTGCAGTACAGTCACCACGTGGTGCTCATTGCTGTGTTCCAACAACTATGTTCCCGCACGCTTGTTCACCGGACCCGTCCCCGTCCTGCTCCCTGCCCCAACCCACCCTCGCCCTCGCCCGGTCGGCGGTGAACCATTCACGAAATCCTTATCGTGTCTGATTAAGTGTTTACACCTGACCCAGCTCAATCTAATGACAAACGTAACATATCCCCGGCCATTCGTGAGGGCGTACCATTACACCCTCGCGAAGGCGCTAGAGCCGCTGTTGTAAGTGTTAGCGAGTGAGACTGCATGTATCCTGCATGCGCCATCAGCCATCTCCTGCGCGACCTCAGATTCAGTCGACTTCAGCCCAATAGTGACGTCTGTGTGCGTGGCAAGGCTGTGTGCACATAGGCTCTCTCTCCTTAGCTTCATTTTGATTACACAAGACAGGCTTGATTTTGCTACAAATCTTACCTTTTATATCTTTTTTTCTCACAACAAATTTTACGTTTTAAACGTTTCCATAAAAAAATTAATCAAATAGAATTAATAAATTTCTTCCCAGCACTTCAAGCCTGCCTCTTAAACACAAATTTAATTATGTAGGTGAACTTAATTCTAGAAGTGTGCCGTGTTGATATTTTACTAATTCTTTGCACGTATTATGCAAACCGGCAAACGTTTTGATGAAAAGTAGAGCTACTAGGAATATCTTCCAAAGCTTAAAAGTGGATTATCCTATGCCTATGTTGCACATATTGACATAATAAAGTTTCTTTCATTCCACAGCATTCACATGGTATAGGATTTCCCAAATTTAAGCTATACTTTAGATATCGTTTCCCTGTAAACTAAAAGTGGCATCGACATTTACCGGTTCGTATTATTTTAAAAATAATTTAGAATTTAGGATAAGAATTTGTAGATTACACTTGATCAGGCACGCTATTGTATTTGTTTTATTTATTTTTACATCATTAATTTAGAATTTTACCTTAATTAGAAGTATTCAAAAAGTATTATTTGTTCGCGAATAGAGACCCGCATGTCCAATAGAGCATGCGCCTCCAAAACACAGCGCTGAGCATTCTAGCGTCACCAGTAGATTAGGAAAATTATCTAAAGTATTTTGGTATTTATATATTTGGTAATAATAAATACTGAATTGGATTGTAGTAATTTTAAGTAACAAATAAATTTTCCGCGAGATAATTCAGGGAGCAGCGACTTCTGTTACGAAAAACCGAACAGTTTACACAAACATTTTTTTCTTTACACAATTCATTTTACTTTTTACACTATATCACAATTATCTTGACGAGTTACTAATAAAAATTTATTTCATAGGCATATAGTGGTATGTGGACACATAACTTATGAGTCAGTGTCACATTTCCTGAAAGATTTCCTGCACGAAGATCGAGAAGACGTTGACGTGGAAGTTGTCTTTCTACACAGGTATGATATTTCATTAAACTCTTCATTTACTTTTTTTTTTTGTTGATGAAACAAAAATATTTTTGGCATTTTTCTATGGTTTTATAACTGTAAGTAGGAACTCATATTTTTTCCCCTATAATGAAGTTTGGTATATTGTGACCTTGTAGGAAGGAACCGGATCTTGAACTTGAAGGACTGCTGAAAAGGCACTACACCACTGTGGAATTTTTTCAGGGAACTATGATGAATGCAGTTGACCTTGAAAGAGTCAAGGTACTTCAACAGCACTAACGATCTCTAGTCGTACAGTAGAGCCTTTGGTCGATATTTCTGTGTTTTCTTCGCTTCCAGTATTTTAAGGCACATATCACAATTGTCTTATGTCTTTTGTAATTTGAGATAAACATTTCACTCTTTTTGTTGATATTTAATTCAGTATTCGTATTTGAATCTTCTTGCGCTATATTGTATTTATGCATTGTTCACCGACAATAATTAAATAAATATTACCCCTGTACAAACCTTCTTGGAGAATAACCCCTTGTTAAAAAAAGTACAAAAAACTTCTCGAACATTAACCACACGTGCAAAAATAGGTTATATTAAAGTATGTATAGAAAAATTGTGAACAAAAGAGTGTAACAGTCTGAGTTTCCTGAGCATGAATTTTGTGCGTTAGGTTATGTTAAAAAAAAATTACATAAAGAAACTAGTATGAGGGGGCATTAATAAGTTTTTAGCAGCCCAACATAGAAACAATTCTTTTTCACTTTCCATCATTCCATCGATATTCCCATTCAAAAATTAGTTGGCGTATTACTCTGCAAAATAAACTTCGGAACAGATTCACCCTTCGCAATCAATGTTTTGATTGTTCCTTCATCCCAGAAGTATGTATATTGTGGTAGGTCCAAGTATTATCAAAAGTTAAAAATCGATGCAAAAAAAAAAAAGCTTATTTAAATCGCTCCAACAGGGCGTTGGAAATGTTCATTTGACTACATTTTTTTTTTGTCCAAAGTGAACAGTTGCAGCACGCAACACCCAGTTACCTTTCTCATGCTCAATTCTTCATGTAATATATGATGATAATCTCCAACTTTAATTCAATGTCATCCATTATTGTTTGGTGACCTTTTTCGATGCTGTCATTGTTCCCAGTTATTGGCCATCCTGAACGCTCATCATTAACCAAGCTGGTGCAGCTACGTTTAAATATTCAGCTGCCAATTTTTTCTCGGTGGTAAATGGTGGAGCATAACAAACTTCCAACTAGGTATTAATATGCGTATTGTGCTAGAATTTAACCATGGCACGATTTTTTTTTTTTCATTTTTATAAAAACATTGAATTCAACTGACACAAATGACTCTCAAACAATAACTAAGGGTCCAAACTGGCTGAAATTTTCAGAGGTACATTTCAAAGCATAAACAAGCAATTGTAGTATCAGAATAATTTTGATGATTAACGACATCTACAGGTTGAGAATAAAAAATTATCAATACCCCCTCGTCTAATAGCTAGAGTATCTCGGGTGCGATGTTTGGGCGTTTGGATAAAGTTATCTTCACTCCAATCTTGTAAAGAAGTTGTTAAGTCTTAGCAATGTTGCTAAAAATTTGAACCAATAGAAACAAATGTAGACTCATTTTCATGTTTTATTCAAGGCTGCTTAGACAACAACTTTCTTACAAAATTGGGGTGACTCATCAGAAAATAGACCAATCAGATAGCTCAATTTTTCTTTTTACAGCGTGTATAACATCGGATATTTGCGTTGCTAAGTTGTGTTTTGCGAAACTCAACGCTAGGCGTATTTCGGTTGCAAACAAATGAATCATATGTAATCATATCATCCATGGATATAAATAAACAAGTATTTTTTTTGACATTTCATAAAAATTATTTGGTTGATTCGTTGTATAGCCTTAACATATATAACTCGAGCTTCGAAAATCATCTGAATATACAGTTTGGGGACTCGATGTGCTTCCTAGACAACACATCTCGTCCTCTCAATTGTAGGTATATTCTATTATTTTCGAACCTCTTGTATAACTACTGATTATATTATATTTAATTTCATCTACTGATATTTTAAGTGAGCTGGGGGGTTAATTATCTTGATCTTTTACTTACATAGGTATATTATTTAAATTTTGAAGTAGTATCTCCTGATTTTTATTACCTATTTTCTTCTTTTTTTGTTTTGTAAATATCATAATTATTTATATTTATCCCAAATTTATGGTGAAATCAAATTTTAAAATGAAAGTACTTCATTGAAATATTTATACCTATAAAGTGTCGGTTAACAGGGCGTATAAAATATTGCAAGTAGATTCTATTATACATAGTATTGCATTGATTGAAATGTTAATCTTGCGATTTTGTATTCCGCAATTGAGTAGTGGTAGAGCAAGCAACATCTACATTTTGATTTTTGCATGGTAACGCTGGGAATGCACGACCGAGGAGGACGAAGCCGAGGATGCCGCAGAGGAAGCCTTACAGAATGTGTGTTCTTGTTGGTAACGTGTCTGTTGTGTAGGAAACCTCCGGACCTTGAGCTGGAAGGCCTGTTCAAGAGACACTTTACCACGGTGGAGTTCTTCCAGGGCACAATCATGAACCCCATAGATCTGCAGCGGGTCAAGGTGAGGCGAAGGGATGTGAGCCCTCTCCCCAACGCGTGCGCTGATCTGTAATTCACTACTGAACTGAAAACCTCTAACCGTCCGGTCGTTGTTCATCGTTTCCGTTACCGTTGTTTGATTAGTAGAACCGTTGTGATTTCTGTTGAAGTGTTATTTTGTAACTTTCATTTCTTTTGTATTTCATATTCTACTGGAAATTATAATCCGCTACTATTTTGTGGCCGACATTGTATTATTATTTTTTTAATTCTGCACTAATCAGTCAACAAATTATATTTGCTTAAAATTTAAAAATAAAAACTTCACAATATTATTGTATAAAAATTAACAAAAACCACAAAATCATGCTAAACACTCAAATATGTATTAAAGAAATTAACAAATTAAATTTATAAAAATATTACAAATTACAGATTTAGTGGTCGCAGTGACTTTTCTAGCAGAATTTTAAATTCATTGGAAGTTAAAGTTACAAAATTGCTTTCTTCTGTTGCTATTTCGTTTGCATTTGGTCCTTCATTATGTGAATGGATGTTGGTATAGATAAAATCTGTACCTGCAACTAGTAATTCATTTTTATTTCTTTTTAGTTCAGTTAATGCTATTGCACACTCATAATTAACTCCAATTTAGTTTAGCTTGATTCGATTTTATTTGACACACTAAAACACTTATACCTTACATAACATAACTGTGAGAACCTGAAATGTCCAAATAACTTGGAATCATAGCTTGTCCCTTCGTTTCTAAATGTGTTCGTGTTGTGACTATTATAAGATAAATTCTAGACAAATGTACTAGCAGAGCAATACTAAAACGCTCGAACCTGCATAAGGCTCCCAGACAGTGGTAAGTCGCACTGGACTCCTACAGTCTCATCTCAACTGATAGCCTGTATGTGTGTAGAAATGAATCGTAGGATTGTGTAGTATATGTATTGTATAAAGGTTTGAAATTACGTCTCGTCTTGCATGCACTCTGTAAATTACAATATTTTCAATAAATTTTATCAAATATGGCACTTTTAAACTAATATTTTAAAAGTTTGTAAGTCTAGATTCATATATATTTTTTTTAGAATAGTCACATTTCATAAATAGTTTTTAGATGAAAAACACATTTGACAGTTATTATAACTTAGTTGTATGTTTTGTGAATGTTATACTACAACAATATTAATATCTGTAGGTACATGAAGCAGACGCTTGCCTAGTGCTTGCGAACAAATATTGTCAAGACCCAGATGCAGAAGATGCGGCAAACATCATGCGGGTGATTTCCATTAAGAATTACAGTGACGATATTAGAGTTATTATCCAGCTAATGCAATATCATAATAAAGTATAAAATTGTAGTTGTATATCTGAGAATTTTACTAATGGATATTTATTTTAGGCATATCTTCTCAACATTCCTTCGTGGGATTGGAAACAAGGAGATGACGTCATTTGTCTAGCCGAGCTGAAACTCGGGTTCATCGCTCAATCATGTTTAGCTCCAGGTTTTTCCACCATGATGGCGAATCTCTTTGCCATGAGATCCTTCAAAACGGTATGTTGTTTTTTCTTTCAAATTTATTACATCGTTAAATAGAAAATAATTATTCTTCGAGTCATCAAGTAAAATAAAAATGTTTGTTAAACAAAATGGCAATGCTTGCAGTCTCCAGATATGCAGGTGTGGACCAATGACTATTTGAGGGGCACTGGAATGGAAATGTATACAGAAACGCTGAGCCCTTCGTTTACAGGAATGCCATTTGCTCATGCCACAGAGTAAGTTGGCTTCCTAGCATCATCATGTGCCCGGCCTATCCAGACCTGTCTTTTTATATAATTTTACTTCTTTGTCACCTTATCTGTGACCCACCTTGCCTTCAACAGTATCATGATGATGCTATAAGTACTTGGAGACCTGATTATCACTGCAAGCTTTTGTCTTCCATGTAAATATGAAAAACTGCTGTCGATGTTTATCTATTTCACCAAGTATCCATTTCATTTGACTATTAATTATTTTATATTGGAAGTGAACCTGCTACCATTTGATTTACCACTGTAACCATCTTTGTATCCTTCAAGAACTATATCATTGGTATAGTTATTTAGTCCCTCCAACGAAGTATCTGTACTGGATGCCACATGTTTCTGTTTGGGTTTGTTGTGATGCCGACGGGATAATATAACGAAACTCAAGAGAGGATCCTTTTCTTAGGTTTGTTCCAATATACAGGATATTAAAAAGTAAGTGTAATAATTTCTGAGGACATACAGTAATGAGTAAAAAAAGTTAAACAACATGAGTCCGATCTTCAATAGTTTCCGAGATATAAGGCAGTGAAAAATAAGTTTTTACGGGGTTTACGTACTATCTTGAAAACTATAAGAGTTACGACCGATTAAATAAGACTTTTTGTTTATCTTTTATAGCTAAACTTAGATGTGCTTTTGACATAGAAAACATTTTGTTCGATCATTATCTTTGTCAGTTTTTCTTCAATTCTAATACAAAATGGCTTGTTTCTCGAAAACAGTTGAAGATCAGACTGATGTTGAGTAAGCTTCGTCACACCTACGTTTTCTTAGTGTAACTCCGTTGTTAACAATTCGGCGCACAACGTAATAATAGTGACGTTTTCTGGATACTTCCACTTCCATCAACACTTTTTAAGGAATTATACACATTTAAAATAATTTGTTTCGCGTCGCCCAATAAATGTTTTTGTCTAAAATGTTCTTCTCTTAAAATATTAGAATTATCTTCTTCCTCTGAAGAATCACTCCACGTATGCCATATTTTACTTCAGTTGTTTACAAATGAACGCTTAAAACAATAATAACGTGAAACAAAGAATTTCAAAAATTATCTAGACGAAATATATTAAAAGAATTTAACTGTATATTTCCCGGTTTGTACTGTAAATTTGGTAATCTGCTCCTGGCCTCTGAGGTAACAAAATATCCCGAATTGATGGGTTAACCAAGCTTAAAAAGTCGAAGCCAATGTGCATTTATCTTGACACAAACTATAAAATTACTTATAATTCATTAATAGCGTATTTTAATCGTACAAGCCCAGTTTACGGGCCGGTAATAACCCGGTTGGTATTGAAAAGCGCTGTACTGGATCTAAGGTGGGAAATGCATGGGTGCATCCTTGCAGTAAAAATTCAGACTATGGCCCAGTTGCATAAAATATTGTTAACTTTAATCACGTTGTTAATTTTGACAAGGTTTATATTCCAATGTATTTTTGATACGTATCCATGGTTACGATGTGTAGTTAACCACATGATAAGCTAACAACGCTTTATGCAACTGGCCCTATGACTGCTTTATGAGAGAACACAACATAGAACTCGATTGTAATTCATGGTTTATTAGATTTAAAGTACAAAACTAACAGGTTTTCCGATGTTGTCTAACGTTTACTAGTTGGATATCTCATTTATTTTTAATAAATTTTCGGTTTCTCATATTAAAATGTGCAGTCAGAATATTTTGTAATTATTACATTATTTACGAGAGTCGACTAATGGAAATTATAGCTTTTTTGTATTTTTAATTTATAGCAGTTGTAGTTAAATTATATAAAAAATGTGTCTCACACGGGATTCCCTACTGGCTACTTGTTAAATATCCAATTTTCAAAAATGAATTACTTACACCTCTCAAAAATTATATTTTTTGTTTGTGCTATTGATTAATAACATATTAAAATTTCAGCTTCTTGCTGCTCTAATAATCGAACAACCTGAATTGTAAAATATGTAATAGATATTTTGTGATATTTTCAAATTAGAGGCTATTTAAAGAACAATATTTTTAAAAATTTAGTACTTAGAAAGCATATAAAAATTCTTACAACGGCGCGAAGTTATTAAATTTTTGTACAATTTTGTTTATGATAATTATGAATATACGATTCGTTCCAAATCGGTCCACGTCGACGCATGCTCATATTATGGTTACGTACAAATCAGTATAAAACCTAGAAAACTAGTCCGAAACTGCATGTTGGAATAAACCTAATGAACACAATAAATAAGAAAACATCAAGTACAATAATTTTTTTCTACGACCACTACAGAAAATGGTACTTATCTCTTGCTTTACAAAGCCCGACTAAAGTTATTCATTTCCCACTGTCATGGGATAAATTATAGGAAATTATTTCTCACACATTTCCAACTGTAATATAATGTTAATATTTAAATATGTATTTTTTGATTTATAAATTGCAAAATATTTGGTAATTACTTATCAATGTATATATTTCCATTTATAGTAAAAGTAACTATTATAATTATTTTTAAATTCAATTAATTATTGAGAAAAAAAGTATGACTTATTTACCTTACCAAGAAGTCTGGTCTTAGAAAAAGTAAAGTATTCCACTCATGCAGAAACACCTATTGCCCACTTGTGTGATTCCAGCCCACGACTTTATCTCGTGCTGAAACTCACACTTCGTGAGCAATAGGTGCTTTTCCGCACTTGTTGCACAATATACTATTATATCTTCTTATGTATTATTTTCCCAAATGAAATCATCGCAACAAATTATGTTCGAAACCTCAGGGTGTGTAGTACAGATATTTCTGTTGAGTTTGGTTCCCAGTCTCCCTATAAGCAGCAGGGAATTACAGAGCCGTACTCCAGTGAAGGAATGATCCGCTCCGTTCGTTGATGTGGTTATGCGTGTACTCCGTCACCGTCGTGTTATACCTTCGTTGTTGCTGAATGCCTGTGTGTTGTGGTTTCAGTCGCCTGACACGCAAGTCTGGCAGAACGATTACCTACAAGGCACAGGATGCGAGATGTATACTGAGACTCTGTCCCCCTCATTCACGGGCATGACTTTCCCACAGGCCAGCGAGTAAGATCACTGAAAACGTTTAACAGTATCCCTTCTAAACTAACCCACACTAATGTTAGTTGCTCCTGCGCTCGTTCTCAACACCATTTGACACTTTCGTTAGAACATTAGTTTATTTAGTGATTTACACCTTTTACTATACTAGTCGCCATTAGATTTGAAAACTCAAACATTTGCTGATATCAGATTATATATATTAAAATTTATGCTGTCCTATTTCAATATACGACTTATTTTCAAAGTGTTCCATTTGTGCGAAATGTGTGTTTAGTGCACAACATCACTCGAAAGCACTAAACATAATGGCTGGTAGTGCGAGCTCGGTTTTAACTAAAACGCTGTTTTAGAAATGTCAAATTTCATTATTTAATAACAATAATAAATAATATCAAAATTGTTTGTATTTAAACAAAATATTTTTAAAAAATCGTTCTTTAAATATACGGGTGAAATTAAATATTTAAATTTGAATTTGACATTTCTAAAAACAGTGTTTTAGTTAAAACCATAACCATACTACGACCCAATATTTTTCTACAACTGTAATGGCCAATTGCACCAACATAACTTAAATATTAAACTCAACTTAAATTGACAATATTCAAATGAATTATAATATATTGCTGTCAAAATTTCGATTTGCATTTTTTTGTTTAAGCCTAGCTTAAAATTTAAACCTTGTTGGTGCAAATGGGCATAAGTATTTTAAAGGAAAAAACGGGTTTACGATCTACGAAGCGTTATTTAATTTTTTTAATATATTTAATTTAATTTTTACATCATTTTAATGTAGAATTATTATTATTATTATTATTATTATTATACACAATTTGGAATATTAAAAATATTTTCACAAATTAAAACTCAATTTTTGACCCGTACTATTTTCGATTTTGGTAGATTGCGCGAATAAATGAAATATTTCATATCACATCAATGCATTCAACTTTTTTTGACAGTTGTATAAATATTTATGTATTGTGCGATCAAGTGATATGTGCCCCTGCCCTTGACGTGGAAAGCACGCGTTGGCGTAAATACTCAACCAATAACATTCGAGAATTTTGCCGCGAACGCATAAGTACATTATATATAATATGAATTATAATTATGGAGAAGGTATAATATGTATATAATAAATGACAAATCCATTTCATACATGAACTGCTAAAATGTGTATAGAAAACTTCTGTTTCCAAATGTACTCTTAATGGTAGACCACGCTCCCAAATCGAGGCCAGGGACACAAATCGCTTGGTCGCACTATAACAAGTGCGTCTACAGAAAAGTGAAAAAAGTGCTATAGCATTACATTACTTCGATCATTTGCGTTAAAACAGTGCACTCAACGGGCGTAGAAAGAAGTCGTTTTGTGCACTAAAAAAAATATATCAATGAATCGTTGCTGCTGTAGGGCACGGAAGATCACATGACCTATCATATGTTTTGTGTTTTGTCCCTTTCTTCTTACTTCAGATTCGAGCTTGAGCGTTGTCCCATACTAACTTCAGACTGTATTTTATAACGCAGTACGCATGCGTCAGTTTGAATAGCTGTCACATTTCTAGCGGTAAATACGAAAATACAAAATGGCAACAAATTCGACGCAACCCGCAAACCACGGAGTATTATATAGCCACAAACCCATTCTTAAAATTCATAACACAGTGCGCATGCGATAGTTTAAATAGATGTCACATTTTTTATTTACCGCTAGAAAAGTGACAGGGTGACAGCTATTCAACTGACGCATGCGTACTGCGTTATAAAATACAGTGTGAAGTTAGCATGGGACAAAGCTCAAGATCGAATCTGAAGTGAGAAAAGGACAAAACATATGACAGGTCATGTGATCTTCCGTGCCCTCAGTGAACTCTATACTACGTACCTGGAATGGATTCGGTTCTATCTCCCCTATACACCGAACTGAGTCAGGCGCAAAAACAAAGATAGGTAGATAGTATAGGACAACGACGAAATATAACTAGACAGAACATCGTTTCATTTGTTTTGATTTCGGCTGGCCAGACAGAGACAGAGATGTGTTTTATCTAGTTCGAGCATTTCTCAACAGAGGTGCAGTATCATTGACATTTTAGAATAGAAAGTTTTTTAGAATATACATCAAGTTATACATATATTTCGATTATAGGTCAAATCTGCAAGTCTTACAGATCTGTAAATCTGTAAAAAACTTACAAAAACGCATCAATTTTGCATATGAGGCGCGGGCTTTGACATTTGCCTGTATGACCCACCGCAACAAGCTTGCCAAGAATACAGCTTGTGTACCTTACCCATAGACAAAATAATACTATAATATAACTTATATAGTATTAAGCCTCATTTCCACCGAATGTCTTAATGCTTAATACATAAGGCTTAATGAATTATAACAATTTACTAGGATACCATTTCCAGCTATTTTGTTTAGTGAAAATTCAACAGAAATGTCATATCTTTTTTCCGGATTACTTGTTGTTTAGTAGACTGCCATTGCAGCAGCAATTCTTCTTTTTTTAATATGTTATACCTATACACAATTTTCTGTATTTATATCGATACCGAAAAATTAATTAAAAGTTAATAATTATAAAATAGATTGAGAGTTGACAGTTCAGGTTAGAATTTTTCAATCATTTGTTTTTACGCATTGCTCTTAGTTCTTAAGCATTAAGCCTTATGCAAAGCTGGAAATGGTAGTAAACGTTGTCATATGATAAACATTTTTACGCATTGCGCTTAGTTATTAATTATTGCTCTTACGCATTAGGACAATCGGTGGAAATGAGGCTTTATTTTATCTATGACCTTGCCTGTGTTGCCAAATGAATTTAAGCGTAAAATTAATTTATAATAATATGCAATGTGATTTGTTTATTTAATTATTTATAAGCTTTGGTATTAAATAAAAACCAACGTTTCATCAAAAACAAAACCGCAAATGTCAAATTACACTGATATATTCAAGTGGCCTCTAGTGAGAAATTCACGAACTAGATAAAACTTATCTCTGTCTCTTTCTGGCCAGCCGAAATCAAAACATTCAGTGAAGAGGAATAGGGAATGTTTTGTCTAGTTATATTTCGTCGTTGGTGTAGGATCATCATCTCTGTCTAACTCATTGTACGTCCATGCTATAGTAAAAAATTTTAGGCAGAGTAGTCACGTCATCAAAGTTTGTAACTAGATAATGACGTCACGAAATTAGTAGGTTTACATGGTACACTATTTTAATTTTAGAAAATAATTGTATTTACCTGCGATGCTAATTTATGTGATCAAGTTAATTTATTTAATAGTTGAATAATAATTGAATATTATTGTAAAATGTATATATTTCCAATTTATGGTATTGAAAATTCGGTGTAGGGCACACCGAGTCGGGTTTCAGAAGGAATACGGAGAGTGAATGAAGCACTTGATGAAAAATAATAAAATTAATGTTAAATGACATTGAATATATTTAAAAAAAAAAATTATTTGATTTTATTTAGATTTACAATTCTGTAATGTTATAGAAAAGTAAAGAGTAGCACTATAAATTCGATTTATTGAAAATATAATTAAAATAACATTTAAAAAATATATTATATTTGATTGAAATACTCCAATAATACAATTTACAATTATTGAAATTAACACAAACTAAAAACAGAAAAGCTCAAGATCATTCTCAAAGTAATGAACTAATGACAACAGACGCTTGACAATTCCGTCAGAAAGATGTCATGTAAACGTTTAAATATTGAAATCCAATAGTACCAACATGTGGTGAAAAAATGAACTACAATTATTTTAAATAAATTAAAACTCATTAAAAACATTATATTCGACTTTAAAATAATTGTAAATTTAATTAAAATGTACTTTACTTATAGTATGCAAAAAATAGTATTTATTGTCTTCGTTTTCCTAAACATATACAATACTACAGTGTTTTTTCATTTTGTAATGAAATGATGACGTGACTACTCTGCCTAAAAATTTTTACTATATTTATGTTTGATGTATGTATTTTCGGGGTTATCTCAAAATCTACTCTATCAATTTCATTTTTTTTTTTTTCTTGTATATGTCAATTATACTTTTCTTTGTAACATAGGATTTGTTCCGTTTCGTCCAATTAAAAAGTTATAACGGAAAACCCAAAAAAAAAATGTGATTTATAGGTATTGAAGTACCACGTTTTTCCAAGTTCCAATTAAAATTTCACACCAAAAACGTCAAGATAGACGGCATATGTAAGCGTGGCGATTTTAGCATAGGACTTACTCTTTCAAATTCTTTTTTCAGATTTTCCAAAAGTTGATTACATTGGCTTGTTTTTTAATTTAGTTTGAAAGTATTTGATATTGTTAAGAAAACATTCTCGATTAAAACGGTTATTGTTTTATTACTTTTCATCGAGTTTTGTAAGAGCAATTCGAAAAACAAGCAACATACAGTATCTATAATTATTATTATTATTACAACAAATTTTTTGCATGATTAGTCAAATAATAGCTATTTATGTAATTAGTACATAATATACAACTTTATTGGAAGAGCCGCTGTTTATGGACGAGCGAGCCAGTCTAATAAATAAGGCGGGTCTATAAAGCTTGTTTATGCACGAATTACATACAAAGCTTCATGTTCGACTGCTCTAGAAAAGCTGGATAGCTCCTAAAATTATTTTTTTGTATTTCCTTTTATAAAAATTCGGTATAACTTAGTGTGCTTTTCTAATAATGCTATTGTTTCATTGTTTTTTTTTTTTTATTTATTTATTTACGCCAATGTCAAAAATTGTTAAAATATGATTTAATAATTTGTTTATTAACCATATCTTTACACAAAGAAATGGATAGTTTAGAAAGTGTAGAAGAGTTGGCAACAAGTGCCAAAGAATCACTTTTGCTCAACAAGTCGAAGTCGAAAAATTTGTTTAAAATATTTTTTAAAAATTATGCGACTTGTGCTGCCATCTACGATACAAAGATTTCTTGGCGCACTAAATTTGATGAAAACAATCAGATGAAAGTTGAACGTCTTGTATATTTTAAAAATTAAGTTTATGTGTTAAAAAGTAAAACTAACATGATATTCATTAATAATAACTAGCTTTACAATTTTATTTATTAATTTTACACTCAAATTTATTTGGCAACTCAGGCAACGTACACAAGCCGTATCCTTGGCAACCATGTTGGGCCCCACAAGCACTTGTCAAAGTCACGTGACCTCCCGCACCTCATTAGTTAGATAGTCGTCGTGATTTATAGATCGCATAACCATTTATACTTGCACAGAATGGAATGGAATAGAATAGGGTATAACCAAATTTTATTTTTTATTATATTCTATTCCATTCGGCTTGCTCCGATAATTATTAGTGTTACTTCGTTCCTTTTGACCCATTCCTTAACCTAAAAACTTACAGCGTTAATGTGTCTGTAAGATGTTTGTCGTTTTATAAAACGTATTAAGATTACAGTAGCTTACAATTAAAACTTTGTTAGGAAAAAAAAAAAATTGGCATTAAGCCCACCGGCCTCCTGCAAGTCGCGGCCTCTCGGGAATTTCCCGATTTCCCGGTGGCCCTGTCCGTCCCTGAACTTACTGTAGGCAACAGTTCTTCTGCAGAAATACCATATTTTAGTGTAAAAGTAACGTCATTCTATTCCAAAGTCTTCTATTCTATGCAATCTAAAAATAGTCTTAAAAAATTCTATTCCTATTCCATTCCTTATTCTATTCTGTGCAATCTATAAAACAGTAGACCTATGTTCTTTCTTGCGGCGCCGTGAAAAAATTATATTCTACGAGAGTCATGAACCGAAAAAATTTGGGAACCGCTGCATTATACAATACATAATCGAAATTTTCACATTTTTCTTGTACTATTACTAATGTGTTCAAAAAAAATCTTAACTAAAAAACGTATGTTAATTTTAAAGTATTTAATTAAATATCAATTTGTCACGAGATATTGACAAAATGGCCGCGTTCAACAAGTCACAGCGCTGGCAGCACTCAACGTCGAAGATTGCCGAATGCATGAATGAACGAATGCAATTGGTCCATTCAATTCGTTCCGTAATCTTCGAAGCTCAGCGCTGCCAGCGCTGTGACGTGCTGAACGCGGCCATTGTTATCTAAAGAAAACAAAGCTTGTTTTCTCGAATCGTTATTTTAGAAATAGAAATAAATTAGAAAATCGTGAATGGCAATATTCTTTATCCTTCTCTAGTATCTTTTCTCCTTAAAATTACATTTTACGATCAATTTTGACAACTTGACCTTTGAATTGAATAATGATCAGACATACGTTTCTGTGTTACTCCGAAATAAGTTTTTTTTTTCTGAACACACTGTACTTTCATATTTGAAAATAAAAAATAACTGAAATAGTTGCTTTGTAAAATTGCAGTTTTATAGAAATCTGGTCCGTATTACGAGTGCACTTTTATAATAAAAATGCTTTTGTGGGGCGCGCTTTTACATTATATTCTTATGAGGAGTGTGCTTCATAAAAGCGCTTTTATTATAAAAGTAAGCTCGTAATACGGCCTTATCTGAATCTAATATTGAATTAAGCCAGCAAAAATATAACAATTGACTTTTTTATTCATTATATTCATTTTTGTGTTAATATATGAGAAAAAAAGGGTAAATTATGTCTTGGTATTCCTGAACATACGGCGACATTCATAAGTATTTACTTCCTTAGAATAAAATAGATTATTCTTGGTGTTGGAATGAGCGTACACTAAAACCACACTGTTTGTTGAATGTATTCTTCTTTGTGAATACATGTGTAATGAGTAGTATAGAATGAATTTAACCCTCCTTTCCATACGTGTGTGTCTTGCATTAGATTCTAGAAAATTAGAAGTGGTGTAACTACAATGTCCATACAAACAACTTGAAGATAGCTTGACTAGATCGGACCGTTAGGGGGATAGAGCATTTACTACAATAGATTAGTATAAATATTCTATTTCCTTGTTCATAAAGGCAAATTCATAGTTTTTACAATCATTTTAAGGGAAAATATTTTGTATTTCGGAACTGTGAGTTTAACTTTATAAATGTCCACATCCTTTCAATTCTTTTCACGTCCTGGCACATACTTTTTCCCATCACAAATGCTTGCATGAAATGCTATTGCGATAATCGCTTTTAATCATAAACGCAGTGCTTTCTGCACGAAATTTCTCATAATTATTTATAATATTTCAAATTATGTTTCATAACTATGTTTTGTATTTTAATTCTTTTACTAAAACTTTTCACTGTCTATTCAAAATTTGTAAATATTATAAAATGGTTGGAATATAAAAATAGAATTGCACATTAGATAGTATCTTTAAATACATGAACAAAATATTCATTTCTCCGTTTTATTTAGGCTCTGCTTCACAAAATTAAAGCTTCTTTTATTGGCAATTGAAATCAAAGGCGGAGAAGAAGGGACGGACTCGAAGATTTCAATAAATCCAAGAGGAGCTAAAATTCAAGCAAATACTCAGGGTTTTTTCATTGCGCAATCAGCGGACGAAGTTAAAAGGTAATTCATGTTTGGAGAACATAACAACATTTAATTAATTATTTATTATTATACACAGAGCATGGTTCTACTGCAAAGCCTGTCACGATGATATCAAAGACGAAACGCTCATCAAGAAGTGCAAATGCAAAAATTGTGAGTTATTTCTGTATTGTTTTCTATTTTACCATCTATTGATGTTGATTCTTTCTCTCTTTGAATCTTTGACTACCTATCTTCAAGATGTTTACAGAGCCACAAAACATATTAGACTGTTTAGTATCTATATCCCTACTTGTCTTTAACTTATATTGAACTCACATTTTTTCGTAAAAAAAATATAATAAGTGGTCTTTAAAGGAAAAGTGTGAGTTCAAGTAGTGTTCTTGTACATGAAAGGAAAAATCCTTGCCTTCCTAAATAAATCATTTCCAATTATATCCAGTGAAATGTAATTCTCATACTGTGTTGGGTGGCTTTTAGTGGCAGTCCAGCAACGTAACTGGGCCCACGATCTAGGTAACTTGACCACTAATATGACTCATAGATCTGTCTAGATCCTGCCTGGGCCTGCTGGAGATCACTTTCTTATTCTCTATCTCTCTTTATCGATATTTCTTAGCTATGTTTCGCTCTTGCATACGTATTTAATTATCTCTTTGAAGTAATGCATTATGCATTTGACTATAAATACAACCGGAATAATGTCCGTACCACATGCAGTAACTTTGGACGAGTGCTACCTTTTTATGTGTAGTGGTACATGTATGCAAAACATTACAGTGCAGTTTACTCAGAGGATGGCAGACGTAACAGAGACTTTTCAAAATGCGCTCTTGCGTAAGAGTGAAAAGCTGTGCTGTTTACCTCTGCCAAACCTCGTGCCTTGTTTAAACGGAATGTAATTTGACACACATTCTGATCCCTTGTGCACTACTGCATGTCTCAGGATTCATCGCATTATATTTCATGAATTCTTTCTTTTCATTTCGAGACTAATGTTTCAGGCAGATATTATTTGACGTGGGGTTTTTCATATTTATCCGTGAAAGTGTTTAGTCATATGTCATACCTTGGGCTCCAATAACAATTGCAGATAAGGACTACAGGACATTTGTAAATAGTTTTAGAATTTTTTTCGGTGTGAGATTCCTTTTTGGATTTTGGCTTTTTGCAGATGTTGGGATGATCATGATGCAGACAGGCATGGTGAAACAGGGACTTAGCTCCTGCTCATACCACAGATACATGGAGGGTACGCTTGTATGCCCTCTCTGTGCCATGCTGTGCTTTGTAGTTACACCATCATATATTGTTCCTGTCAGCGCGCTCATAATAATCCCTTTCAGAACTTTACACAACTGAGTAACTTTACAAAATTCATATTGTTTCAATCATACTTCAGTATAACTATAACATACATTAAATAATCTCATTTCATTTTGGACTAATACTCGTATATTAAATTTGATTTTAACTACATACATATTTTACAGTTTTAACGAATGCTTTTCAGATTGCGTGTTAACAGTAGTTTGAAGTATTTACTAATTCTAACTGTGCGCACATCAAGCATTGCTAAATGCTTTTTTAAAAGTTACTTATACCTACTATTTACTATATTACTAATAAGTTCTCTCATAGATTTATAGTTTTTTTTAAAGATCTATAGTAAGTGGTAGGAACAAAGTCGCCATGCAGTTTGTTCGCTGCAATATTATAATTGCTGTACCGCGCTACAATTTTGCTCACATTTCTAATTTTACTTCATTTCATACTTTCATTTAAAGTAGGTAATTATTCCTTCAATCATTTCATTTGTGCCCAGGGTCCCAACAACATTTGTTTATTAATATTATAGGAGCTCTACTAACTGCTAAAGATGATAGATGAATTCTGCTATGGGGATAGTATTTATCAGTATGTGATATAAATGTTAATTACTAGTTTCCGCCTTTAAATATTGTTGCTAATATGTTGGGTTCCGTAATGCGGGAGGGTAAAAGGGGAAAGTATTGCTTATGGGCATGAGAAAAACTAACATGATCTGTTTGTTTGGCAATCGCCGAACAGTGGCCACCTTCAGGAAAGGGGTTCGGGCCGTTCAGATGGTCGGCCGGGCAAGTACGTATTTGATTTACAGCCATATATACATATATACGCACACACTTTACTACCATCTCACACTTTCAAAAAAATTAACACATTATTCGCTCACTAACGCCATTACACCAGAATTTTAACAACACAGATAGATAAACATTATCAATTGTCAACAATCACCAGTCAAATTAAATAGAATGTTTGTAATTACATGTTGAATATTGTTATACAGTGATTGTCGATAATTTCTTGATGTTAAACGTTGTATGATTAGCTGTGACAATTTGTGATTTAGTGTGTATATTAAAATTTGGTGTAAATGGATGTCGCTGAACATTGATCTAGTAGAGAATAGGCGGTTTGCCATTGGGCAACAGTTCGTACGATTCTGTCATCTCAATGTTAAACTGCTGAAAATACTGTAAATAACTTAGAATTTACGACATTTCTATGGTACGGTCCGAATCATGCTATCATGGCTTACAGTGCTCAGACTGCTCAGAGCTGGTCCGATTTGACTGAGACGTCAACAATTCGGACCGTTCGTAAGCGCGCTTACTTCTTGCCTGTCATTGTACAGGAGTGATCTAGGATGATTGAACGTCACGCCTTGTCCCGATTTTTTTGTTTGCCGCACCGTTGTGAAATACGATTGACAGATTGCATTGGCATAGGTACGCTAAATTTTTGATAGGGGATGCAAATAAATGTATTTAGGATATTTAAAGTAGTATCAATGTATTTACGAAATATGCTTCCAAAATTAACTTGTGATGTTTCTTCGTAAACACCTTTCTAACGTAACGATTTGAATAAATTTTAAAAGATGAAAAGTACTGTATGTCAAAAAATTCAAAATACGTAACGCCGCTGACTTTTCGATGATATAGGTAATGTAATTTGACGTTGCTAATTGATACAAAATTTTTCCATGAAATATCATTTTGATCATAATCAGAATTTTATCGTGTCACGTGACTTTCAATCATTCTGGATCACTCTGTATATAACCTCTGCGCAATGATTAACCAAGAAAAAATAGTTTTGATGGAAATAGTTTCACTCATTTGTGAGAGATGATGAATTGATTAGTTAAAAAAAAAACTTTACTTCGCTATCAACTTTCATCTTAACAAAAACACTTCGGCCCGTATTCTCACCTATTGAAGTAGCGCTTTTTTAAATTTTATTATTATTATTATTATTATTATTATTATTATTATTATTATTATTATTATTATTATTATTATTACTATTATTATATATAACCTTGTCAAGCCATACAAGCAAATGTCAAAGTCACGTGACTGCCCACGCCTCATCTTAGACAAGAGTACCTAGGTGCCAAATTTTTGTAAATTAAACGTATAATATTTTAACCCGACAGTGGGCAGGTTGGGTGTGGTACACCCCAGTCACTTTATAATTGCCGCCATTTTTGCAATGACGGCTATACACAATCATCTAGCCATCTACCTTTCGCAAATATATTGGTCTGTCAATACGCAACATCAACTAAATTGCGGAAAGAGCATCATCAAATCAAAGTGACGTGGGGTGTATTAAACCCCACC
Organism: Ophonus ardosiacus; assembly: GCA_943142095.1. Lineage (NCBI taxonomy): Eukaryota > Metazoa > Arthropoda > Insecta > Coleoptera > Carabidae > Ophonus > Ophonus ardosiacus. The sequence continues at coordinate 31,506,549 of OW964824.1, read as the reverse complement.
TGTCCATAAACGTAACATAAATTCTCTGAAGTGTACTGATACGAATATACTTATTTTGAAATTTCAAGGTACATTTTATATATCTTTTATATATTACTGAATTTTATTTAGTTTTTCTAATGTGTAGGATATCATATGTTAACAAAGATCAGGCGCATTTGTTGGCCACTTGGAAAGAAATAGATACTGAAGAGAAAGTCAATAAATAAAATTTGTAATGATGACAATGAATAACCACCGCAGAAAAAATTAAATTCGAAGCAAGGTCACTGCACAGAATCTCCTAGGGCGAGAGATAGAAAAAGAAAATACGTCTACAAGTCATGTCAAACTTATTTATATATGTAGAGCACGCGATAATTTACTGTGAAAAGTGCAGCACATTTGAATCTTCATAACTTCTCTATAGCTAAAAGCAACTTAGTAAATGTTTTTTTAGATTGTTATTTATTTTTGTTTGTAATATTTATATATTTCTTTGTTTTTATAATATAATGCCAAAGAATATTTTCAGTGAGTGTTTATAAGTTCTATTTTTTTTTTTTTTTTTTCAAATGAATAATGAAATCATTTTATTGGTTCTTATTTCCATTGAACCAGGAACTTCTAAAACACCAACAAATATAATATCTAAAAAAAAAAAATTACCGAATGTTTCATAAAATTAAATTCACACCCCACCTGCCCAAATTTGTAATTTTTTTTCACCTGCCCGCTGCCGGGTTAAATTGGTGCTATTTATAATTTAATTTATCGACGACAATGCGTAAAATTGAGGTTTAGTTGTTAGTTTTTGGTTTGTAAAACGGTTGTTTTGTAACAAGGTTTCATTAGTCACGGGTTGACGAGGAACGAATGATTAAAATTTTTAAACGCGCTAAATTTGCAAAAACCATGGTGAATATTTTATCATGGCAAACTTTTCATTTAATATTATCCTAATTCATAAATAAATATACATATATATTTTTTTTTATTTATTGGGTTTTTAGATTCTATCGTAGATAGAAATATTGTACGATACACATACGTAAATCATCTTTAGTCATTGTTTAATGTGTGTTCTAATTCTGACTAAAGTCTAGCTTTAAGTACTTGTATCGTAAATAACTATTATTTTTATTTCTTTTTTTTAAATATTTTAAAGTTGACATTTGACCGTTAAAGTACATAGTGATTTTTTGGAAATAACACTATTTCAAGAGGTGAGAATACGGGCATTCGTTGTTTCGGCAAGTAATAACGTCAAAAAGAACAAGCGTGTTTAGAGGGTAAATCCACTTATCCTCTTGGGCGTGACCACCGTGAGCATGAAATGTTGACGTCACACACCTAACAACGCAAACTTTGAGCGTTGTGAATATGATTCCGACCAACTGATGGCGCTGTTGGTACTGAAAGCATTATTCGAATCGCACCCTATATATTTTGAATTCACAAATTTTCTAATACACAAATAATACCAACAAAACCTAAATGTTCTTTATCAAGGCTTAGCTGGAAAGTATCTAGCAGTTAGAATTGCTTTATGGTAGCACTAGTAAAATCCCATAGTGCCATATGAGCGATAAACAACAATTCTGAAGCTAGGCCTCTATCTAGCTAGGCGTCGTGTTTCAATCTCAATGTTCGCTCTGGAATTCTCTAAATTTGTAATCACGAAATGCTAACGCACGCGTTTCTCAAATTATATTGTGTGTGTATGTTTTCAACACTAACAACATACACCCGACAACGTAACGCTCTGTGTTGTGTGCATTAGTATAAATGTGAAGCCAGGTCTAGTGTATGTGAATAGAAAAGGGTGTCTATAGATGTTTGAGACGCAATCTTCGTGTAAAATATATTTAAATGTTGTATTTCAAGCGTGCGCTCATGGACCGGAAGATTAACTTATAATATGTGGCCGATGATTCATGTTCAACATTGTAAATAATATATGTATAGTCCTTACTCAAATGCATGAACTACAAAATCTTTAATCTATTTCTCTCTTTACTGTTATTTAAGACTTTCTTATCGTATCGTCAGTATAAAACTCTCTTTTCTTAGTCTTTTAAATGACGTGAGTTTATAATTTATTCAAATTTTATTTTGTAAAATTTATTAAATTATTTTTACAATAACAATAATGAAACGAACATAATCGTCCAAATGTCCATGATAGTACGTATCTGTAAAATGATTAACAAAGCTGAATTTACAACGTAACACCTCTAGTTTACCTTTGATATTTGTGAAATGCTAATACACATTGGCCTGCAGACGAGGACGTCGCAAACATGTTCTCAAGTAAGTGGGGCTCTGTTTCAGATGCTCTGCCGGCACAAAAATGGGGGAAATCACAAAATATTCACCTCGAGTGTTATTATTCTGTCTAAATCATCACATTTTCTTTTCGTTTTACGTTTTCTCTACTTCAGATATACTTATAAATTCTTCTTCACCGTTTCTATTTTCTTCTTTTGCATTGCACTCGATTGTCAACTGTGCTTGTGGACTTCATAGATGTTGATGTTGCCTGCTGCATGCAGTATTCGTAAAAGTATATTTTTATGACACGTGACATTATTGTTAATTGCATCTAGTTTTGATGTTTTCATTTCATAGATAGTAATTTATACATTCCACTCTCAATAGAGATAACGATTTACGACGCTCTGTAGTTTTATTCACGAAATGAATAAGAAATACAAAATGAAATAATGATTAAACTAATCTTAATGCATGATTTAAAGGAAACACAGGAATTTGTAAAAGCGGTTTGTTATGTCGTAAAACATTATATAACTATTTCTTATTGTTAAAACCAAACAATCGCAATTTATTTGCATGTTTTATTATTTGCGCTGTGCTGGTTTTACAATATAAGAAATAGTTACCTACACAAAATTATCCAGTTGGAAATTCAATACATTTAAAAAATTTAGAATGGAATGTACTCTGTAGTTATTTGTGTAAAGACTGATACATTTTTATTCTTTCATATAGTAATGTACTTTATGAGAGAATAGTGAAATGTACAGATGATTGTATTAAATGGATGTACATATATATGTGCAAACCAGAGTTAGCAGTACGTGAGATTAGTTAGTGTTCTAGTCGATTGTGATTACAGATGACCACCATCCTCCCCCCACATTCACACCACCAGAGTTGCCCAAGAAGGTCCACGTGCGAGGTAGTACCTATTCTATTAGACGAACCTCTGCTTCGCACTCTCCCGCTCACTAACCATTCAAAATTTGATCCCGTGCACTCCAGACTATTTTCACTTTTGTTCGCTTTCTTCCCAAATTACCCACTTTATTTTGTATAATGTGTTTATATTTTATTATAAATAAGATTTGGTTGTTGTTCATATTGTTGTTGTAAGAAAATGTACAGCACTTTATTTTGCTTTGATCAATCCAATCGCGTTTTGTCATTTAGCTCATTTATTTCAATGTATGTTGCATCCTTACGGACCTGGCAATTAGTGTTCAATGTATAGATTTTATGTTGTAGATGTTTTAGACTCATGACGGGTCATTTCATCTGTTTCATATGTTAAATTAAAATTTATTCCAAATTTAGTATGCAAATGAATTTAGTTATTAATTGGCATAATTAGTTGTAGATTTTTTTATATTTTTCGAAAATCAAATTATAATCGATTTGGTTAATTATTTTCAGGTGACATTAATAGAGACAGAGACGACTTGAGCTGTAAGTTTATTTAACAAATGCGCTTCAATTAAATATGTGATATTAATTTATAATATTTCGTTTTAGTAATACACCGAAATCACAGAAACAGCACAACACCAGTAACACAAATGGGAAACTCGACTAAGCAAGTAAATAAAGTGAAACCTAATGTGAATCGGGGTACAACGGAAAATGTCGTCTCTCCAGGTTACAACTCAAGGTAAGTTTTATGGAAATCCATCCCCCAACCCCAACAAAATATTCCACACGAGTACGCGATCTCATATCTTTTCCTGTTAGTCAACCTGAAACTCGTATAAAAGTCGAAGATAAAGTGTCAAATAATGAGTTAACCACCCTCACAGTACTACTTCCACTTTCTAATAATGTGCACTTCAAGTTTGTGCACATGTAGCATGCCTCTGTAACAGAAGCACTACCTAACCAAATATTCTGTGCTGAACACGTTGCATTTTATTATATTTATTTGCTTTAATGGAACTTTGTTAAATTTAAATTTGTACCTATCAGTTCAAGCTGCACAGAAATGTCCAAACTGTATGCCATAGTACCTAGTGAATACCTTTAACTTATTAACAAAGTTTTATTTATATCTAACATTTTAAACTGAGTGTATGTGCGTTTTCCAATCAAATCTAATCTTTATTCTGTGAATCTTTTGTAAATACCGTTTAATGTCTCTGATTTGATCCGTTTTCGATCAACTTATGATGAATCTGCTGTGAGCTGTGGTATTTGCTGTTTTCAGACCACCGGAGTCCGAGACATCAAGTTATGCTGGTTATCATCTTGCCTATGAAGTCAAAAAACTCATGTACGCTTCAGCTCTACTTAACACTGTTTGTCTGTCGTCCCTGATTCTTGCCAATCTAATCCTTGTTGCTGTTTTATGTTTTTGTTGCTAGTTCGATACGTTTTTGTTATTCCAAGCATTGTAAATTCTGCTGCAATTAAGTTTTTCTTTTTGAGATTAGTTTATTTTATTAAGTTGCCTTGTTTCGGTTTGCAACTCGATGTTTGTTGAACTTAAAGTATAATTTATTTTTTGCACGATTATTAAATATATGTTGTCGTCTGATATCTATTCAATGTATAGATTTAATTTAGTGTACCAACTTAGGGTACAATTTTTTTTTATTTAGTTAGCTTTATTAGCTTACTGGCATAAGTGTTTTGTTATAGTGGTCTCTTCTCAAAGTGCTGGCACAAATTTATTAAATGATTATTTGGACGATATTTTACAGGTTTTAATATTTCAAATTGTCTTGTGAAAATGATATTTTTTCTTAGCGATGGATTTTACCTATAGCTGGTGGACTGCTACAAACCAACACTATTTATATCTGAATTTTGTTGATTTATATCTGATATTTTTATGAACACTTTGTTTGAGCATGTAGAATTTTAAACTTAATTGGCATGAATTTTTTTCATAAAAAAAAGTGTATCCAGATTTTTATTCTTTTAAACAAGTAAACTCATAATATATCTAATAACACTAAAAATAACTCAAATACTTAAAACATTTGTACATAAAATACAACAGGATACACATTTTTTTCACTATCCTGAAACCTTAAAGCCCTCAATATTAGCTTGATTGTAGTATAGTTTATTTCTTCTGGATGTTTAGTACATATTTTAGAAAAAAAAAGAAACAGAAGAATATGACAGTATTTATTCTTTCGAAATCTACTTAGTTTGGGAATGTTTCAGGCCAACGAGCCGAAGTAGCGGTGGTACTAACACTAATAACAACGGCGTAGCTTTACCAGTTGGCCTCGCTGATGACCAAGCTAAAGATTTTGACTTTGAAAAGACTGAAATGAAATACGATAGCACCGGCATGTTTCATTGGGGACCCGCAAAGAACCTAGAGGACTGCATACTGGTATTTTTATTTGAATCGTGTAACTATTCATTTTATTGATTTATTTTTCCTAAAGGATCGAAACCAAGCGGCAATGACAGTCCTGAATGGACATGTGGTAGTATGTTTGTTTGCGGATCCAGATTCTCCGCTAATAGGATTACGTAATCTAGTTATGCCCTTACGGGCTAGTAACTTTCATTATCATGAGCTCAAACATGTTGTTATAGTAGGATCTGTAGATTATATTCGTAGGGAATGGAAAATGTTACAGAATTTACCAAAAATATCAGTTTTAAATGTAAGATATTACTCATAACAAATACATATTCTGTTTTATAATAGTACATCCTTTTAGGGTTCACCGTTAAGCAGGGCTGATCTTCGTGCTGTAAATGTCAATTTATGTGATATGTGTTGTATTTTATCTGCCAAAGTTCCCAGTAATGATGATCCGACTCTAGCTGACAAGGAAGCTATTCTAGCATCGCTGAACATCAAAGCTATGACCTTTGATGACACGATAGGTGTCTTGAGCCAGGTCTCTGGTGAACAAGATACAGTTGCGTCAGTTGGAAGCCCTATCGTTTTGCAGCGAAGAGGTTCAGTTTATGGAGCCAACGTGCCTATGATTACAGGTTGAATATGTCAAATTTTAATTATATACTCGACCTTAAATGATATTGTAAATTCCAGAATTAGTAAATGACAGTAATGTACAATTCTTGGATCAAGACGATGACGATGATCCAGACACGGAATTATATTTAACACAACCATTTGCCTGTGGCACAGCTTTTGCTGTTAGTGTACTTGATTCACTTATGTCAACGGTAAATTATTGTTATATTATACTTTAAAAGATATTTACCATATGTTGTTGTTTTGTAGACATATTTCAATCAAAATGCTTTAACGTTAATTCGTTCACTAATTACTGGTGGTGCAACTCCAGAATTGGAGTTAATTTTAGCGGAAGGTGCAGGTTTAAGAGGAGGCTACAGGTAAACAAATTATCAATTTATTTCAACTTTTGTAATTTTCTTTTCGTTTTCAGCACAACTGATAGCTTATCAAATCGAGATAGATGTCGAGTTGGACAGATATCACTATACGATGGTCCGCTTGCACAATTTGGTGAAGCAGGAAAATATGGAGACTTATTTGTAGCAGCTCTCAAATCATATGGAATGTTATGTATTGGACTATACAGGTTTCGCGACACAAGTTCGTCCTGTGATGCGAGCAGCAAAAGATATGTCATCACAAATCCCCCAGATGATTTCCAATTGCTACCCACAGATCAGGTTAATGATTTTTTTTTACAAAATTAGTCATTAATATTTGAACGTTTTTTCCTCATTTTTGGTTAGAAAATTTCTTATCGGACTTAAATAACATCAACGCATGCAATCAAATATTTAATATCAAATATCGATCATTTAAAGTAAATTCTATATTCAGGTGCAAAAAAAAACAGGCCACTTTTTTTTCATTATTGTTCATAGCGTCTCGAGAACTATACCTTTTCAACTTCAATTTCAGAAAAAATAACTTCAATTTCAGAAAAAAATAAATTCTATTTCAAAAAAATTAAATTCTATTTCAAAAAAATTAAATTCTATTTCAGAAAAAGTAAATTCAATTTCAGAAAAGGTAAGTTGATAAATAGTTATTTTTCTGAAATTAGAAATTGAAGTTACTTTTTCTGAAATTGAATTTACTTTTTCTGTAATTGAATTTGCTTTTTCTGAAATTAAATTTTCTTTTTCTGAAATTGAAGTTACTTTTTCTGAAATTGAAGTTGAAAAGGAATAGAAGAGCTACGAAGTTAATTGGAGAAAAGTTGCCCCCATTATGAGATCTCAACTTTATGTCAGTTAAGAACGGGGTTGGTGTCGCTTTTGAGCCAATTCGTTTTACATGTTCCGTGCAAGACATATTCGACAACTCGAAACGTCAAAATTTGATACTTTTTATTTCTTCAGTAAATAAATACATAGTTACTGAACGGAGTATAATAGTATAGTAATGTAATAATAACAGCTTAGATTTCTGCACTGACAGCAACTCTAGCTCTCGCTACGACCATCAGCTAATTGAAACATTTTGTTACAAATTTTTCGCTTTTGTTAACTTGGTTCGGTTTAATTCATTAAAAAAGTTGGACTCATAAGCCGGTATATTACTCCAAGTCCATTCTTTACTGGAATAGAGCATGATATGGACGAAAATGTAAATTTTGCAGTTCATTTATTTTTACAAATAACTACCAAGTATGAAATAATTCTGGATTTTTATTGCACTTCTTTATAACACTTTTTTACTCTTTCGAATTGTAATACTCATTTTTTTGGATTTCGAGATGATGCCAAAGTTACATTACAGTTTAATTTTTATAATAATTTTGATCATTAAATAATCCGATAGATATCATCTGTTGTCTTTTTCTACACTACAATTAGAAAAAGTCAAAATTAAAATGTTAAAAACAATGGCTGGTAGCACAAGCCCTGTTTTAACTAAAACGCTGTTATAAGAAATGTCAGATTTCATTATTTAATAATAAAAATAAATATTATCAAATTTATGAAAACATGATTTTAACGCAGAACATAGATTGTATTCAAACAAATATTTTTTAAAAAATCGTTCTTTAAACATAAGGGTGAAATTAAATATTGAAATTTGAATTTGACATTTCTTAAAACAGTGTTTTAGTTAAAACAGGGCTTGTGCTACCAGCCAATGCTGTTAACACAAGTAATAAAAAAAATAAGTGGTCCGTTTTTTTGCATCTGGGTTTATACATACAGAATGTCTCACAACTCGCGCCCGAGAGCGAATGAGGAAACACGAAACTGCACTTCGGATGTGTCATTTCGAAGAAAAAAAAAATCTAGCTTAAAAAATATTAGAGAAAAGACGTCTTAAAATTGACCAATCAGAGACATACACCTTTAACGTGTGTTTGCCGTAATTTTACGTTACTAGGGTTTTATACAAATCAAATCTTCTTTAAAATCTGTGGGCGACTGTAGTATTCGAAAAATGTCAGTTGACAAGGTGAATAAAAAAGGCAAATTCTTACCATGTATTTACCACCATTTGTTGTTTTAATCTCAAAGAATTCAAATGACAATAATATTTTCGTTTAACACATTTTACACAGCTGCTACAACACGTTGCACTGTACGATATAAATGATGATCTCGGATGACACTTTCGCTAACCTAAATTTGTTGATAGTGAAAAGTCAACTCTAAAGTGTCAAAATTACAGTAAGTCAGACAAATTTTGTAACTCACTAGTAGCATTTAATAAGTAAGATATTACTTATTAAATGCTAGTAGTATTTTTGAAACCTAGCAACCAGTTTTATTTTGTAATAATATCATCACACCTCAAGATATCCTTCCGGGATTGGTGGATTAAAAAGTCTTGTAACTCCGTTATGCAAGCAGCCGCAAATTATTTTCTTCTATTTGGTGGCAACCTATTGTCGTCGAAAAGTGTCAGTTTCGTCTGGGGCGCGAGTTATGATGTGAGACACCTGTATATAAATGTGATTGAATATGAGGCACCATTGCTAACTTTGTTATTTGAAGAGATAGAAAGATGGTTAAATGGACAAAGTTGAAAGATATGTATAACGGCAAAAAATGATAAACTATTGAACATCAAATACGCGACTTATTCAACAAAATAACATTTTTCTAAATGAAATGCCATAATGAAAGTGGTACCGTTTAAAATATTTTTTATCCGAAGTTTATTATCACTATGACTCTAAAATTAAAAGCAAAAGAGTTATTTCAAGTTGAAATTTAAATATTATATTTCTTATTTTCATACAAATATGACATTGTAGCTATGGAAACAAAAACAAATAACGAAATTAATTAACTGATCAAAGAACAAATAAACAATTGCTAATAAAAATTATTGGTTTGTATGAGCAAAGCTTAAAAAAATTATTCAAAATGTTGACCATTTCTTTGATAACAAATATATGCTATCACAGAGTTCATAGTTTGTTTTAGTCAACAACCTTTTTGATATTAGAGCTCAGGCAGTAGTAATCCGTATTAGTTAATAATTAATTTCGTTAGTTGATTTTTTTGTTTCCATAGCAACACTTGTCATATGTGTATTAAAATAAGAAATATAATATTTAAATTTCAACTTGAAATAACTCTTTTGTTTTTAATTTTATAGGCACAGTGATAATGAACTTTTATAGTCGGATAAAATATCTTTTAAATGGTACTACTTTCAACATGACATTCCAAGTTGAATAAGTCGCGTATTTGATGTTCAATTGTTTTGCATTTTTCGCCGTTAAATTAGTCGTATAAGATCTTTCAACTTTGTAACTTTGTTCATTTAATCATCTTTCTATCACTTCAAATAAGGAAATTAACAATGGTGGTCCGCTTACGACAGACAGCCTGTACAGGCTGTCTCATTTTCGATGTTTTTTTAGGGTATCTCGGGAAATATTACTGATAGAGCAAAATCGTTGGAACATTCCAGGGTCAACATCTTGAGAAAAGTTTAATAGTCACCACAGGAATTTTCGATCTTTTATTTCCGAGCTACAGCCAAAAACTTGTTTTTCGCTCATTTCGAAAATATCTCATAACTTATTTATTATGGTAGTTAGAGAAAAATTGTTTAAACAAATTTTGTACCGTATTTTAGGTAAAATAAATTGGCGTAATTACATTTTTTGAAAACTTCGTAATTCTCGAGATATAACACAAACTTATGATTTTTTAAATAGCTACCTATGTTGAAAATAGTCTCATATTTTTTGTCTATTTTATAAGCTTTCCAACGTTTATTTCTAATATTATTTGCTTGAGTTTTACACATATTTTTAATTTATTTATTTTAAAAGCTATCATAATAAATAAGTTATGAGATATTTTCGAAATGAGCGAAAAACAAGTTCTTGCCTGTAGCTCAAAAACAAAAGAAGATCGAAAATTCCTGTGGTGACTATTAAACTTCTCTCAAATGTGCAAACGATTTCCCGAGATACAGGGTGAAATAAATTCGAGTTCCTTATATGAAAAACTTTCTTATTACGCACGCAACAGAAAATTGATGCAGGTCTTTATGGCGCCAACTTTTTGAGACAATTTTAATAGGCACCACAGAAATCTTCGATCTTTTGTTTTTGAGCTATAGGCACAAACTTGATTTTCGCTTATTTTGAAAATTCCTCATATCTCCCTTATTATAAAAGATAAAGAAAAAATGTTTAGATAATTTTTATACGCTTTTTACGTAGAATAACGTGGTGTAATTAGATTTTTTCAAAACTTAGTAATGGGGTATTCCACCATTTTTTTTAATTTTATATTATGGAAGTATGGAAGAATTATAGTATATAAATCATAGTTTCACTCAAAAATAATTTATAATATATGAGAAATTAATAATTAAAATTCAACGTCATTCTCCCTAAGACCGGAAAGAGAGAAAACTATTACAGACACTAGCGCCTCCAAGCGAGCAGCGATAGAAGCTTGTTTGTTTACATACAGCATAACAAATTCTGCAAGTTGTATAATAAAATTCGAATTTACAATAAATACAAGTCTCTGCCAGATCAAGAATACCGAGTTTTGGCGTAGAGTATGATGTGTTGTGTTTTGGAACGAATGAGAGTTTTGTTGAAGCAAAAAAGTGAAACTAAATTAAAAATAATTTTAAAAAATTAACAAAACTACTTATAATTACAACATTAATGTCAAGCCCGTATTAAAAGCGCACTTTTATAATAAAAGCGTGCTTGTAATACAGGCCAACGTGTTTACTTATGTTTATTTTCAACCAAAAGCCTGTTTTCTTCCTCAAGAAGGCAAATTATTTTCATATGTTGAGAATCGTGAGCATCTACGTTTAAAAATATTGTGGAGTAATTTCTATACCTTCCTCGTTAGTAGGGTAAGTAAAACATCACTTTGGAGTAAACTCTGGCTGTTTTGGAACAGGTTGAGTAAACTTTGAGAGTAAGGTTATTAGTTTTGAAACGACTTTAAGTAATTTCGTACTCTAAAAGTAGGATTTTGGAACGCAGTCATGGTTGAATTATTCCACTATATTACTCTCTCTTTCTTAGTACTATAATTCTCTCAATTTCCTATTGCAGGGAGCGTGACGTAGTAACCAAAAGCCGAGAAATGAGTGAATTACGTATAAATTGTAAGCTTATTTGAATGCGTATAACATTGTTTATATTTTTTTCAGAACTATTGAAGTCTTATAAAAAGTAATTTATGTCTAAATATTAAAAATCTAGTAGTGGTGGAAGACTCCATTCTCGAGATATAAGATAAACATAATATTTTGTAAATAGGAACATACAGTATGTCCCCGGATTGAGTTTACAAGAGGAAAAAAATTTTTGTTTTTGATTTTACGAAAAAATGCCAAGGGAAGAAAAATTTTTGCTTGAATTAAAACGCATGTTTCAGTTATTAAAACTTTTAATTAATGTAAGGTTCTTTTATTATAACGTTTTTTCGTATTTTGTCCTCCTAATAATACAGTTATTACATTGAATATTACATGATTTTAGTTAGCTTTGAAATATTGACAAATGATTATTAATTCTAATTGCAGAAAAAAAAAAAAACGGCGAAAATCAAAATACCTGTAGTTTATTCAATTAAGGGCCGGTATTATAAAGGTCCAGTTAAATTTAGTTCCATAGTAAATTTAATTAAATGAACAAATGCAACGCGAATTTTTGACAGCAATGATTTAAATGTCATAAGAATATGGTAACTGATTCGATTTTGTCCACTTTATTAAATTTACTGTGGAACTAAATTAATTGGACGTTTATAATACCGGCCCTAACTCTTTTTTATCTGATATTAGAATTAAAAAATCATTTGTCAATATTTCAAAGCTAACTAAAATCATGTTAGATTCAATGTAATAACTGTATTATTAGGAGGTCAAAATAAGAAAAAAACGTTATAATAAAATAACCTTACATTAATTAAAAGTTTTAATAACTGAAACATGCGTTTTAATTCAAGCAAAAATTTTTCTTCCCTTGGCATTTTTTCGTAAAATCAAAAATAATTTTTTTTTTTCCTTTTGTAAACTCAATCCGGGGACATACTGTATATGTTGAAAATAGTTTCATCTTTTTCCTTATTTTATAAGCTTTTCAGTGATGTAGAACAAGTCCTACGTTCCTTTGTTCTGATCATGAATGAAACACGAATTATTAATTTTTGGGGGTAAAAAAAAAATGAAATTTATTAAGAAAAAAAATGAAAAAATCAATTACAGATCATCATTTGTTGATTTTGATTTTATATCTATGTATTACAAAAATTTTCAAAAAAAAATTTTTGACAATTATTTTCGGACTAATTAATTATTTATTTATCGGAGTTTTGACACAATTCGAAAAATGTGGTCTAATATGCTTTCTGAAGTATATAAATTAGAAAAATTAGTAAAAAATAAAAAAGTAAATTAAAAATAAACAAATGATAATCTGTTATTGATTTTTTAATTTGTTTCTTAATAAATTTCTTTTTTTTTTTAATCCAAAAAATTAATAATTCATGTTTTATTTTTGATCAAAACAAAAGAATGTGGACTTGTTCACTTGTTGTACATAATTAAAAAACATATAAAATAAGGAAAAAGATGAGACTATTTTCAACATATGTTCCCATCTAAAAATATTTTGTTTGTGTACATCTCGAGAATTATCTTATTTTTCTTCTTCTCCTCCTTCTTCTTCTTCTTCTTTATTTAGGACTATGTCCTGTTATTACTGCTTTGTTGGATTTCTTTTCTATGGAGGAGGGGTTCCTTGTGATATTGACGTCCAGCTCTCCTTCCATCGTTTAGGAGGTCTATCTGGCGGTTTTTTGTTGAGTGGTTTGTATGTTTTTGTCCACATCGCTATCCTATTTTCGTTCATTCTACGTGGTCTCTCCACTGGCGTCTTTTGCTTCTTACCCATCTAACCACATCCTCTATTTGAAGTTCTTCTCAAATGGTATTGCTTCGTAACTGATCTCGTAATGTTACTCCTTTTATTGTTCTTAATGTTTTCATCCCTGTGGTTCTCATAATATTTTTAGTTTTACATGTCTCAGCTGGAAGGGGATTCCACTCATATCGACTTTTTGTATAAATTGTATACATAATTATTTCTTCCCATATAACTGTGTTATTGACGCAAATTTCTTTTCTATATGTTTTATTACTTTTTTTATAAATTCTAAAATATATTACACACTTTCAAAACGCGCGTATTTTTTCGGGCTTGATGACGCAACCGAACCCGGCTCTCTTTTATTGGCCGCTCTGTAAGTGGGCGTTCCCATCTTCAAACCAGTGACTGCCAGACTGTTCCACTGGAGTATTTGGTTATGGTGGTTATGCGGCTAGACGCTATTATGTTCACAAACACTTAAATACTAATAAACTATAACTGCAATACAGGGTGTTTCATAATATATGCGCAGGACTTCAGGATGTGATAGCTCGTCCAAAAATATGAAAAAAGTACTCTTGGTCATAAGCTCTAAAGTTGACCGTTTTCGAGAAAAATCAACTTTTATGTTGAAATTATGGTCAATTTTTTGTCTTTTTTGATACAACCGCCTTGCTTCTGCCGAATTACCGCTCGCCATTCCGTAAAGGTAATGCATTTCGCACATTTCTGCGTTTGTGTAATTCATTTTTAATTTTGTAACACAAATTTACTTTTTGTAGGTACAAACAAATTGTTATTTTGACAGGAGGTAGCTTTTGTTTTAAAATTTAAAGCCTACTTGATAAAAAGAAAACTAACGGCAGACATTCCTAACAATTTATTTAACTGAGTATGATTTGTTATTGTTTTTTTTTTTATTTTGCAATTATGAAGTTAACGTTTAGTTTTGTTACTTGTTCTAAAGTTTAAATAAATTTTGTATAATTAGTAAAAAAAAAAATTATTTCAAAAAATTTACCATGTTTTTCAACATAAAAGTTGATTTTTCTCGAAAACGGTCAACTTTAGAGCTTATGATCAAGAGTACTTTTTTCATATTTTTAGACGAGCTATCACATCCTGAAGTCCTGCGTATATATTATGAAACATCCTGTATACTAAATTTACGATAAGTAAAAGAAAAGAAAATAAGAACAAAATGAAATTTTCAAATATAAAGCGATATAACCTTAGCCGCACAACATGGTTTACAACAAATGGTTTAGAACATCTGGGCACCATCTGGGTAACAGCAGTCGCTGAGAGAGGAAGCATATTTATAATGCCATTGCTCTTCAACACGGGTTCGCTTATGTCGTAAGGCGGGAAACAGTGGATACCGAATATTTGCCATTTTTTTTTCTTCTATAAGAAGCCGAATTTTAAAAAAAGAAAAATTAGGGAATTTCTGAATTTAAAAATACTATAACATAAAAAAATCAAAAAATCGTTGAATCCCCCATTGGCCTTACACATGTTTTATAGATTCGTGCTTTGCTTTGTTGACATATGATTGTTTTTCCAAATTACGTTGAGACATCCGGATATTTTTGAGGCTTTAACGGAATTTTCCCTGGTTTCTTCTGTCAAATTTCTGCTGCTTGATATGTACGACCCGAGGTAGTTGAATTTCATTACTTGTTCGATAATCTTATCGTCAACCATCAGTTTACATCTTATGGGTTCTTTTGAAATCACCATTGATTTTGTTTTCTCCTTCGACAGGGTCATGTTAAATTTTTCGGCCGTTGTTTTAAATTTGCATAATATTCGTTGTAGATCATCCTCATTTTCGGCTAATAAAGTAGCGTCGTCGGCATAACATAAGATATTTAAAGATTTATTTGCCATTTCATAACCTGCGTTGTTTCTTTAACTTCCTTTATTATTTCTTTCATAATTATATTAAAGAGCATAGGACTCAAACTGTCTCCCTGTCTAATTCCTTGTCCAATAGGGATTTCCTATGTTAATATGTTATATTTGAGGCGTGTTCGGTTGTGGCTATGTAGGTCTTTTATAACAGCGATGATTTTAGTATTGATTCCATATTGTTGTAATATGTTGATGAATAGGGTAATACCTCTGTAGTTTTGAGCCTTATTTGAAGATAGGGATGGTTATACTAGTTCTCCATTCTTCTGGTATTTTTCCTTCTAAAATAATTTTTTGGAATAGCTTTGTTAATTCTTTTAGGGTCAATGTTCCTCTATATTTAATCATTTTATTGCTAATATTATCTGTATACACTGGAGGTTTCTTCCTGGTGGTATTGATTCTTTGCCGGTATTTACATAATACCAGACCAAGCTCTGTTGTTGCATGTGCAGATGCCAATACTCTTACATCTAAACCTCTTTAGGGTGTACATTACCGTTCGTTATTATTAAATAGATGCTTAATTGGAATTGGGCACATGTAGCTAATAACATTTCCCCGTTACTGTTTATCGCGTCTTCGTTAAAATGTTGCATCACACCTGGAATGGCCGTATTACCAATTCGCGAGGTGAAGTCTCCCAAGAGAAAAAGTTTTGTGTTCCTGTGTACCTTGTCTAATGTATCTTCTAGTTTTTCAAAGAATTTTTCTTTTTCATCTTTTGGTTTGGTAATATCTGGCGCATATATGCTTATAATAGTCATCTTTGCCACTGTAGAAGAGTATGTAGTTATTGTATTGTACGTTTCCTTTTCCTTTCTTCTTTGTTTCTGATAGTGAGCATATGTCAATTTTGTGTCTTTCTAGTTCCAGTAGAATCTCCTAGTCTTTCTTGTTCCACGATGTGACATTGCAAGTTGCTAGACGTATTAAATTATTTTTTTCCATGTTCGTTTTCCGTTTCTATTCGCATTATTATTCCGGTAAGACTGTCCGAGTTCGGAGGCTAGTTTAGCAGTATTTTTAGCATTGTGTAATTTTCCGGAAGTTGAGTTGCTAGCCCGTTCCACCAACTAGCTCATTTAGCATTACCCAGGGTGCATGACGAGGAGGCGAGCTAGATTGCACCCCGAGAATTATCAAGTTTTGAAAAAATCTAATTACTCTTTGTTATTCTACATAAAAAAAACCATATACAAATTATCTGAACATCTTTTCTTTATCTTTTATAATAAGCGAGATACGATGTATTTTCAAAATAAGAGAAAAAATCAAATTTTAGCCTGTTACTCAAAAACTCAAAAAACAAAGGACAATCGAAAATTCCTATGGTGTCCATTAAAGTTCCGTCAAAAAGTTGGCCCATAAAGACCTACGTCACTTTTCTGTAGCGTGCATAATAAGAAAGTTTTTCATGTAAGGAACTCAATTTTTTTCCACCCTGTACTCCTGTACATTTGAGTACGAATGAAATACGTGTAGTTGTATTAATGTAAGTAAAGTATTTTAGTATTTGTTGGTGACGGGGTAATTGGTGATGGTAGGTGTTCGTGTTGATGCAATTCGACCCCGGGCTGGAGTATAAGCCAGCGCGCGGGCGTGGAGGCGGCGGCCAGGGTAGTGGCACTGGTGGCGGTGGCTCCAACAAGGACGACAACTCCTGACTACTATTGTGTAGCGCCCTCACCGATGGTCCCTACTCCTACATCTAGACCGCGCCACCGGTCGTCCACCCACCATTCCGATATCATATCTCTTTATTCTCTTATATTCGTTTGCATGCATCCTTATTTCCCTGGATATTATTATTCTCCTTTATATTGTTAAGAATTATTAGTTATGTATCTTGCTTGATTTTGTTCAATTATTTCTTTATTATATTTTTTAATTTTACGTTGCTGTTGGGTATATTTACTTATGGTTAATTATGTATAGGTTTTTTATAAATTCAGGTTTAGTTTTAGAAAGTAAAATAAATGTTTTAAGTTAGTTTATGCTTGGTTTTGTTGAGTTTTTGGTAGTAGTTGGTCCCCATGTCATGTCTCATGGTAGAAGTTGCAAATCGGTTGGTGGTGAGAGGAGGAAGTCCTGAGGGTCGCTACACTCTTTTATTGTGTTACTTTTCCTAAGACTGTCAATCCTGACTTGAACACTAACTAACCCAGTGCTTTACAACTTAATCATTATTGATGTGCTGCTGTATATGAAAATTCGGACTTAAGACACATCGATGAGTAGCTACGAATGTTTATATAAAATTATATTTTTGGCTGAATTCGCGTAAGCTATCAAATGTTCATAATATAAATAGTCATGAGTGGCAAACACCTCGAGCTTTATGTGCGTGTAAATGATGAGTGTTTGTATATTTTGTGCAAATGTGGTAAATTATAAGTTATTTGTTATGTATGTCATAACGGTGGGTTTATAAATGCAATCATGTTAAGACCTAAACATTATCATATTCAAATTTTTAATATTAGATTTTTATTAAATGGATTGTTGTGAATATTGATTATTTATGAAAAGTTGTAAAAAGTGTAAATTTATATACAATGAATTGTGATATTGTAAATATTAGTCGATAGTTGCAAATTAAGTCAAATCTGTAAATTTTCTGTTATGTAGTTTTTTTTCTTTTATTTATAGAGGAATTTAAGATTTTTCACTTATGAATGTCACTCTATTACTTGTTGTTACATCAGCATTCAGCAACGTATTAATTTCATTTATATATCACACAGTAATTTTCTATTCATCAATCTCAATTCTTAAATATATTCTCTGTGGTCTGCGGTGATCACGAACGTAACAATCAGAAAGCTGATGAGCTGACGCATCTCCATTGCTACTCTCAGCTCAGCTGCAGCTGTGTCTTGTTATATAGGTGTACAGAATATACTTTACACGCTAACTTTGTACATTGATAATTCTCACGTGTACAGTTGTTTTTCATTGAATTGTTTAGAGGTAGATGTCGTCATATCATGAAATTCAGAAATTGCAATAACCAACCAAAGCGCTAACGGAATCTCACTTTTTGTACCCGAACTTCACCAACTAATCGATGCTTGTGTATGCCTTTTTTTGGTAGGTTATTGTTATTTTGTATTTTTTGTTGTATTCATAATAATGGTTAATCACAATTGTCGTTAATGCTGAAATTAACACGCATCTTTTTAATTACTATGTGGGTACATTGCTTAGCATAATGTTGATAATCAATTACATCTAGGTAGTTTTTAAATTTACTTTAGGTACAATGAAGTTTTTTAATGTGCATAAGTGCAATTAACTAAAAACACCACTTATTAAATACCTGTACCTATTAATTTTTACTAAAATACCTACCTGTATGACAATTTAATGATTACCTGTTTTAAACTTGTAGATATGGTGTTATATTAATATTAATTTGTTGAATTTTACTGATTAAGCTTTAAATTCATTCAGAATAAATTTAAATGAACTAATTAAATGTGTTTCTGTACATAACATGTAAATGTGATACTTTTATTGAGAAATAAGTACGTTTAGCTACCGTTATCTGTAAATCAGGACTCCAGAGTTTATTCAGGACTTAACAAAGAGCAACTACCCACATAGTGGTGGCTTTATTAATTTAGAGTAGATACTATTTATTGGGTATTACGCTAAATTTTTACGGACAGTGTGCAGTACTGTTATTTGCTCTAAATTGGCAGCTAATTGGCTATTAATATTAATAACATTGCACTGAGCAATTACTAAAATATTGTTGTTGATGTTATAATTGTTAAACAAAATGCATATATTGTATAAAACTATATTGAATAATACACTAAAAATTAAAATGAATACTGATAAAACTTTAATATTTTGGATTATTTTATCATTATTTTTAAAATACCACAAATAATTTAGAAAACATTAATATGTATGAATAATAAATACGATTATAATAAATACTTTTATTTTTTCTTTACAAAAATATATATATTTTTACAAATATTTAAATAATTTAACAACTAATTTGTGCATATATATTACATTTTTTATTTTTCATCGAAATATTTCTGATATTTATTTGAAACAGGCCTAGAGTGAAATTTACTAGGGGTCGATGAAATTGATCTTCCTTCATCTATACACAAGTTTTGTATTGGCGGTAAAACAACACATTTCTCTCGAGGTGAGTAAATAAATTTTGAAAGTGATTTGGAAGTACTAGATTTAAGTCTAGAGTTTGCTGAAGAATTATGTAGATATCTTTCCGGTTTATTTGCACTGAGCGGTGATTTTTTTTTACTTCCTTTGCTACTATAAGGCACACTGGAATTAGAAATATGGGGTAGTGATGAATATTCGCTTGAAGAGTCTTCTTTTTGCCACTTAGATGCAGATAAATGTGATTTCATTATAGGATTTTGATATTCAAAATTAGGTTTATGAAACGGGGAACTATGTTGTAAAGATATTGTTGTAGCCCGTAAAAAAGGTTCACTTATTTCATTATTATCACTTTCTTTTACTGATGAACTGTTCTCGCTCAGTTTCCGATCTCGTCTTTTTGATAAAGATATATCACGCATGGGATAAATTTTACTAGGTTCTTGGCTTTTATTTAATAACTTTGTTTTTACTTCTTTTAATACATTTTTTATCACAGCTTCTTTTATTTTTCTTTTTGTATTTATAGGTGTCTCTTCACTTACATTACAATGATCACTGTCTGAATGCTCTGCGATTATTTCTTCATAAAATTCTTCTACACATTCTTCATTGCTAGGGTGAATTTTCATGGCACTTCCAATAATCCTGTATATTTAAAAAGATTATTCGCGTGACATTTTATTTATTATCAAATATATACCTGAGATGGGGAAAATTACATGTCCATTGTTCATATTCATTTGAGTCTTTACCATTGAACACAGTTTCACCATATAAAATCTTATCCAGTTTTTCAAATTCTTCTGTTACTTTTCTTGTTGCTTCAATTTCTATATCTTCTGAACCAGATGTTGAACTCCCAGAACTCTTATAAGACAATAAATCTCGGAATCCTTCATCACTGGCAAATACATCTGAAGATCTGGAAAACGTCGAACTGCCGGATGATTTAACTCTCTCTCCAAAATATATTTCTTGAATACATGGTTCACTTGAATGCGCATTGGTATTTGGCAAAATATTTGATGTTTCAGGTAATGGGAAATTTGTCAAATTTATTTTTTTTGAAATACTTCTCTTTTTAGACATTTTTTAATATACATAAATAAAACAATATATTTATTTATGGCACAGGGTAAATATAAACAAAACATCTTCTATTTCTTATAGTTTGTAATTTACTTTGTTACACACATTTTATTAAAATTTACTAAAAAAGTCTGCTTATACAGGCAAAGCAAAACGATTGAGAAATGTCAATGCTCTACAAACAGTAAAATATTGATTTTTACAAATGTTGACAATAATTATTTATTACATGATTTTAATTTTACTGTTTCATAATTCCAACTTTGTGAATGTTAATTTTTATTTTATCTTTGAATTTGTAAATAAATTGATAAAATTGTTACTTTAATGTTAAGCATTATTTTTCAAAATTTGGCGCCATTAAAAAACTTTTTTATTTCAGTACAAATATAATTTTTTGCTGTAAAAGAAATGAAGTAATAAATTATATATACAAATCTGGAAGTAAAATACCAAAATATAATATAAATTTTCGAAAAATGGTTTACATTTTGACGTTTAAAAACGGAAATGTGACATCATCAGTTTGTTGTCATCAATGTGGTTGCCACAATTCAAATAAAACCTAAAATTAAATTATGTCATTTTATTCAATATTTCTCGCTATAAAATGATATAAAATTATGGCTGTCTTCAATTTTTGATAGAGTACTACAGTTTATATATATTTTAAAATAAAATTATACATTAAATGTTTGTATTATAATTCCTTAAGGTTGGCTATTCTATTGCCAACGAAACTATTGCAATGCTTCCTCTTTACAACTGACGGCTCATCTCAAAGTAAGTTTGAGTGAGACTCAGTTTTGTGATTTAATTTAGTGCGTAATAAATAGTTTATAATTATAATTAGTATAAAGTGATCAATATAGTGTAGCTTTAAATTCACGTATGTATTTTATTAAAGCGTTATCATTCTTATTATTAAATAAACATCTGGATTATTCTTTAGTAGAATGTTTTTAATCAAAAAAATGCTTCTAACTTTATTTAATATAGAAGTGATGTAGTTTTTAACAATAATTTAAAGTTCTCTATTATTAAATAATTGACTGAAGGAGTTGTTTGCAATTTGATTAATTTACACTTAATTTTATTCAAAATTTTCTTGACTTGTTTAAGAGCATTGTCTAGGTCTATTTATAAATTTGTTCAAAATATCCAGCTTATTTTTTGTTTGTTCATTGTAAATGAACATATTAAAAACATTTTCTCGTAAATTATAAGTAATATTTAATACTATATAGCTGAGTCATTAGATACTTTGATCAAGGTTATTTAACTCTCAAGTATCATCACAACAAAGAGTGACATGACTTCTTTTTTCAGATTATTCCAAAATGTTTATCTGGGACTGGTTTACTGGAGTATTAGGTTATTTAGGTAAGTATTTGTTATGTCATGAAGAAAAACTTTTGGCATATATTTGCCAGATGTAACAACAGATTAATTATACTGGACAAGTTTACCATTAGGTTTATCAAAAAGAAAAGGTAGATACGTATTCACGGGTTTACCTGGTTCAGGTAAATCATTGTTGATTCAACTTTTAATAGATGAAAATGAAATTGATGCCATTCCTTGGTCTGACGATACGAACTGCAGGGCTACTCCTTTGCCCGCATGTAAGTGCTGGATATTTATATTATTACGTGTGTGCAGGCTTATGGAAGAAGTCGGGAAAGTTATTATTTCTGGGTTTGGATAATGCGGGCAAGACTACCCTCCTTCACATGCTCAAGGATGACCGATTGGCGCAGCACGTTCCAACACTCCATCCGAGTAAGCTTTCACACACACGATCCTTGTCTTCAACTTTATATTACAATCAAACTTAAAATATATTTTGTTTTTAGCATCAGAAGAACTTTCAATTGGCAATATGAGGTTTACGACATTTGATTTAGGTGGTCACACTCAAGGTAATTAAATTTATCAGCTAGTGTATTAAGCATAGAGTTTGTTTTTGATGTAAGAATGATGAATTGAAATGTATTTCTTATTTCAGCTCGGCGTGTATGGAAAGATTATTTCCCAGCAGTTGATGCTATTGTGTTCTTAATCGATGCCTTTGATCGTAATCGCTTTGTGGAAAGCAAAAATGAGTTAGACTCCTTATTAACAGATGAAACACTTTCCAACTGTCCAGTTTTAATTTTGGGAAATAAAATTGATGTACCTGGTGCAGCATCAGAAGATGAACTTAGAAATTTCTTTGCTTTGTACAGCCAGACAACAGGAAAAGTAAGTGCTTAAAAAATTGCTTCCAATAATAAGTAACTAATGACGTGTATATGTGAATAGGGTAAAGTGCCACGAACCGAACTCCCTGGTCGCCCATTAGAATTATTTATGTGTTCAGTACTGAAACGACAAGGTTACGGTGAAGGATTTCGCTGGTTGGCACAATACATCGATTGAATGGTTCTAGCTTCTTACAGAACCGAAACTCATCAACAACTCTACTCAGAATAACACATCTGCACCACTTGGCAGCTGGGCGTTAGTCTGCGTCATCGTCAGTCAATTGAACCGATACAATTTTTGCTTTGCCTGTTACGTGATGTTGATGTGTTACGTTTTAGATCATTTTATACTAAAAGAAATCTTTATTTATAAATTATCAACAGATTTTACTACCTTTTCTGTTTCAATATATTATTATTTGTAACCCATTGGGTTTTTAAACGGTTCCGCCCTTTTAAAATCAAGTTGAAATTTTAATTAAAATATTTCCATATTTACATATTCTTCTGTAACTACTTTTCATCTGGGACTGAATATATATTGTTTTATGTTATGAAGTAATTTTAAATTTATTTATTAAATCATTCGTTTCAGGTACAATACTATTATTGTCGCGCACATAGTTCTACTAAAATTCATTAAATTTTTCTAAAATCACCACTCAACTCATCTTTAGCAGGACAGAAATGTGATTCAACTATTGTATCTGACACACCTTCCAAACAAGACGGGTTCCATTCAGGCTTCTTGTCTTTATCAATGAGTAGGGCACGAACACCTAAATAGCAAATATTTATGCAACAAGAGTAAAAAGTATAGTCTTATTTCACGAATAGGAAAGTTTGTATGAACGAGCCGCAGACGAGTTCGTCAAATTTTATGAGTGAAATAAAACTTTTTATTCGAGTTGCATACAATTATTTTTTATGTCTAAATTTGTGAAAAAAAGTGTCGTAATGTTTCATTATTTCGCACATTTGCCTTACAAAAAGTGCACTTTTTCACACTTTTATTGTGTTAAAAAAAGACAT
The DNA here is from genome assembly GCA_943142095.1 of Ophonus ardosiacus. Classification (NCBI taxonomy): domain Eukaryota; kingdom Metazoa; phylum Arthropoda; class Insecta; order Coleoptera; family Carabidae; genus Ophonus; species Ophonus ardosiacus. The sequence continues at coordinate 31,482,545 of OW964824.1, read as the reverse complement.
ACTTTATGAATCCATTTTTATGAAAAAAAGTGTACTTTTTTTAACAGACTTAAAAAACATATTTAATACATCAAAATTAATATGTAATCAATTTACCTTCATTAAATTCATTATTATCTAACGTATTACAAGCTACATTATACTCCATACGAAGACATTCTTCCAATGAACATAAGGTATTTGCACGTGATATTATTTCTTTTGTAACTTTCAAACTGGTTGGAGACATTTTTAATAACAAGTCATGTGTACATTTAGCCCATTTTGAATCGTCTTTTTTCAAATTTTCTAAAATACATTCAACTGAATCAGCATCAAAACAATAATTAATTTTCTCCAGAACAGGTTGAAGGCTAAATTTAACAGTTTTGCATTCAGAACATTTCTTTAAAAGTTCTTTTATTTCTGATTCACGGTGACATTGTAATAAACATTTGTGCAGAGTAGGTATATCTTTGCTATTTACATAATGTGTTGCAATTCCAGCTAACACTGTATCATATCCTTTTAACCTCTGTCCTGTTAATGCTAAATATAAGCCTATTTTACCCTCCATTCTTGATAAAAAATAAGACATGCCTACATCTGGAAAAAGGGCTATTTGGGTTTCGGGCATAGCAAAAAGAGTACGTTCCGTTGCTATACGATAACGACCATGTACTGACATGCCACATCCACCACCCATTACAATTCCATCTATGATTGCGATGTATGGAATCTTATAAGTTCCAATAACACCGTTCATAGTATATTCTGTTTTAAAAAATTTGTATCCATATTTATCCTTTTTTCTGTTTGCTAACACAATAGTTTTTACATCTGCACCTGAACAAAATGATTTTCCCCCTGCACCTCTCACCACAACGAATTTTTTACTTGATTCCCATTTTATTAATTTGCGTAGGAGTTTTTCCACCATAGATAAATTTAAAGAATTTAAAGCTTTTGGACGATTTAGTGTTATTATACCTTTGTCTCCACATATATCGAAGACAACTTCTTCAATATCTGAAGACTTTTTCTTTGACTTTTTCGTACTAAATAACTTATTGTTTCCAATAATTTTGAATACATTCAAAAATTGATTATGTTTTTTTAATATCTAAAATATAAAAATGTATGTAATATTCACGATTTTAAATTACAAACAGTCTCCTAATACTAATATGATAATTACCATTTTAGTTAAATGTCAAAAGGGAATGTCTAACCAAACAATAACATAATTTTGCTATATTGTTTTATGATATGTCCTTCAGAACGTATCTAAGCAATAGGGCGCGAGCATACACGTGACTGGAGCGACCTTAGTGCATGGAATCAGCTGATTTGTGTGCACGTGTCACTTTAACAAGAACAATATTTTGACTTATTTTGATCGGCTAAAATGTTATTTTACAATATTCAGGCAGTAAAACACATGATAATAACTTTTTACATTTCAAGGTTAAAATATTATTAAAACATTGTTCTTGTCAGAGTGACATGTGCACACAAATCAGCTGGTTCCTAGCACTTGAGTCACGTGTGTGCTCGCGGCCTGTGCAAATCAGCTTATTTCAAGCACTTCAAGGTCGTTCGAGTCACGTGCCTGTCACTAATTTTACTTGTCAAATTCCTGAAAATGTAACGAAACAAACAAAAATTATGATGGTCTAATGGCCAGTTGCACCGCTTATGATTAAAGTCTTAACAGGTTAACAAAAGTAGTGCCTATTGAAATTCTGACAGTAATATTTAACAACTCATTTGATATTTCGTTTCTATACGATATCAATTTAAACATGTTAAAATTTAACTTTAAGTAGGGTGACCAGATGTCTAAAATCACAAAAGGAAGAGCCAGGAGATAAAAATCTGTTGTGGTCAGCACAAGATCTCTCGCTATTTCCATATTAGGCTATAAAAGTACTGTACATATTTGACATTTCTGATACACACAAAAACATCTCTTCTTTATATATTTTTTAATTCATTCTATTCACTCTTATTCTTCTAATGTTCGAGATTCTTCCAATTCATTGATGAGATTGGCGGTATTTCTGAAGGGTATATGTAATATACAGAGAATTTATTTTAAAATGCAACATTATGGTTTATCACTTCCATGGTTACTCACTATTGTCAAAAACTGACAGGAATGTAATATTTGTCCATTTTAAAATGCAACATTATAAATAGCATTGCAGCACAGGAGATACCTCCAGAACCCATCACAAATGGTGTCAATTCTTATTACGACCGACTAGAATATTGCCTCAGTGTGAATGGGGATATTTTTTTAACATTTATTACATGAAAGTTATGTATTTTTGGAAGCTAAAGTTTGTTGAGATTCGCTACATTCATGTTTTGATTTTTTGTTAATCGCATGTAGGCTAATTTATTGGAAATTAGTTTTGATAATACAAAACTACAAATTTTATATGTTGCATTTTAAAATGGACAAATATTACATTGCTGTTATTTTTTGATAATAGTGAGTAACCATGGAAATGATTGACCATATGTTGCATGTTAAAATAAATTCCCTGTATATTACAGATAAATTTAAAAATATTTTTTTTTATTAGTTGCGAAGCCTAAGATGAAAATCTGTAGTGGCCAGCACAATACCTCTCGCCATTTCCATATTAGACTATATAAGTATTGTATTGCACTTCGCTTTCGAACCGTCGTTTTATTACAAAAAATTACAGAACTTTACTCAAATATTGTTTTTTATTGTATTTAACATGTCTTCTGCACACATATAATTCTAATTATGTATATCTATTTTTCATTGTATGAGGAAGTTTCTAAATGCGAGAGATTCTTCCAATTCATTAACCAGATCGGCGGTATTTCTGATGGATATATGCATTTTACCACAATTTTACCTATAATTTCAAATATTTAATTAATAAAACAATAAGAAAGATTAAATATACTTCCCAGAAAAAGCTATCAGAATGTCACTAAAACTGTTAATTTTTGACACTGACATGTGTCATTTACAAACTATATTATAAACATTGGAATTTGTCAACTGGTTTCCTTAGTGCCTTAGCCTCTGCGATTAGATTACTCTATAAATTTATAGTGTCTTTATCTCTAAATCTATACAAGATATAATAAAAATTAGGTAGAGAATTTTATGTTCTTCAATATTTAATAAAAAAACTCCCAAAAAATTATATTTAGAAGAATTTTTCTAAGAAACTACTACTTCCGGTTGTTCAATTGTTACCAAAATCTTTTCAGCACTTCCCAGGATTGAGAAAACTGCAGTTAAATATTTTTTAAGTCTTATAGTTTTTGAGGAATCGTGTCTACAACATCCAGACATCCACACACACACACAGATATCATTTTAAAAATGTTATAATCGGATTCTAGGGACCTTAAAAAGAAGAATTTTTTTATTTCTGGTAAAATTGTAAATTATAAGAAAAATACTACATCAAAAAACTGATACATGTGTAATTTTTACAAACTTATAAAAATCGATGTTATATTTTTCTTTTAACTGACACTTTAACTGGGTCTTATTTTTTTTTATATTTATGGCCGATTACACCAACGTAACTTAAATTTTAAACCTGGCTTAAATTGACAATATTGCGTCGAAATGAAATGTCAAATTATAATATACGAGTCTGGAAAGATGCAAAGTTAAAATTTTAACCACATATTGAAAAACGCCCTAAATTGTTTAATATAATAAAACTTTTATATGAACCATTTTTTTTATTACTTATAATAAAAAAGATGGGGGGGGGGGGAGTGTGTGCATCTTGTTGGTGCAACTGGAGATTATTAATAAAAAAAATTTAATTCTGGGAGCTTTAAAAATTTCTTAATACAGCTGCGTTCATTTTTGTGTCACACACAAAATATTGGGCAGAGAAAACAGGATATAAATTTAAAGGGTGAGAATATTACTTTCAGATCTTGCTTTATTATCAACTTCTAATAAAATTACAAAAATAACAAATTTCAAATTTCGCATCCATATATAAAATTTAAGAAGTGCCTTATAGAGTACCGTGCAGCCCATTTAATGGCATGCAAATAAAAAGTATATTTTAAATCCTATGTTCATATTAGTTTTTAGCATCAACATTACAATTTATTTCTAAGGTCAAATCCAGAAACAGGAAGAAAATGTTGTTCCACAAAATTACTTGTAACCTGCTCCAGTGTAGGTGGATTCCACTTAGGTGACTGATCTTTGTCAATTAAACGTGCTCGGACACCTTCAGTGAAGTCATGGTGCTTTAAAGTGTTATTGGCCACATTGTACTCCATTTGTAAACATTCATTTAAAGTTGACAATCTTGCGCCACGTTCAAGCAATTCCATTGAAACTTTCATACTTGTAGGTGACATTTTCATTAATGACTGGTAATTATGTTGAGCCCATTCCGAATTATCGTCTTTTAAATTTTTTACAATATTTTCCAACGTATCAGCGGCAAAATATTTATTAATTTTGTCCATATAAGGGGCAAGACTAAATTGGACATTTTCAATTTTAGAAAATTTCTTTAATACTGAGTCTATGTCGTGTTCATTATTACAGTCTAATAGAGCTTTTTCTAAATCAGGTAAACTTTTGCTCTCTACATAATGAGTAGCAATTCCAGCTTTCAAGACATCATAGCCCTTTAGTCTTTCTCCTGTTAGAGCCAAATATAATCCTAATTTACCTCCTAATCGTGGTAAAACATACGAAGTACCAACATCTGGGAACAAACCTATTATAGTTTCTGGCATAGCGAACATTGTTCGCTCTGTAGCTACACGATAATGTCCATGTACTGATAATCCAACACCACCACCCATCACAATTTTGTCTATCAATGCGATGTATGGGATTTTATACGTTCCAATAACACCATTCATAGTATACTCGTGTTTAAAGAATTCCTGCCCATAATTTTCACCTTTCATATTCGACAGAACAATAGCTTTTACATCTCCACCTGCGCAAAATGCTTTCTCACCAACACCTTTTACAATTACCATATTTTTTTCTTGTTCCCATTTGATTAGTTGTGGAAGAATTTTCTTTACCATGGATAAAGTAAGTGAATTTAAACCTTTTGGACGATTTAATGTTATTATACCTTTATCTTTTACAGTTTCGAATATAACATCGTTTGCCTCCGACATTTTCCTGAAGAAAATGTAATTTTTTGTACTGATTTGTTTTAAATTACTTGTAAATAATATTTTTTTCAGCATCTGCAAAATAATTTATTTAATTCACTGAAAGTTTACTTAAACTAAATATAAATATTATTAAATTAAAATTCAAAATAAAAATGTACAATAATTACCATTTTGTCTAATATACTAACATGTATTTAACAATTTAAAAAATATTTTTCTTATCTTAAGAGGTCAAGTCATTCTGTTATCCGTTTTAGGGATATTAAGAAAACATCAAGCACGATACCAATTCATATCAGTTCAATTTAAATTATATAATAAAATTTACTTACTTATAATAAGAAATTATGTACTTAATTTAACCTAACACACTTTGTTCTCATTTATTTACAATTACATAGAATGGCAGAATATTTCAAAATAAGCAAATTATAATTATGTAAATATGCCGGTGTCTACTTTGCTTATGGATGGACTAAAGGAAATACAATGGTAAAATTATTATATAGAACATAGACAAAAAGATAAAATAATACTATAATATACCATTATATTGTCTGACATATACTAAGCGTTACCTCACGGGTTCTGAAAGCTGTCGTGGAGAGTGTACCCCAGAGGTCACTTTTGTGTTATTTGAAAATTATTACATAGGCTAGATTATACGTTGACAGTTAACTTGTCATGATGTAAGTTCTAGAATGTTATGTGGTACGGCTACGATACATTGTAGAACCGTATACCCTGGTGGATATTTTTTTTTACTGCAATAAAAGTTTGAAATATTTTGTTTTAGCGCGAATGACTTCACTACAAACAAATATCTTCAAATCTATGCTTAATATAGTTTATTTATAACATCTATACATTTATTTTGTTATATTTTATTTACAAAATATTAAACTGCCAAGGATCGCAAAAAGGAAAAATTTCTTTATTCAACATATACCCTTTTGTTTATTACCAATGAGTGTAGCTGCTTTATCCATTTTATATATTACAGAAAATATACAGCATAGTCAGAACTACAAGGACCACATTGGAATCTCGAACATTAACAAAAAACAAATGCAAAGTAGATCAAATTCAGGGATTTGTTAACTACTGGATGGAGCGAGTGAATCTTTACCATGTACCCGGCCAGATCGACAGAGATAGTCATACATAATTCCGATTTGTTGTCTTTGTTTCCGTTACTTGTCAAATCTTTAATTTGACAGGTTTGACAGATTTTAGGTTATTCTTGATATCATTATTGAAATATAATTATTTTAATATATGAGAATGGTTCGAAGGTGTTGTGTTGAAAATTGTGTATCAAAATATGTGATGAACGGTGCTGTGTCGTTCCATCAGTAAGTTATGATTAAAATTATGATTTCTTCAAAAAAATAATTTGACAAATAAAAGACTTATATTCTTATAGGTGTTCTAATTTAGCGTTGCACTAGATGTATTTGTACTTATTTCACGTTTCATGATCAAATATAGTTAAACACAATTAATTTTTGACGTAAATTTGACAGATGTGAATATGACAGATATGAATATGAAATTCACTTGTCTAAAGTGGAATTATCTATAGTTTTCTCACTCACACTTCCTGTGTTCTCTCTTAATCTAGCCGGGTACACAAGAAATACATATATCGATATACACTTGCTCCATCCAGTAGTTAACAAATCCCTGATCAAATTAAACAAATATTTGTCACATTCATTTTAGAAAACAATCATAAATCATTCAGATTCTAAATATAAAATAATGTGAACTTCTGGTTGCATTTGTGAAGATACACTTTATTAATGCGTATGAAACAAATGTGAGTTATTCCTATCATTTCTAAAATAGCAAAGATTCTAATTGCGTAAATTTGGACCTGAAAAAAATCATTTGATGAAAAAATTAATAAGCGTCCAAAGTAATATTACCTAACCTATTCCGTTGGTATGTCATATTTAATATGAAGTTGAGAACTTGTTAACATTTGAGATTCACTACAATATTTAAATATTTCCGATACTGCATCCCTAATTTCATTATATTCATGTAATGCATTCATTATATCAACATAATCAGTTTCTTTTACTCCTCGTTTTTCTAATACACAAATTTGTCTATCTAGACTCCTTTCAACTTTTCTCAAATTTTTTATTTGTCTAATCAAAAATTTCCTGGAGAGCTTGTGTTTTCGTTTTTCCTTTTGGTTTTTGATTGTTTTTTTACGCATTGTAATACGATTTTTATTTTTAAAATTTCTTGACAGTTTCATACCCTAGAAATTAGCTACAATTTGTCATAGGGTTGCCAACGCCACACAAACAGACAACAAGAGCTGCAAGATACATTAAAGTTTTATATAAAGACACTACACGGATACGAGACAGTCCGAAAGCGTGACGTCAAAACGAATCACAAAAGCTGAAAGTAGGCTTCTGGTTTTTTAAATGGACCATTTTTCACTGTCGATATGAGTCGACATTAGAAAAAGAGATCCGAACTGTATAACATGAATTTAGTCGCAAGTGTCAAATTTTGCTGTATTGCTGTTATCATCTAACCTTGAGCTAACCTATCCATGAGGTGCGGGAGGCCACGTGACTTTGACAAGTGCTTGTGGGGCCCAAACATGGTTGCCAAGAATACAGCTTGTGTACGTTGCCTGTGTTGCCAAATAAATTTGAGTGTAAAATTAATAAATAAAATTGTAAAACTAGTTATTATTAATGAATATCATGTTGTTTTACTTTTTAAAACATAAACTTAATTTTAAAAATATTTTTTAAAAATTATGCGACTTGTGCTGCTATCTACGATACAAAGATTTCTTGGCGCGCTAAATTTAAGGAAAACCATTAGTTAAATGTTGAACGTCTTGTATATTTTAAAAATTAAGTTTATGTATTAGAAAGTAAAACAACATGATATCCATTAATAATAACTAGTATTACAATTTTATTTATTAATTTTACACTCAAATTCATTTGGCAACACAGGCAACGTACACAAGCTGTACTCTTGGCAACCTTGTTTGGGCCCTAGAAGCACTTGCCAGTCACGGGCATCGACCTTTAAACCTTTGAATATATACATCTGGAAGTAGCTACCAACAAAAATCGTGTACCAAAGAAGGCGTACTTGTGTGTTGCTCGTGGTTTTCCGTTCCGCCTCGTTGAAAACGGGAGTATCAATTAGCAGGAGATCTTTGTCCAACTAATGCTTATATATAATTCTATCCTTCTCAATCTACTTTGAGCCATTTAAGGAACATATAAGGTGTTTTTTGGCGATACACTGGTTCAAAAACGGTTTAACCCGGTTCAAACCATTACATTTTAGCGTTGCAACGGTGACGTCACTGACGCAAGCGGTTAAACCGTGTTCAAACCGTTTTGTCAGCCGGTTCAAAACAGTTTGTTTTTAGGTTAATATTATTTAAGGTAACAAAATGATCATTAATAAACCGAATAAACTAGTAAATGTTGAAATGGAAAATAATTTGCCGTTATATACAAATAAAATAAAAATAAAACATACTTACTCTGTTGTTACTATTACAGCAGTTCATTTTAATTTTTAAGGTTAGAAACTTAAAATGACAAATGTCCGTGGTTCAAAACATTTCATTTTAGCGTAGTACGGACTTATGACGTCATTTATGCAACTGGTTCAAAATTGATGACGTTTCGGTTCAAACCGTTTTTGAACCAGTGTATCGCCAAAAAACAGCTATAGTGTACGCTACTTCCATCTACGTTAGTAGATATGATATGTATATTCATATTCAAAGCTTTAAACCTTTGAATATATACATCTGGAAGTAGCTACCAACAAAAATCGTGTACCAAAGAAGATTGACAAGGATGGAGATACAATTGAGACCAATACATTTTCCCCTTAGAAAAATAACCTTCTCACTCTTTCACAGGAGCACTCGTGTGGTGCTCGTGGTTTTCCGTTCCGCCTCGTTGAAAACGGGAGTCTCAATTAGCAGGATATCTTTGTCCAACTAATGCTTATACATAATTCTATCCTTCTCAATCTACTTTGAGCCAACAAAGTCTTAAGGAACATATAGTGTACGCTACTTCCATCTACGTTAGTAGATATGTATATTCAAAGCTTTAAACCATGCCCTGCGCACTCCATGCGAGAAGGGAGACTTTTCAAATTAGTTCTTTGAACAAACACTTGTCGCTAGCATCGCATTGTGATATGCGAAAAACACTCTTATCGTCAAGTTTGACAACCATCCCTATTGTTTTGTAAACATGGCGAAGTTTCAATATAGCAGAAATGGTAGAGAAATTTATTTCTGTTTTTACAGTCAGCGTTCTAGCAATGTCTGCAAATTCAGTTCGATTCTTCTTGTTTATTGTGTTGTGTTCTTTGTATCTTTATAAATATATTTTTCATGCACATATAAATCATGTGTGTCACAAGAAAAATGTTTCCTTAATTTTAGCAAGAACTGTTGAAAGTCAGTAGGAAATAATAATTTTCTCGTAAGAAATTGATGAGAGCCAACAAAGTATCTGACATCTGGTGGCGAAATTAAAAATGCGAGTCGTGGGGAAAACATTGCGGCATGTGAATTGTACTAGCATAGGAACTAAGCAAAAGTGAGAGAAATGTCTTGCAAATGTAAGCAATATTGCTCTGTACCGGAGTGCAACAATTACGTTAGTGCACAAATGTCAATGCACTACTTCCCGAAGGACAAAGAAATGCGAGAAAATGGGTAATTGTGTTAAAATAGGAAAGAAAGTGACACGATATATGAATGTGTGTTCTGCTCATTTTCTGCCTTCGGATTATTATCAAGGTAAATCGTATAACAATTTCAATATATTTTTTTAATAATATAAAAAAATATTTACAGAAAAAAACCCAAATAAAAGATCTCTACTAAAAAAAATAAAAATTTCTTTCTAAATTAAAGACGAATAATACACTTACACATTTTAAAAACCTATTCCGAAATATTTTTTAAAAAATCAGAAATGTTAGAGAAGTGCTAGAGTGCACTGAAATTGATATTCAGAAATCAAAGTGTTTGAGTTTTATATTGTTTTCAAGGCAAATGCGGTTATTATGTGGAATCCCTTTTAAATTAAATGTTTGTAAACAAATACCGTGTATTTCCACATTGTTTTCTTTATTAAATTGGAAACCACACATTATTTTATGACCAGCTAAAATATTAGAAATTTTCAATGTTACTTTACAAACTTTTCTACTAACTACTTTATCTTTAAATGTTGCTTCTCCTTCCACTATTGGCCTTACTTCACCATTTAAATATATGTAGATATCGCCGAGTGAGATAAACATCTTATTTTAATTAATTATTTCACGTAAATAAAGAGAACTAAATCAAAAATTCGAGATTACATTACATAGAAAACATTAACCTGCGTGAGTGCCTAATACTCCTGACAGTTCTCTAGACTGCTTGTGACGTCACGCATTAGGAAGAAAATGGCGGGATAAGTTAATTTGAATCGCGAATACCATCAATGTACAAAATACAATGTTTTCCCCACTACGAAGATGTCAATGCTGCCATCTATTGACGGTGGTTACCGCGGATAGTGACGGGAAGAGAGGTGCAGTTTAATCTTGTTTTTTGATTGGATAATACTCTGATATCATCTAGTCAAACAACAAGATCAAATTGCACCTATCGTCTCGTCACTATTTTTTTTACGTGAAATGAAGTATAATACGAAAATGTTTACCTAGAAATACTATTGAAGGTTCTAAAAAAACCAAAAGGTTGAACAATCACTTTGTCTCTACTGTCGCTGTCGTTTGAAAAGTCGCCTGATTGCTATAGAGAGCGCTTGCAATTATAGTAGTATCTCTCTTTTCTATGCTTTAAACTAATAGACGCAGCGTACGAGCAAAACGCTTGTCCCGCCATAACGGTGCAGACACAGTATCTCTATCCTTCAATAGTACGGAAGTTAAGAAAACGTAGCAAAATAAAAAAATTGATTTGTCCCTAAATTGTTATACTAGGTGCATAATCGCTAAGAGTATAGAATTTTTTTTTTTTGCATAATTAGTTTCATGATATATTTTTAATAAAATATATTACATACATATTATATTATAGGGGACAAGTAATAATGTATAAGAACTTACATATGAAATGACACAGCTGGACAGCGTACGTACTGCTGACTGCACTAAATACAGCGTTTCTCCATTATTTTGTCGCATATACACCTCACAAACGTATATATTGACAGAAATAATTGTAAATGTTCTCCAAAAAAGCAAATAAAACACAAATAGTTACGAAACGTCAAATGTAGATTTTGACAACTATTTAGTGATAGAGAGCGATGTATAGATGTTTACATATGGCTGAAAAAGATGTACAATGAATACGAACGTATGCGCATTATATTTTAACTGAGAACTTCCGTACTGTTGAAGGACAGAATATATATTTCTATCCTTTTATGTTGGATCATTATTCTAAGAATAAAAGAATAGGAGACACTTGGTCCATTAGTTTAAAGGGCGATGGTTACGGGGCCTCCCGCACCTCATTGTATATTATTTTGACATTTGTGTGATTTTGTTATTATCAAGGTTATTATCGTGGTAATAGTTATTTACATATAGAGGGTCGAAAGAAAAGGTTTACGCCTGCGGACGAAATTTGAAGCCCGACGAGTAGCGGAGGGCTTTTATTCGTCCAAGGGTGTAAACTTGTTTCGGCCCGAGGTATGTACAACGTTTTACGCACAATTGCAATCAAATAAAATGTTTTTTAATTATTTTTTAAATACATTTAAAGATTGTTGCTATATAAAAATATTACGTGGCCAGGTGGCCATGTCACAAAACAATAAGGCGATGCGTTGCATTGCTAACTATTTGGTTATATGAATATTTTTTTAAATGTCAAACTTGGAGATTTGAGACAATTTCTGAAGTAATTCGTTAAGCAAATCTAATAAAATCTAGTGAAAATTTAGCGGAACTAATATCATTTTTTAAAAATAAGAGTTGATTATATTTCCAATTGTATTTTTGATGTTTCGTTTACCAGTAAGCGGGCTCTTTCTGTATTTTACCGCCCGCAGAGTGTAATCTTTCAGTTTCCGCCATGGTAACTACGATGTAAACAAACAATTTCAAAGCAGATGTGCGTAAAATATAAAATGGATGTGTATTGTTGTGTCCCTGGGCACAGAATAAACATCTATACAGAAGCGACAGTCAGAGAGAGAAACGAAAATTAGAGAGAGAAAGAGTATGCCAACAAATTTAAAGGGCTAATCGGATAAAATCGGATTGTTTCGGCAATCTTCGTATCTTACGATTCTTTGTTCTTTTCATTATCTCGACGTGAACATTTTCCGTTAGGGGTCAATAATAAAAGTATATTGAGAAACACAAATTGATTTCTAATAAGAACAAATATGTTATTTTTTCAACAAACGATAGGAAAAATCGTTATCACAAGGAAAATCATTATATTTCACATATTGTGGAAGAGCTGTTGTCTCAGCTTGTGACGCCTATGTATTTTAGGGTTATATAATGTAAAATGTATATTCATTTAATAAATATAGGTGTAAAAGGTGGCTCAAGGCCTGTAACGTTGGGTGACGCTTGTTGATTTTGAAAACTTATTCGTTCGACTGTACACGTATGTAACACATCTGGTCGATTGCAGCTGACTTTGACGTTTCAATAAGGCCGAAAGTCGCTATGATGATTTGGAAAGTCTTCTTACGGCGAAATACATAGCATGCCCTGTCTCCCCTCTATTCCTGGTCAAAGGTTTGATCATATCTGCTTGGTCCAACAATACACGAAAGTTAGAGAGAGATAGACACCCCACCAGTCAGGCGGGTGGTATTCTTGGTGGATACACGCAAGTTATTCAAGCCGCCGGTCCATTTTGTATATAGAGGTCACTGCTCCTGACATTGTAAATTCGGTCTAGTATATACTTTGAATATACATATCTACTAACGTAGATGGAAGTAGCGTACACTATATGTTCCTTAAGACTTTGTTGGCTCAAAGTAGATTGAGAAGGATAGAATTATGTATAAGCATTAGTTGGACAAAGATATCCTGCTAATTGAGACTCCCGTTTTCAACGAGGCGGAGCGGAAAACCACGAGCACCACACGAGCGCGCCTGTAAAAGAGTGAGAAGGTTATTTTTCTAAGGGGAAAATGGATTGGTCTCAATTGTATCTCCATCCTTGTCAATCTTCTTTGGTACACGATTTTTGTTGGTAGCTACTTCCAGATGTATATATTCAAAGAGTATATATCTTTCCTTGTCTATGATCAAAACATTCAGTGAAGAGAGATAGGGAATGTTTTGTCTAGTTATATTTCGTCGTTGGTCCCTGTTGGTCCATTGGGTCCATTGCATCTTGAAAGAGTTTCTTGTGAACGAACCGTACTAGCGCCAAATTTAAATAGTCTGTCTAATTTGAAAACTGCATGTAGTTTTGTTACATATTCCTGTATTATGTATTTAAAGTAAAAAAAAAAAATATGCGCAACTTGTTTTATCAAACATTATATTGAAGCAAATTTTTATAAATTCCAAGAAATAATGTTAGTGTTACTCTGTAATTCTTCAGCGAGGATGAAAGGATTTTCCGCCTATTAATTTCTGTTTCTACAGATATAGAACTAGGCTATTGTTCAAAGGATTAACGGTATTCTGCACCAGGGGCGGAATCCCAAGAGTATGCTATGATAGCATAGCGAAAAATACACCTTACGTTTCACCTTCCTTTCCCTATCAACTTCCACGGTTGTTAAGGAAACGAAGTGTTATTTGTCGCTATATACTCCTTTTCTATGGTCGCTACGTTATCATAGCGTAGTCTGGGGATCCCTATCCTGATTACTTATTCTGTCCGTTCTTGTTTGCAATTCGGTTCGTAGTGTTTTAGTCGCGCTTGAGTTATCTTACCTGGTACGATTTTGAACTTTTGCAAATTACAATGGCACAAAAACACGTGATTCGTTTTTTCTGCAATAAGTTTTTTTTTGTGGATGAAGAGGGACTGAAAATGCAGTCGAATCAAACCATGTGATGTGGTCTTTGATGTCCATGAAATGGTTTATGACGCAGACCTTAAAATTATAAAAGGAAAAGTAGGTACATACTAATTTTAAAGAAAAATATGAAGTTCATGTTTGAAACATAAATTTTATCGAAATTGTCCTATATTGAATTTTATAGATTTGTTTAATGAAGACAAATCCATTGAGAGTGATTCGTGTGCATGCCCTAGACAGAGGTAAATTTCGTTGCCATCACATGGCTGCGTTAGCTATTTATGCACACTACAACATTTTCGTAACGGATATGGATTGTTCGAGAAAGAAAAAAGTGATACTGTAAACAGTTAACAATTGAAGATCTATGTCCTTCAACACCACATAGTTCCACTGATCGCGCAGTTTCTGGGGAAGATGTTGAAGAATTAACAAACATCCAAATTTGAAGAAGCAGTGGGTTTTAAGTTTTAATCATTATGGAGTTGCGAGTCACTTTCTCTCCGGTGACTTAATTCTCACCGAGAAAGGTTTTTAAGTAGCTGAACTTTTACCACCAAATGTTAATTTAAATATAACACAATTTTTAATGATACCACACTTTACGGTGGAACAGATTCAGAACCCAAGAAATATTGCGAGGCAGGGGCGGATTAACAGTTTTGCCGCCCGTAGGCATCCAGAAAATTGCCGCCTTTTTTCATAAATTAGCCGCTTTTTCATAATTTTAAAATATATTTCAGAACACAGAACACAAACGTAATTTTCAAATATTAACCAAAGATAATATAGATATTTGAATATCAGAAATGTTAAAATATATCTTTTTTAAAGTTTAAACTTTTCGCATGTTTTATTTTTGTTAAAATATAAAAGGGGCTTAAATAGGTAATTTTAAGGCGAAAGTCTGGAATACCCAACCCTCAAGAATTTTATTTTGATGGTTATATATAGTTGCAAAAGCATTATAAACACGAAATTTCACAAAAATTATGCCGCGGAAAGCAATATTTATAGTGATTTTGTCATTTTTTCTGAAAAAAGGGTATAGTGGAGTGCCGTAAGACAAAAAAATGTAAAAACCTCGGAACCCGGTTCCACTGAATGGATTTTCGTGAAACCTTTTCTATTACATTGTTAAAAGTTTAAATAAAAAAGTTTACCTATCAAAATTTGCCGATCTCATTTACAACAATTTTTAACAACAATTAATTGAAGAATGAGAAAAATATGAATAATAAAAATTTTGTAGTAAAGATTTCTGTTTTATATACAATAAATTATATTTTTATAGTAACTTTAAAATGTATTTATAATATTTTAGCAAAAAAAAAATTACATAAAAAAATTATACTAAGGCGAGTTATTTAAAATCGTATATATATCGGACCGAAGATACAAAAAAAGGTAAAATATACTGCATTAAAAAAAAGACGATATTTTTAGAAAAAAAAAAATATTTCTTATAAATAAAATAAATAAATATATCATCACGGCATATTACCCATTTCTGGGTGTGCCACAATCTGCTTTATCGCAGACATCGGTAATGATGATGATATATTTGTACCGTGCGGGCGCTTACCAGGCGCCACTTCACGGGCACTCATTGCTGGCGTGGAGAGTGCACCACAGGGGTCACTTTTGTGCCATTTAAAATTCGAAATATTTGGCGTCGGTCATTGAATTATATAAAAATTGAAAAATTTTCAGTCAATTATCTACATTATCGTCGTCATCAACCTCATCAATTTGGATGATAGGTGATGGATTAGTGCAACTGTTGCCATTGCATTCTAAGCAAGGTACATTGCAATTCAATTTACTTTTCATGCACTGACAAGATGCTCCACATTATTTCCGGTGTCAGTATTCCGCTTTCATATTTCCAACCCTATTCTTCTGGTAATATGTCCCTTCCAAGCCATGTTTGAATTTAAAGATATACTCTTTTGAAGTGTCCAAAAGCGGCGTCTGCAGTAGGTACCAAAGATGGTAATTTAATTTTTATCGGTTGTTTTTACGAAAGAGTTGTACCTTAATGTATTTAGATCTTTTATTTTTTGGGGGGCAGCGTATAAAGCAAGCGTACATGTAACACCAGCGTTAAAAATGTCATAGGCGTCTTTACATTAATTTTCAAAAACTATTGTAGTATTTTGTAAATCCGACCGTTTCTCGAAATTTAAAAAAAAAACATTTTTTCCCCGTTGGAAATGCCGACGTCGTATCACACCCAGTAAAAGAATGTAAAAAAGGATATGCTGTTTACATTTTGGTAATACTGTTTCCAAACTTTTAGATGAGTACACTTTTTGTAGAATTTTGCCTTTTGCTGGTTTTTGAAAGTAAATTTCTCGATTTGTTGGTGAGAATGCAGTCAGTAAAACTAGAACATCCACATCCTCAGAAACTACAACAATATTTTCGGATTGTAAATTAATTGCTGTTTCAATTATTAATCTATCGGCATCAGCTTCCGCTTGACAAGAAAATATTTGATTTTCTGCAAGTGTGTTTCGTAGCATATCTATGGCATTCGCTAAAAAATTTTCTTGTCCTACTTTGAGTGGCATGTTTTAGTCAAATATGATGTCATTACATGCATTTCTTCTAGAGCGACAAGTTCTTTCGATCGATTTTGTGCTGTTTCTTTGGTAACCATCAAATACTACATAAATGTTGTGTCCGTAATTGTTACATAAATATCTTATGAAGTGTTCACAAATAGTGCCGAAATTTTCATACAATTGCCATTTGCAACGGTGTAGTAACATCCCTCCATCAATTAAGTAGAAAAATTTTTGTACATCGTTCACATTCACCGTCACTTCTAGGAATAGTTCATATAATGCAGATTTTTTTGTTTTGCGCATTTCGCCATCTTCAAAAAGAGCCAGAGGATAAGGGGCTAATTCAAAATTCATACAGGTTTTTAGTTCTTCGTCTGATTTTTTTAAAACGCAAATATGTTGAAATAAAATTAGTGGGTCAATTAGAATGATATCATCATCCACTTTTATTTTGCTTGAGGAAGCCAATAACAGACTCAAGGACATGCATGTATTAGTTATCCTATGTAAAATCTAAATTTAATCGCAAAAAAATTAAAGGTTCAACAGAAAATAAATGAAAACTCCAAAAAAATAATAATTATTTATTTTAATAATTAAAAAATTGAGATCGGCAAAAATAAATGGGTAAACATTTTAGTATTTAGTGTTAAAAACACTTTCCAAAAAGTTTTACAAAAATCCGTTTCAGTGGACCCGGGTTCCGAGGTATAAACCTTACGGCACTCCACTAGTACGGTTAAATTCTTATAAAATGTATATAATCATCCGAGTTACGTCAAATTGTATTCTGTGATTTAGGTTATCGTTACAATACAATAAAGTATTTATTGAAAATTTTTAAGTAAAAAAGTCACATTTTTCACAAACACAGCCTAAAAACTAATAATCATTCAACCCGAACATAGATAACATTTTTATTTACATTACATTATATACCCGAATTTATATTTATTATTATATTGAAGTATTTTTTGAAAATTTGCAAGCGAAGAAGTCATAATTTTCACAAATGTAGCCTTCAGAATAGGTAAAGTTTGACTTTATATTTGCAACAGGGCCGTAGCCAGAACTAAATATTAGACAGGGCTCATATTTTTTTAGCCAGGGCTTACCTATATTAGTTTTAATTTTTTTTTAATGTCTAATAGGAGCGCATATATATTAGTGCTTTTTTTAAAAGCAAATATTGGGATCCTTAGGAATTTTGTAATTTTAAAAATTGTGAATAAGTTAAAGACATAATAAAAAAATGTAAAAACAGTTTCGTATGCAACTTTTAATGCTATACAATTTTCCACTCTACAGTTTTTGCCACAGAATGAACAGGCGAATAGAAAAACTAAAATCACATGTAATCCGATAACGTATTTTGGTATTTAGTATTTAAAAAAATATGCAAACTGCCTATTAAGTGAATGCTTACATAATTTTAAGAAAATCAAATAATGCGAAGTAAAATAAGTGCATATTTTGCAAATTTATGACATTTGGATAATTTGAAATTATTACTTCAAAGAAAAACAACAGCAATATAACTTATTTGACATATCATTTCAATGTAATATTGTCAATTTAAATTACGTTGGTTCAACCGGTCACCAAGCAATATGTGCCCCTGGTTTCGACTTGGGAGGTGTGGTCTATCATTAAGAGTACATTCGGAGACAGAAGTTTTCTATACAAATTTTAGCGGTTCATGTATAAAATGGATTTATTTAGAACACAAATGAAATACATAAACATTTCTTTAAATGTCGTTTATTATATACATATTATACCTTCTCCATAATTATAATTCATTTATTAGTACGCCTGCCGCCGCCCCACTACACTTTTACTTTTATTCTGTATGTACTTCGGGTTCGCGGCAAAATTCTCAAATGTTATTGGTTGAATATTTACGTCAGCGCGTGCCTTCCGCGTTGAGTTCAGGGGCACATATTGCTTGGTCGCATGATAATGGTTATACCATATTTTTCCATCCTTACAAATATTCGTACATTAGTCTTGATATACGTAATTATTCTATGTTTTCTACATGGGAGCCTGATTATTTTTACCAGGGCTCAATATTATTTTACCAGGGCTTAGCCCTGGCCAGCCCCCCTCTGGCTACGGCCCTGATTTGCAAAAAACATAAATACATGCTTCCGCGCTTTAATTTTGCATTTCTTTATTTATTTTAGCTAAAAGAAGACAACAAACTGGAATTTCAAGTGGTTATTCTACAATCCAGGCAATTTTAATAAATGTATTATAATTATCGATAGCATAATAATGACTATCTCAAAATAAAGTCTAAAACATGAGTTCAATTACTTGGACATTTGTTGAAAATAGAGCGCATTTTCCATTACTTAACTACCATAGAAAAACAGACGATAATTACAAATTGACTGGAGTAATAATAATATACCTACAAAAAAGCTTTATATGAATTTGTTTCAGAGATCATCGATATAAATGTTTTCGTTGCGTCTTTTGATTGGCATTTTTTTTTATAAAATTATACATTTCTCATTTAAAAAAATTGCCGCCCCCGAAAATTTGCCGCCGTAGGCACGTGCCTACTGTGCCTATGCGTAAATCCGCCACTGTTGCGAGGGTAAGAATATACGTAGAAAGGGCTATAGGAAGAATTAAATTTTTCAGATATTACATATGATTCCTTTTTTTAATGCCCTATGCATCATTCATCTTTAAAGCTTGTGGGGCTTTGACAAATTTTCAATACCCGCTTATAAGGGAAGTTATACGACAAAATATTATGTATAAATGCCTGATACAGACTGTTAATGAATACGTGCTACAAATTTATAGGGTATGTAAGGGATGCAAAATAGACTAACTTTTACTAATAAACTCATAAAATAGTAACTATCTTTCCTAACTTTAGTTGGTTGTTACAACCTCTCACTTCAGTTATTAATTTTGTTTATTTTAACTTCTTACTATAGTAAGAAGTATGTATACATACCCTATAAATTTATAACACGTATTCATTAATACCCTTTATATTATTTATGTATACGTATGTGACAATAGATATTTTCGTAACAAGTTATGAAAAATACCAAATATCATGCGAGTGTAAATTGACGCACGACGCGTAGCGAGAATAAATAAATTTTACTTTTTTTTTCAAAACTGAAATTTAGGTTCAAACGTACGGACAGCTGACAAATGAATTATGTATATATATATATATATATATATATATATATATATATATATATATATATAGCCAGAAAATAATGACATAGTAACCTAGCAACCATGTCAACTATTACGATATGAAATATATCGTAACACTAATGCCATAAGTTCAACTTTCAGTGTTAGGATACTACGTTGATATGTCATACTTATCACAATGGTCGTCTAAAAATATATTTTTTTATCATTTGTCAGCTGTCCGTACGTTTGAACCTAAATTTCAGTTTTGTAAAAAAAGTAAAATTTATTTAAGCTCGTCTAAAAAATAATGTTCATAACTTGTATGAAATACAAATATCGTAGCTCGTGTGTATTGGACTTGCACTCCGCTACGCGTCGTGCGTCAATTTACACTCGCATGATATTTGGTATTTTTCATAACTTGTTACGAAAATAACTATTTATTATATGATAATCTATTTTTCAAATTTTGCATACATACTTCTTAAGTTTTCCATGTCTAATATTTTTAAAATGCATTTTTGATTTTATTAATTCATTGTATTATTGCAAAATATTATTAGAATCCGCGCGATTAGAGAAAACACAAATCAACGTACTAGAAGTTGTACTACCCAACTTACAAATGTTGACTGTTCAAAAAGAAGAAGGATGAGAAAAATCAACCGGTTGTTGTCGTATGCTTGATTACAATATAAAAAAAAAAATCTGTTGTGGCCAGCACAATACCTCTCGCCAATTTCATATTAGGTTACACAGAGAATTTATTTTAAAATGCAACATTATGGTTCATCACTTCCATGGTTACTATTGTCAAAAAATGACAATGTAATATTTGTCCATTTTAAAATGCTACATTATAAATAGTATTGCAGCACAGGAGATACGTCCAGTACACATCACAAATGGTGTTAATTCTTATTACGACTGACTAGAATATTGTCTCAGTGTGAATGAGGGTATTTTTTTAACATTTATTACATGAAAGATGAATTTTTGTAAGCTAAAGTTTGTTAAGATTGAGATTCATATTTTGATTTTTTTGTTAATCGTATGTAGACTAATTTATTGGAAATTTGTTTTGATAATACAAAACTACAAATTTTGTATGTTGCATTTTAAAATTGACAAATATTACATTGCTGTGATTTTTTGACAATAGTGAGTAACCATGGAAATGATTGACCATATGTTGCATGTTAAAATAAATTCCCTGTATAAGTATTGTATTTAACATTTTTGGTAGACACAAAATATTCTAATTACATCTATTCTTTATTTTTCAATTCATTCTATGAACATAAACAAGTTTCTCCTCTTCTAAATGTTCGAAATTCTTCCAATTCATTGACGAGATTGGCGGTATTTCTGAAAGGTATATGATGAAATATATGTACAGCGCGTGTTAGTTGACCTGTTACTGTACATACTTTGGCTTAATAATGAATCCCGTTTCTGTTTATACCAATTTTAGATGTTAACGGAGTCTTTTCCTTGTTATAAAAATAGCATATTATAATTACTATTACACCTCGACTTGTCCAAGTACGAATTTTGGGGTTTCCGCATTCAAGAACAGTGTCAGTTTAACGTGCGGTAGCTATATCTATAATTTTAAATATTTAATTAATGATAAAAAGAAGAAATATTTAATGTACTTCCCTATATATATATCATTGTAAAAATGTTAAAATCGGATTCTAGTGACATTGAAACGTGCTTATTCATTAAAACCTGGATATGTAATTTTTAGCATGATTCTAATACCTCTCTTAGCGAGAGGTAAAAACATGCATATCTTCTTACAAATACACGAACATGTAAATTACATACATATCTATAGCATGTATGTGCATTAAATTAGTACCTTTTTTACCTCCCGCTACCCTAGGTAAGGGAGGTAGAGGGATCGTGCTAAAAATCGGATATAAAGATTTTAGTGAATAAGCACGTTTTGATGTCCCCAGAATCCGATTTTAACATAAATGATGTCTGTAGGTATGTATGTGTGTCTGTGTGTGGATCTTGTGGACATGATTACTCAAATACCATCAATCAGAAAAATTTGAAATTTTGTATATCCATTCTATACTAATGTGGGAAGAGTTCATTAGTTTTTAGTGTATATCGGATAACCAGAAGTATCATTTATACAAGCTTTTAACAGTTTTTCTTGTAAAAAATTCATTGAATATAATTACAGATAATTGTACAATCTCATTGAGGTCATGCAAAAAAAAATAATTGTACCTTTTTTCTGTTTAAATCGAAAAAGGATAGTCTAATTCATCGATCAGTATGATTAAATTATTTTTTATTTATATTTTTTGATGTATAAAATCGTTTTAAAGTATGGTATTTTTAAAAAGTTGCAAAAACCAGCCATGTTTTGTCGTCACAACGTTACGAACGAAGTTCAGACTCATTTCAAACAGACATTTTATAGGGACACATAATTTCTAAAAGAAAAATATATATAAACTATAAATTGAGGATTACATATCTAAATATGCTATATTATATTAATATAATATTGTTCTATTTATTTTTATAAATATAATTTTCATTTGGCGTGAAATTATCTACGTTACATCAGATGTTTCTTTCACTTTTGAATCTTTGAATTAGACGGTAGGAGGTTATAAACGCATATGAGACATTGAATATATTCCAGAATATTATTGTATTTTTTATTTTGGCATGAAACAACGTTCCAACGACATGTTTACTTTCATAAATTTTAGGTTATCTTTAAATGTCACTTTGACGTTTAAGACAATGTGAAAATCAAAATGGTCGTGCTTCTCACTCTGTGACGTCAATGGACAAGGGACGAAGCGGGGGTCTTCAGCCGCATTTTAAAGAATGTCATTTTCAATTACAATTTTTTCATGATTAAAGATCGATTTGAGGAAAAATAAAAAATACGGGTCTATTATTTTTCACTACTCTATCGATTAAAATTATAAAAAAAAGTCGTGCATGACCTCATTCTACGATAATAACATTTAGTAAATAACTCTAAATAACTTTAAATATGAATATATAATATAATTTATTTTCATATATCATCTTGCCTATGCGTCAAACAAAAACATAATTTTAAGGTGAAATGGTACCCCCCGTT
Organism: Ophonus ardosiacus; assembly: GCA_943142095.1. Classification (NCBI taxonomy): domain Eukaryota; kingdom Metazoa; phylum Arthropoda; class Insecta; order Coleoptera; family Carabidae; genus Ophonus; species Ophonus ardosiacus. The sequence goes on along the minus strand of OW964824.1, from coordinate 31,459,452 downwards.
ATTTTGTTTCTGTACCGAGGCGAGCGCTAGTGAGCACAGAAATGAATAATTATGACTAAGTCGATAAAGTAGAAATATTTGTATATTTTACGATCTCCATCTATTCGATAATAGTCATACTTTGTTCCATGTCACAAACCTAAAAACATTCTAAAAGTAAATATATGTCGGATGGTACAAATTTACAGGTTACCTAGAACAAATGAAAATAAAACAATTTATTGAACGTCGCGTCAAATAATATTTTCAAATTTATTAACGAAGTGAAAATATTTTGTTCGTATGAAATATTAATTATATATTTTAAAAATAACGTTTCTTGGGAAGAGAATGGATAACAAATAACAAATTTTAAAATCGTAACATATATTACATAAAATTCACTTATTACATAATATTTTGTATTTACCGTAGGAAATTTTTATTAAAATGAAAATGGCGAAAGGTATTGTGCTGGCCACAACAGATTTATAATATTAAAAAGTATAATAGCTATTTGTGTATTAAGAGCGCAAAATGGGACATTGTCGATTAAGAGGTTCTCTCGAAATCGACAATGTCCATTTGCGCTCGAAACACACACAAGATTTTTTCAACAGTCGCCACAATGGGGTCATCCACCATAATAAAAATAATAAAATGTACACTCTTGTATTTACAGTACTACTAAAAAAATAACGATTACATTTTTAAATTTTAATTTATCGTTATTTTTCATTCTTCTTGAGCTATTGAAATAATCTAATCTAAGCACTTTTTACTTTCGTTTTAGTAAATGAATGTCCTATTTTATTTTTGTTCTCCTTTACACAGCAGTACGGGATTTTTTTTTTGTTATGTAATATACCGACAAAGCAGTCCTGACTAAACGTTGCCATTAAGAATATAGACAAGTGACATTTTTCAACAGCTTTTAAGTGTCCCTGAAATTTGTTTTAAAACTTCCAAAAGAAGATTTGTTGGAAGAATTTGACAGCTTTGGCAGTTTTTACGTCGCCAGAAATCAATTTGACAGTTTTAAACAGCTTTTAATTCTCCCAGAAATTATTTTAAAACATTCCAAAAGAAGATTTTGCTAAAATAATTTGACAGTTTTGGCAGTTTTTAAGTCACCAGAAATCAATTTGACAGTTTTAAACAGCTTTTAAGCCTCCCAGAAATTAGTTTTAAAACATATCAAAAGAAGATTTTGTTGAGAGAATTTGACAGCTTTGGCACTTTTTACGTAGCCAGAAATCAATTTGACAGTTTTAAACAGCTTTTAAGTCTCTCAGAAATTATTTTAAAGCATTCCAAAAGAAGATTTTGTTGAAAGAATTTGACAGTTTTGGCAGTTTTTAAGTCACCAGAAATCAATTTGACAGTTTTAAACAGATTTTAAGTCTCACAGAAATTAGTTTTAAAACATTCCAAAATAAGATTTGTTAGGAAAATTTAACAGCTTTGGCAGTTTTTAAGTCACCAGAAATAAGTTTGATAGTTTTAAACAGCTTTTAAGCAGTACGGCATTTTGTTTGGTTATGTAATATACCGACAAAACAAAGAACAGTCATAAGTCAGATTGACTTGTGGAGATGCATTTTATAGTTAGAAATTCGGACAGCGGGCGTTTTTTCTACTATATGTCGCGCTTGAGCGGCAAAGTGACATTTGCGTTGACCAAAGCGAGCGCAAATGCCTACTTTGCATATAGACTGTAGAAAAAATAATTTTATTTTCAAAGTTCCGAAATACAGATAACGTGCGAAGTTCGAATTTCGAATTCACTGATGTGCAGCAACTTCATGTTACAGATTTGTACACAGTGACAAGTGACAAGTGTTCAAGGCGAGAAATGTACAAACAAAGAATATAATTTCAACGACATATTTGTACGATAGGAAAATGTGTATGCTAAGAAATGTACAAAGTGATATATACGCAGTTTGAATTTGTATACTAAGCCATTTTTCGTATTATTTAAACAACAAAATATAATTTACAATAAAATATAAGTTGTATTACATTATTTATTATTTTTTAAAAGGTCCGTTGGTATAACGTTGAAATAGCATATAAAATCTTTAGTTAAGCTACTAAAGAAAATATACTTTTAAAACCCCCAAAACTGCATAATGGGGGGTTCCACCATTTTTTTTTTTTTTTAATAAGCGAGTTATGGTCTCCCGAATTTTGAAAAGATTGAAGTGACGTCACGCTTATGTGTTTTTATATGAACATGGACCTAAATGTTCTTGAAATATATGCTATTTTAAGTTATATTTACCTAAAATAAATGATTATTATAACACTGTATAAGTCTACATACTTTATCAGGTGTATTTAATTTATTAAGTTTAATGCAAGAAATTTATGTTAAAATAAAAACTGTTTGAAAAGTGCAGTACAGGAATGCTAGCCCCCCCCCCCCCCCTTTCGAATTTGAATTTCTTAACTTACATTGGTAGTACATAATTACTTTGCGAGTTATTTAAATTTATTTTCAGGGCCACAGATGACATAATACTATTGGTATCTCTCTCGCGCAGCCTACTACAGAAACTGGTGTGAGAAAGATAGCTATAGGTTTCTTTAAAGATCAAATGCAGTTATACAAAAAACAATTATGACTTTTTGGTACCACGAATGGGCCCATAAACCAATTTGTTTGAAATATTTTTAAATGAAAGCTAGCTTAATTTTGAAGCAATTAAGCAATTATTAAAAAAATGTTAGTTTTTATTTAGTCGTTATTTATTGAGCAGTGTACATTTTACTATTTTTTGTTATGGTTTTGGGTCCATTCTTATGTTTGCACTAGATTATTTGAAAAATTAATGTGTGTATTTTTTATTATTTATGGAGGTACGATAATCAAATTATAAAATAATACGTCCCCTCCCCCATTACGTGATACCTTCTACCTACATCAGATCTACATTCTCCATATCACCATCTCGTTTTTTCTGCAATTCCGCGATTGTTGAGCAGTACGCGTCTCCACCATTTCGTCATATCTTCCATCTCTACATTCTACATAGCACCATCTCACTCTCTCTCACGCACAATACCGATTTTAATAGAAATAAAATGTAATTATAATTTGTATTTGTAGTAAATCTTTTACTTTGTTTTTTTATAATTCATAAATGGCGTAGAATACAAATTCAGCAAAAATATTTTTCAATTGTCCATGGAGCCACCGATTTTATTATAGTTGAGCTTTCTACCGCTAGGTCTACTCGTAGCGCCACGTCCTTATATTTCACGAAAATATTTACCAAATTTGTTTTAATTACAAATATCTTTTATATTCAATGATAAATATTTACAATATTTACCTGAAAAATATAGAAATGTGTACAGTACGTAACACTAAATAAATTTTAGAAATAGCGTCTCACACACTTGAGAAAAAAAATAAAATTAAACATTTTATTTTTTTTAAGTATGTTTCCGGAATTTAATTTTCGATTTTTTTTTTATATGTTATGTATAACAATATTCTTTAAAACATATTAAAGTATGAACAAAATTGTAGGTTTAGTATAGAAGATAAACATTAAAATGTATGAAAAAAGTAGGTTTTTTGGATTTTTAAAATTGTTCTCGAAAGTCGTTTTTTTTAATTTTCACATATTTTATTCCTTATATTATTATAAATATTTTATGCAAGTTTAATCAAAAAAATACGTTTTGAACTCGAGATATATTGAAAATAATATTTAAAATATTTTTTTGGGTGTCTAAATAAATACAAATATTATTGAAAGTATGTTATTTTGATGACAAATTGTCTCCTTTTTATTCGTGTATACAAAGAAATCATATTACTTCATACAATTTTAAATAAAAAATGAAAAACCTTTTTGGTAATTTTGAATTTCGCGGGCTGGGGTACCATTTCACCTTAAAGTGTGTTGAAATCGACCCATTAGGCTTCGATGTTAAAAAGTATCCAATAAGATGATTTTAAAATACAATTTACGAAAGTCGTAAGATACAAATACGTAAAGGAAAATATGTTAAATAATTTGCGGTAAATAACAAATGTTTTTGATGTTTTACTTACATTGTTGTTGAGTTTAATAATGTTTGAAACAAACCTTATTGTAATAAATATTATGTATTTATCAAAAATATATTACACAATATAAATATTATGCTGTAGGTATAGCAATATTTTCTACAGATTCATAAGGCGGGGGTCTCTCCAGATTCCTAGATCTTGCAAACACGTCAGGAATTCTAACAGAATCTAATTCAATACCTTTTTCCTGATATCCTAGTTTCACTGTTTTTAAAAGGTAGTAACCAAAACCTGAAAAGTGCATAACATTTAATTAGACAATTTTATACTCTTATATTATAGAAAGCTTTACATAATATTGCAGTTGCGACAATTAAGTAACCCCAGTTCCTGACTAACATTCGCCATTCAGAAAGAGTAATAATAAATCCAATAATAACAAAACTGGATTCAATCCATTTTTGCATGACCCAATACTGGATTAACTTCTTATCACCCTAAAATAATTACAATATTAAACCCTGCATATGTTATTTTTTCTACTCCCATGCGTGAAGTGAGTACTTCACGTATCAATTTTTATGTGTGAAGTTTGATTTTTTGACACTGTGCGTGAAGTGTTACTTCACGCACCGTTCATTATTTTAAATATTACAAACTGAATTGTATTTTAATAAAACAAAGCTGTTAAACACCCATAACGTTGGTAACCATGGTTACACAAGTTGATAATACAGAGGCTTTACGGGTGGTTTGCAACACTCGCCTTCGGCTCGTGTCGCAATCTCCACCCTCATGTAAGAATTTCAGCTTCACACACTTGCCATATAATATACTATTTTGTTATAGGTTTTAGTTTGATGATATTGTTGTATTATTATTACTACATACAGAGAATTTATTTTAAAATGCAACATTATGGTTCATCATATCCATGGTTACTCACTATTGTCAAAAAATGACAGCAATGTAATATTTGTCCATTTTAAAATGCAACATTATAACTACTATTGCAGCACAGGAGATACCTCCAGAACACATCACAAATGGTGTTAATTCTTATTACGACCGACTAGAATATTGCCTCAGTGTGAATGGGGATATATTTTAACATTTATTACACGAAAGTTATGAATTTTTGTAAGCTAAAGTTTGTTAAGATGTGCAACATTCATGTTTTGATTTTTTGTTAATCGTATGTAGGATAATTTATTGGAAATTAGTTTTGATTATACAAAATTACAAATTTCATATGTTGCATTTTAAAATGGACAAATATTACATTGCTGTCATTTTTTGACAAAAGTAAGTAACCATGGAAGTGATTGACCATATGTTGCACGTTAAAATAAATTCCCTGTATATTGTTAATTTGTTAAAGAGTAATAACCTACGTAGTTGATGCCCAATAAATTACTATTAGTTATGTATAACTTACATTTTGAAAACCACGGTAAAGTAAGATACTGGTACCAAGACATAGTAAAAGGTATGTATATTGTGCAGGTTTTAATAATTGTCGATCTCTTGAGTCCATATAAAATAGACCATTCAGTCGTATTACTGTAATAAGGTAGTTTGTTGCCCATATTGAATATATCTAAAAATTATTTTATTATTTGATTACTTTTAATGACTGACATTTATTTAATGAGATGTGAAAATTATATGAACCCAATAATTTTTGGAGTACTATTCGAGCAGGGTCGATTGGTCGGTCCCAGAATGAGGGAATGTAAAAAAAAAAACTTGTATAAATAGTTATTTATGCAATCATAATTTGACAATTATACACGAATTTCTTTAACATAAACGTCATTTTATAGCCCGCGGGCCTCATTATAGCTTACCAAATTATAACCTACAATATAAACAATTTAAACAGGCAACATGAAAAGTTTTTATTACAAATCGAAAATTTTTATATTCTTTAATGAAAAATGAAAATTAATTTTGATATACTTATATGGAAAGCACGGAGATACACAAAATAAAACTCAAATGACATAACTAATAATAGTCCAGTCAATAGAGGTTTTTACCGTACAAAAGGTGGGGAAAAAATGATTTTAGCATATATTGTTTGGGACGAGACGAGGATGAAAAATTCAAATTTGTGACCTTGGGGAGGCTCGGCGTGAGCCGCCATCTTGGATCAAAGGTGTAAAAAATGAGTATTTTGCTATTATCTCGAAAACAGTGGCCCGTATCAAAATTTTACAAGAATACAAAATTAAAGCTTTTTGTACAAAAAGAGTTCTTGCATTTTTTACCTAGGATGAACTCTCAAAGAGTTATATTCCAAAATAGGTAACCAGAACAACAATTTATGAAAGAACATTTAATCACTCAAAATATACACAATATTAAGTTTTTAATACTTAGTCTCATAGATTGTGTTATTTGTGACAGTTTACATTTGTCGTGGCATCAAAAGAAGTAAATTATTAATGATTTTTAAATAATTTTTGTCAACTCTTTTCCACAAATTCATCAACCACTCTGACCCGGTTAAAAATACAGTACCCCGGTTTAAAAAAATTAATTCAGCTTGGAATTCTCCTTCATGTCATGTTAAACGATTTTTGGTCCAAAGAGCGGTTAACGAATTATTAACAATTTAAACTTATATGAAATTTCTCTAAAATCTGAAACATCTGCAAATCGGCTTAGTTTTCCTTTTTTTCTTCTGAAATTTCGACACGTATTAAATGCACAATAATGTTTATCTTTAATCGTGTCCAAATTTTAGAAGAAAAAATTAAAACTAAGCCGATTTGCAGGTGTTTCAAATTTTAGTAAAATTTCATACGTTTAAATTGTTAATAATTCGTTAACCGCTCATCGGAGCAAGAATCGTATAACATGACATGAAGGAGAATTCCAAGCTGAATTAAAATTTTGAAACCGGGATACCGTATCTTTAACCGAGTCAGAGTGGTTGATGAATTTGTGGAAAAGAGTTGACAAAAATTATTTAAAAATCATTGATAATTTACTTCTTTTGATGCCACGACAAATGTAAACTGTTACAAATAATACATGTATTAGACTAATGCCCATATTCATAAACATTCGTAAAATTTTAAACGTTTCGTTATAATTTTTATCCAATAAAAACAGTCGACATTAACAGAAAAATCGAAATATAACTTGTCAAGTTTGATTCTATTTGTCAAAAATTGTAACGCGCCGTTTTGAAATTTTACCAGTGTTTATGAATATGAGCATAAGTATTAAAAAATTAATATTGTGTATATTTTGAATGATTAAATGTTCTTTCGTAAATTGTTCTGGTTACCTATTTTTGAACATAACTCTTTGAGAGTTTATCCTAGGTAAAAATGCGTGAATCCTTTTTGTACAAAAAGTAACGGGCTTTAATTTTATATTCTTGTAAAATTTTGATACGGGCCACTGTTTTTGAGATAATAGCGAAAAACTCATTTTTGCACCTTTGATCCAAGATGGCCGCTCACGCCGAGCCTCCCCAAGGTCATAAATTTGAATATTTCATCCCGTCTTGACCCAAACAACATATGTTAAAATCGGTTTTTCCCCAACTTTTCCAAGGCGACTATATACAAACAATAAACTGTTGTTCTCCGTTTTCATAGCAATACTAGATACTGGATGTATGAGGACAATTTTTTTTCGGTACAATTTTTCGAACAATTTGAAAATTTTCGTCCGTGCATAAAGTTTTAAATGTATATCACGAGCGTAACTTGCTTTATGGCCTTTGACGTGTTTGTATCCCTCGGCTTATGCCTCGGGCTCAAAATCCCGCCGCAGGCCATAAAAGCCTCCTTACGCTCTTAATACATAAATAACTATTATATACCACGAGTCGTAGGTGCAGTTTTTTTGGGCGAGAATACAATTTGCAACGCAAAGGCCTGAAGGGCCGAGGTGTTGCAAGCATTCGAGACCAAAAATTGCACTGTACTCGAGGTGCATATGAGATTTTTCGTCAAACCTTACATATCATTTTAAAAGAAATAAAATTAAGTATTTTTCATTTTTTAAGGCATAGTCATACCATTAATTAATAAGGGTTGCTGTGATCTAGGCAGGGAATGGTATTCTTGACAACAAAATAAAACATATTTATTAAAAAAAAAAAAAAAATTCACACGCGTGTGTCAGTTGAATTTGTGCACAATTTGTGATTTTAAAAACATGTCTCAAGAAATAGAAGAGGAGTTTATTACCGGTTAAATCACAACCGTATATGGAAACATAATAACATTTTCAAAAATTGGTGCCATGAGAATACTCAATGTTAAAAAGTACCATTTTTATCAGTGATAATAAAGATATTTCTAAATATCCAAAACTAAAAGCGTAAAAATGATGGCTATAAACCCAAAAAGAGTAGTATATTTAGTCAAGACGATATAATCAAATTCCTTATTAAAGCACCTGATATTACACATCTGTTAATAAAGGTACAGTTACAGATTATTTCATTTAACGCAGTTATTAAGGTATATTGAAGTTATTTATCTGTTCTAGGTCGTTATGATAATGGGAATTTCTGGGGCCTGTAGAAAAGACGAATTATGTAAGATGACAACTGATAATGTTGAAGATAAAAATTCTGTAATAATAGTAACAATACCAGATACTAAAAATGGAGTGAAATGTACTTTTACGATCATTAACCGAGAAGAACAGCGCATAAATTGTGTTGATTTTATTTAGAAATATATAAGTTATAGGCCAGGAAATAGTGAAAATCGGCGACTTTTTCTGAAATATTGTTCAGGAAAATGTGTGAATCAACCAGTAGGTAAAAACACATTTGCAAAAATTCCTGCTCTAATAGCAGAATTTTTAAAACTGAAAAATCCTGAAACTTATATTGGGCATTCGTTTAGAAGAACGTCAGCAACTTTTTTGGCTGATACGGGAATTGACGTGCTTAGTTTAAAGAGGCACGGTGGATGGAAATCCACAACAGTGGCAGATAGTTATGTTGCAGATTCAGTGACAGATAAATTAGAAATCGCCAATAGAATTTTATACAATCAGAATAGGTATGAAGAATCTGCATCCACATCTTCAACTTCAGTCATGCAATTCAATAATGAAGACAAAATGAAAGATGGCTGCGTAATTGTTCCTAGATAGCACCAAAGAAAATCAAGAACACATACAAATTGAAAATGCTGATATTGCCGAAAATATATACTTAGATTCAAAAAAGGAACTTAATTCTCTTGTTCAAGTTTCTAACTGTTCTAATTGTTCATTTACATTTAATATAAATACGTTGTAATTTATGTAATGTATATAAAATGTTTGTAAATAAAGGTGTTTTGTAGACAATTTACTTTTTGCCCTAGGAACCATAGAAAACATATACTAACGTACTAGGAACCTAATGAAGAATATTACAACCCGCTGCCCATGGAAATCAGTAGTTGAATGTTAAACTGTCACTTACCGTCAACAAAACAATGACATATTTTCGCAGTAGGTTTGACGAAGAATAAGTTTTGCATCAACATTGAATTCCCGCCTCTACTTCCACGGTTAATGGAGTCCTTTCCATCCCTTAAAGTAAGGGATGTTATATTAAGCGTCGATGGGAGTCAACACGAAGATAAGCGGAATGAGGTTAGGGTATATTTTCACATCCCATAAATTTCATATTTACCCATTTATTCTCATTACTTACAGTTCCGAATAAAGCTATTACAGGTAATCCAAAATTTAAATCGCATTTAATATGCACTGCCATTTGATCATACAATTTTTGTTTCGCAATGTTGCAGCGTTTGTTTTGAGGCACAAATTCAGGACATTTGCATTTTTAATGTCACTGACGTCATGTTTTCTCAAGGTTCGTCTGTTTCGTCCATAGGCGTAGATTATAGTACGAAAAACAAATTATTTTTCCCGCCATTGTATAAAATAAAAGTATGATTACTGATTTGAATATTATGATAGATTTTGTATTATAATTATTTGTATGATGTTCATGAATTTTTCAGTCTTTCTTTGTTAATTAAAATTATGATCTGATACACCTACATCTACGATTTATATAAAAATTATTGTAAAAGATTTGATTGAATATAATATGTAAAAGTAAATGAGGGGTAAAGATAACACTCGATGTGCAGTACTAGTCCAGTATTTTATTGGGCAATATGTTTAACCACAACATAGCAGGCCAAACAGTGAATATTACTTAGTACAATATATTTACATGAATAGTACATGAGCTACTATCGTACGTAGTGAAGTCTGATGACGTCACTAGTACTGCAGCTTTAAATTGAAGTGTTCACTTCAGCAACTTCACATTTTCTTGATCGTTTAGTCACAGAAATCTCATGTAATTATTACTATTTATTGTTAGAAATATATATTTTAATATATTTATAAATATGTTATGAGGAACATTGATATTATGATGTATTCCAGATGGTTTCTTTATGCTTGATCCACTGTTTTTTCTATATAAATCACTTTGATTTTATTATTTGTTAGGTATATAATATTATATGTATAATATGTATGTATAATCCGCAATTCGGAATCCATGAGGCTACATTTATTATCCTATATCGGTTTATAAAGGAAGATTCAAATAATTATCGTTTGTGGATTAACACAGAATATTCCAAAAGCTAGTGTTCCCTAATAAACCCAATGTTCCAATGTTTTCTATATAAGACTTTCAAGAGAACATATGGTAAAACAAACTTTAAAATTTCAGTAACATTTGCAAACATCGTCTTAAAATTTAGAAATAAAATCAGTCTTATATAAAAAAAATAATGAAATGAATGATGGTACATACTTTGGAAATAACAATAAAAACGTAATACTCACTCGATTTCGCACAAAAACAATCGAACAATTTCAACATGACACTGGGTTTTCTATACTCCATATCGTAAAGACATAGAAACAGGTACCTCTAATAATATATGTACAATAAAAAATAAATATCAATACATTCAAGTATTAATAAATGCACAGTCCACATACATGTGATGTAGGAATAATGAGAACTGACACAAGAGCAACCTTGCACCATCTGTGGACGGCTCATTAACTACTATTTATATTATTTAACTTTAGTTTTCTAATTGATACAAGAGCTCACATAGTTTGTAACCTTTCTTATTTACAAGATGCCAACAAACTGGAATATAAAACTTACATTTCAGCTTATAATTTATAACTATGATGAGTTCTTGTATTTACATCGCGTATGATACATACCAATTTGTTAATTTAATATTATACAGTAGTCAAACATTCGTTCCGAATATGTATATTCACAATCAGCTAACTTTACAAATTTAAAATACTCACAGTATTCAAATCTACTATTATTTTAATTAATCAATTGGTACAAAAATAATATATACCCGATTAAAATTAGAATTTAATATTTTTACATATCACTTAAAATTCTATAAGTAAAATGTTATCTGTTGTATTCAACAAAACCGTTTAATAAAATTATTAGTACTTAAATACATCTTGGCTGCGGTTTCTATAATAAATAAATTAAAATAAACTTAAAATAATAAATACATACAAAAATAAATGTACAATATTTTCATAATCTATATGAAAGTAAAGAAAATATTCGTTGTTGTAATTATATTACAACAATGTTATATAATTGTTGAATACAAGAGACACACTTGTATATCAGAGTTGCCCACTGGCAAACAGAAAATACTCGGAAGTGTAATACAAATATATACAGACATGCACCGAAGCGTAATGGTATAGCTAACGTTATGGTAAAACGAAATCTCAACAATGCTTCTTACAATCAAATATGGCGCGACTAATTCCGATTAAAATGGCAAGTCAACACGGTCGACATTGATTCACATAACCAATTAACAAAATAGATTATTTTGTTTAGGCTTAGTTTATAAAAAAAACTTCAAGTTATGCGAACAATGTCAATACATCACTATACTGTTTACTTCAGAAACGAAACAAATTAGAAACAGTTTACAGAAAACAGTAAACTATATTTATTGGAGAATGGTATGCCAGATATTTTGTTTTCTTAGGCCTGATTATTGTAATATGGCATAATAACTCGTAAACCAGAGTCGTAGAACTAGCAACATAAATAAAGAAATAACTTTCTCGTTATTATATTACAACCCGTTTGTGTTTCTCAGGCAGAATAATCTGCTTTCTATTATTGTTATTTTATTGCATTGTCATTATTTACTTCACATCACACCCTATTCTTCACTCCAAATTTTCTATAAAACATAACTCTTATGAATTAATACGAAATGGTGTTAACAAATTTTGAGATTCTTTTCGTCAATGCAAAACTAAATAGTTAAATTACAGAATGGTCAATATATTATAAAATTTAACTTGCAAATATCCAAAGACAAAAATGCTTCAAACAATAAACATTATTGTCATAGATAACATATACTCGGCCCGCACGCACTCTTGACTAGAGATTACAAGAAAACAAACAACGGTGCTTTACATGGTTATCCCTGCACGGTAAAAACAGTAAAGTGAGGGAAAAAGTTAAAATACGACGAAGAATCAAAATAAAGCACAAATTATTAAAAAATATTAATAACAATAAAGAAAGAATAAAAACTATAATATTTTAGTACAATCACCTGAGGAGATTATAATCAAATTTAATAGTTTCTAATTATTCTGCACATTTATATATTATTTGTATATAAAAATCTGGTTAAATTAGAATGGTTCTCGTACAAAGGCGACAATTTCCTCTACTTTCTAACCGATTCCCTCACCGTACAAGACGAGCATTGTCCCTCACTAGACAGCATTGAATTGAAAGCCCTTTCATATGTTCTGTATACGATTATGTTTGGGATCTCTACTATTTCACAAACTTTTCGCTCAAACGAGAAAACATAGAGGGTGAAAAAATTTTGATTATTGTGCTCTTAAAAAATAATTTCTTTTTATCTTGTCTATATTTTTTCGTTTACCCCGGGTTCGTGATGTAGTTGATAGGAAATGAAAAGGTTTCGATGTATTTGGTCCTTCATATCTACGGAATCTAAGTACCTAACGGTGCGACAAATGAAATTGGAGTGGACAGTAAACATGATGTACTACAAACTACATGTTAAAGCCGCGATACATACATCACGCCTACTCTAAAACTATGTTAACTGTTGATTTTACTGACGTTGCTACTTATGTATAGGTAAATTACATATGTATATAATATATTTAATACTAGTTAGTATCAGCGTTGACTGCTGCGCAGTCTACCAGCAATTTCTCCCTTGATTATGGTTTGAGTTGCTATCATCTTATTGGGTATCTGGTTTTTAGGCTGCTGCTGTTGATGCTTGTCTGGCTTTGTGCTCTGTTGGTCCATGCGGTCTAGTTCTGACATCGCTTCTTGGATTGCTTTCTCTAGTTGGCTGTTTAGTTTACGACTTCTATATAAAAAAGACGGCAATTAATATCCACCGTTTAACATAGAATATTCATAAAACAAAGATCATGCTTTCTTTGAATCTACCACTATTAAAAAAAAAAATAACTAATGTTATCAGCACAATACCTTCCGCCATTTTAATTTTTAACTTTATGTAAACTCATGTTTACTAATGCTGGGAAATAAACAAGGGCTGTGCAACGAAACGCGGAACATGGAGTTTAACATAGGATCTTAAAAATGTGCGGAAATTGGTTCTCGTACATTTTAGACTAAAGCAAAAGTACAAGAATGAAAAGTTCTTAAAAATTATTTTTACTTTTAAAAGTCTTCATTTAATGCAATAGAATATCTGCAGCACTAGATATTTAGAATATAAATATGACATTTTCGACAAAAATTAGATAGCCATGGAACTAAAAAGCAAATAAGATATAATATCAATTAAGATCATAATACTTGAATTCTTGAAAAGTAAAAATTAATTTTAAACAACTTTTCGTTATTGTACTTTTGCTCTAAAATGTGCTGAACAGCCAATTTCCGCACATTATAATCCGATCCTATGTTCTGTGTTTCGTTGTATAGTTTATTTTCGCATACTAATTTTCTTCTAAGAGCTATGTTAAGATTAATTTATCTTTTTTTTTGATAATGACATTTATTTGTTAATTACATACAGGTCCTACTAAAGAATATCGATACTTAAACCACATATTTTTAAACAATGTGAAGCAAAAAAGTTCTAATAAATATATGCGCAATCTCTTCTACTGAAGATGACCCAAGTAGTGTATACTCTGGTCTCTAAATTGAAAACGGTTATACATAAAATTATGAAACTTACAATATTTATTACACATTACTTGGTAAATTTTTAAGAGGTTGAGAAATACATCATTCCTAACTGCAATGGGTGGGAAATGACCGATCACGCTTCCATCTCATAGGTGGGAAACGTTTATGTAAGGTTACCTAGCAACATTGCCATAGATCCCTACAATAAAGTAGGCTAAACAAATTTTAATAGAGCTGTCAAAAATATTAATAAAATTAAAGGTTATAAATCAATTATTTATTTTGAAAATTATTGATGTAAACAGAAGATGATTGTGAATAAAATAGTACACATACCTTGGTGGGAGTTTCGCCTCTTGGTAATCTATACAAGCTCTCGGCTGTAATGAAACATCTCCGACCTCGGATATACTATTTTGTCGTATGGTTTATTAATAGTATATTACTAACCGAGGTAGAAAGTGTTTCATTACTGTCCAGGGCGAAAATAGCTAACTTTCGCGCTTCCCTGCTCCGTAAGCTATAGCCCGAAACTTTTCACCGAGGTTTGTATCCTATTTTATTCCCAATCGGAAATAATAATATGTAATTGACACTGAAATATATAAGTACTAACTGGAATGCGCGTACGAACCGTGACTGTGAAGCATATTGAAAGCCTGCTGCTGGAGTAGTCGGCAAACATCGAGACAGTTCGTGAGTAGACGGAAATTATTTCGTGTGGCGCATGTTTAAATAAATGAAGCATAATATGAAAACAAAGCGATCAGCTATGATACGAGTTATTCGGCTAAGTTCGGTTCGCCACGAACGTGCGCGAACAGGACCAGCCATTATTGTTCAATGAGGCTTCAGTGCAGCGTACGCTGATAGGTAGAGTATGCGAGTTCCAGTTAGTATATATTTCAGTGGTAATTGATATTTAAATAATAATAAAAATAACCTTACATAAATAAAAGAATGGTTCGAGGGGTTTGAGCTTGTTCATTGAGAGCGTCTACAGCACTGTTCAGATAGACGCAAAAAAAAAAATAGTGAACTGTTGCACATGCGCAGAAATGGACCAGACGGAATCTAGCGGACATTTCTCGAACAGAACCTAAAAACCACTGTCTACCAATTATAAAATGTCAGTTAGGTATTGTTATAAGGAAATTTCTTTTATTGATCGACAAATTCATCGGTGAAATTCATTGCAATTTAATAATGACGTCACCGATGAATATGTGATGGAACAGATAGATGGTGAAAATAGGAAAAGGTGCTGAAAGTTATACATATTGTAGGTTAGCGTACGAATGGTCGCTGTCACTAGATAAGTTATGAAGGGCTTTTTATTGGGAAAATTACTAAATTGTTCCGATTCGGATTCATTTTCCAATGAAGAAAATTTTACTAATTCGAGTAGTGACAATTTAGAAACTCTATTAATAATTTAAATAAATTATGTGATAATGGCAATGAAATCATTTCTACAACATTCATAATTCACGACTTTTTTTCACTGACTACCGGCTAAAACGTCAATAAACTAGTGAACATAACCTGAAAAATATCCCCCACTATTAATCCATCAGAAATTATCAAATCCATCGACATTCAAACCTGATGGATCCGATGGATTTCTGTTTAACTAATCGGTGAAAATAGGAACGCTGTGATGAAATTCATTGCTTTTAAAGCGCTGAATAAAAAGACCCATTGGTGAATTTCTGCTTCACCGCACGATCCATCGGTGAATAAAAGAACTCGCCTATTGTTAACAATACCTAACTGATAATTCCTAATTGGTGGACAGTGGTTTTTATGTAGATTCGAGAAGTGGCTACTGTCTAGACTTCTATTTTATTGTAATATTTCATACAATTAATGACAGCTATATATATAAACATTATTAGCTATAGTTACAACGTTTATATATAATTTGTGCTAAGTATTTGCAAAATTTTGTGTAATCAAGCGACCAATGTCAATCAAAAATCAAATAGATAGGATGTCCCAGATTTAAACGACATAACTTGAATCATGAATTAAACACGTAAAAATAAGGTGACAAGTTCATTTGAGCAAATGTCCGTAAATGCTTTGTTTCAGAGATATTCATGTTTTTCTTATTGGAGCAGCGCTGCCTAAAAATCAACTTTATAACGAGATATCAAATATTATCTTATTAAATTATGATAAAACAATTAAATTAATTATAGGTAAATGATTTGGCTATTACCCAATTTCGATACAAAATTTAGTTTGCTTGCACTGAGGTCGGGAAAGAAAAGAAAATTATCGATGAATTCAAACAAATTTATTATTTATGTACAATAAAATAATAACTATTTTTTATAACATTTGTCTAAAATGTTCACCTGTAGCAAGCAAATAGGCACAACGATCTGCCACTGTATTGGTCGCTGCGTGACAGCGTGACATTGCTCGGGAGATACATATGGTTTCTCAAACTTGAATAATTTTTCTGCGTAGAGTGTCCGAATTATCTATCGGTTCATCATAAACTCTTTCTTTTATGGCACCCCAAGGGAAGAAGTCTAAAGTTGTTAGATCGGACGAACGGGCTGGCCATGGTACAGGTCCTCTGCGACCAATCCACCGTTGTGGATAGCAGTGGCGGCTGGTGATATCTTTGTATGGTAGGGCACAAAAATTTAAAAAAGTAAAAAGAGTATATTAAATTATTTAATCTTTAAGATACAGAAGCCATCTTCGTAATTAAATGAGTACTAGACGATTACAATTCAACAATAACAGATTACCTCGGAAAATGCCGGACATACTCGGACATCTTCGTTTAAATTGGGCTGTGCCCGGAACAGGCTTAATGCAGTCATATGCTGCTTCGCGCGCTTCTCTGCTATTGGTCAAAATTCGAGTAAAAATAGTGGGAGACCGGGGCAGAAACATTTGTGCCCTAGCTTCTAGCAGCATATCGGTACGTGCACACGTCAGTATATAGGCTATCTAGCTATCGGCGGTGTAGTAAGAATTGCATAATAATGAAAGTAAATAAATAATAATTAATGTATTTTTAAAATGTATATGTACTCGCTTATTTCTTTTTTTCTTGTCTTTTTATTTGGTAGGGCTGCGCCCTTGTGCCCTATAGCACGAGCCGCCACTGGTGGATAGTGTAAATTTAATCACTCTCTTGGTTGTCTCCCATAATGTGCAGGGCAGCCATCTAACTGTAGCCAAGAGTTTATTCTTATTGCTAATGTAACTTCATCCATTAAATCATTCAAATCATTATTTAGAAAATTGTAGAACCTCTCTGAATTTAAACGATGTGGCAAAAAAGAAAGGGCCTATTAAAGTATTTTCAATAATACCTAGCCAAACATTACTTTGAAATTCATAGAGGAAAATTTTCTCTTTAATTGCATGAGGATTTTCATTGTAACCAAAGATGAGAATTTCTTGATCTTGATTCAAAACCATATCTCCCGAGCAGTGTCACGCAGCAACCAATGCAGTGGCAGATCGTTGTCGTGCCTGTTTGCTTGCTACAGGTGAACATTTTGGACAAATGTTGTAAAAAATAGTTTTTATTTTATTGTACATGAATAATAAATTTGTTTGAATTCATCGATAATTTTCTTTTCTTTCCCGACCTCAGTGCAAGCAAACTAAATTTTGTATCGAAATTAGGTAATAGCCAAATCATTTACCTATAATTAATTTAATTATTTTGTCATAATTCAATAAGATAATATTTTATATCTCGTTATAAAGTTGATTTTTAAGGTAGCGCTGCTCCAATAAGGAAAACATGAATATCTCTGAAACAAAGCATTTACGGACATTTGCTCAAATGAACTTGTCACCTTATTTTTACGTGTTTAATCCATGGTTCAAGTTATGCCGTTTACATCTGAGACACCTGTATATAATGTCAGCTGATGAATGACAATTCACGCTTGTAAAAAATGATTGAATAACAATGTTGCCGGCTGGTGTAGGTACACAGTTGTTATATGAGGTTGTTATATTTCAGAAGACGGAATTGAAGCAGCGCCAATCGACCTTCGGTGTTAAATCAATTTGCCAATGTTCTTTTGAACATAATATAAATTGTTCAACATTACCTACATACACAAAACACAATGACTGAATCATTCTTCAGTAATATTTTTCACGATTCAGCACTTCGAATACGTTTCTGTCGCTTTTTGAATGTTTCTCAGGGTTCAGAAACTTAAATGCCTGACATTTGGATCGTACTGCTCCCGGAAGATTTATAAATTTAAATATATGCTGGGCTCTATTTTACGTACAGTACAGTAGTATAGAGTTTACTGGTGCTGGACTTACATTTATATTTTTTTATAAGATGTCAAAATGTTGTGAGCATTCTAACAAAATTGACAAGAAAGAATTTTACTTTTCCTGGAAGAAGGTTGGGAAATAACTCAAATGAAATCTTCAACAAATACAAATGTAAGTAATATTTTATTTACTTATTACGTAAATAACTAAATAAATATATCGCGGCATATTACCCATTGCTGGGTGTTCCAATCTACTTTGTACACAAATATTAGTAATGACAGCAGAAATGTCATGCCAAAACGGTAAGTTTGGAACTAGAGTTTCTTTTTGACAGATATTGTGATGTTTTCCGGCCTTGTATTAATAACGTAGGTTATGACCCAAATGCCGTAAAGCGTGACGTTCAGCTCTCCCCGAGTTTACCCGAATACCGTGACGCGTGACGGGTCAGCTTTGTTGATAAAAACTTTCAAATGAATTCAACAATCATTAAATACTAAAAATAAAACTATTATAAAACAGTATCGGCGGAGCCCTAGGGGAAGCTCGATCGACGTAGCCCAGTTTTCGCTAGTCATTAAATACTAAAAATAAAAAGTTTGTATTGTTTTTTTATATACCCATTACTCTTCAGCAACTAAACAAGGAGACAAGCACAAATATGAAAAAATTACAAAATAACGTTCCTTTATGAAGTAGCAGATAAATCAAGTTTCATAATTTTATTTATAGCCTTTTTTAAAGTATAGTTACAGACCAAAGAAAACACCTCTTCAAGAGGTTGGTACACCTAAAGGAGAGGAGATCGCGCTTATTTTTATTTAATATTATTTTCTTAAAATAATTCAAAGAATATATGATTGAAGTATTAATATTCTTTCGTAGAATACCCTGTTTATTTGAATTTGTGAAATCTGCAACTAATATATGAAATTCAATAATCTTAAATTTTTGGAACATCATTGCAAATAAATTATATTTAGAAGTGTTTTTCTAAAGATTGTTCAGAGCTTCACGTGAAGTGTCATCCGATTGACACTAAAAAAAAAAAAAAAAAAATAATAATTCCCCGTTTCTATTGTAGTATTGAGTAGGAACGCATGTTTTCAAACTTCATTCTCAGACACACACCCACAGACATCAATGTTAAAATTTAATTACAGGGACGTGTATTTACCAAAATCTCAATATGCAATTTTTAGCATGATCCTTTCCCTTTATCTCCCTTACCTAGAATAGCGGAAGGTAAAAAAGAAAATCTAAATGAGTATATGTTTCAGCCTTGTGAAAATAATAGTAATATCCATTTTCTCACTCACTTTCGGCATTTCTTTCTCGCGCGATGGTGAGCATCAAGGCCCTCACTGAGAGTTTGCAACGCGGACAACTCCACCTCGGTGGGCGTTTTATCTCCGCCAAACCAGCGCACTAGGACTCTGCCCTGGGCCCCATCCACCATCTGCACGAGTTTGCCGGGCCACGAAGGGCAGCCGTGCGCAGGGCCCCATACCAGATCACCCACTACGAACGACTCGGGCTCCTTTTCTTTCACTGAACCTCCGCTTTCTAAAGAAGGACGATGGAGGGTAATTTTAACCGAAAGGGGAAGTTTGCGTCAATCTGCCCGACGGAGGATTTTCTTTTTCTTGTATTTTATACAATAAATATATTGTAAAGACAATCTCACAATATTTTTTTACAGGATAACTTCCAGTACAGTACCGCGGTTGTTTTGATTAATAATAATTGTTTGAAACCACAATATATTGCTCACTAAATGAAATTATATGAACTACCAATTCACAACATGTTGCAAATTGTTTTACAATTTTATTGTGTGAAATATACTGTTAAATTTTCTTTAATTTTGCAGTAATGCACTTTATTTCTGACATAATGAAACTGATTCGGGCAGAAGGACATTTAACAGTTTGAAAAATCGAACACCTCTTTGAAAAATTTTATAGTTTTGAATGGTGATTGTGTGTCCATCACCATAATGAAGATTGAAGCGGAGATGGTATGATAGTTTTATGGGAAAGAAATGGGAAACACACCGGAATTGGTGACATGCAGTGCGCTGCATGGTAATAATTGCATGATGGAATGACTGATGATGAATGATTGAAGAAGCGTATGTACAATTCACTTCACAGTATTATCCACACAGATTTGCCCAGTTGCGAATTTTAGCCACACCAATTGATTAATTTTCACACGTTAATAAACAAAATCACCTGCGTCAGTCCAATATACACAGTGTATGTACGTAATATCTGTACATTGTACTTTTATTTAACACAAGGCTGAAAAATAATCTCATATATTTACATCAAAAAAAATATTTTTATTTATTCTTTTTATTCTGATTAACAATAACTCAATTATTATAACAATGTAAATTTCACATACAATGAATAAATTATATGTACATTTATAATTACGACAAGCTGTTAATTTAATTAATATTTAATACAAATATGTATCTCAAATCTACATACACGAAATTAAAATGAAATTATTAAAATTAATGCATGTAATGAACTGATGAATATTACGTGCAAAAGCATAAATTAAAATTGTAAATAAAGCTAAAGCTCAATAAATATTAAACCTGAAACCAATTAGCAAATTAATTATCATGCAAAAGTTAAGCGTATGTATCATGCACTCCTAAAAATATAAAATTTTTCAAATCTACTTCAAATATTACATATTGAGGTGTTGTTAGTTAAAATTTAATACAAATAACAAGAAAATTATAACATCTACAACAATTTCTACTTCTACCTCTTACCATCATCATCTTCTTGTAGGGAAGTGTGCATGTGTCTGGTTTCCATAACCACTAGTGTATCACTGTGTTTCCTCTTCAGCGCTTTGTCAAAGTGGCGGGAACTGACGACTGATTCCTGAGTCTTCATGGTGTCGGTGACGAAGTGCATACCGGAGACAACAGTGGAGGATTCCACGTAGGCCATTGTGGGGGTATCCGGTTTGCGGGATATGTGAGCACCCGAGATTTCAAACTCGGGTTTGTAACTTAAACTTCCATTTCGAGACCAATCTAGCTCTTGAGAACCAGATAAGTCGCCGGAATCTGGTTCGCTGCTCGAAATGCAGTGTACCATCGCCTAGAAGGGATAAAATTTATTTATCTAACGACGATATACATGATTTTTTTACAGTTGTGCTTAGAACTGAGCAAAATACTCTATAAAACTAATTAAATATAAATACAAATATCTAAGTAAAAAGAGTAATTTAAATAAACTACATATTATATTTTTTCAAAATATCTAAAATTTTATTTAATCATGAAATATTATATGTAATTTTCAGTTTTTTTTTTTACTCAGTAATGAATACTTCTGCATTTAAATACTGTTTCTCAGTATTTAAAATACTGCACAAATACTTTATTTAAATATAAAATATAAATACAATTAATGAAAACTAGTACCTACATGCTTAAAAATCTTATTATTTAAATACTGCCGAAACCCTACTCGGCTTACGCTATATAAATTTTAATGCATAAAAGCAAAAAATATAAAAATAAAACATTGCTCACTCTAACAATCATATCAAAATAACTAATTTATAGGAACTAATTGTTGTAATTAATAGAACTCAATTCAATATGTTATATTAATAATAATGTAATATAAACTTTTTATGAATACATCAATGTAATCAATAAGAGTTTTCAATTAAAATTTTGTATTCATCATTATTAAATCAAATATAGAAATGAAACACTGATGATTATTGAAATAATATTAAATTAATAACAGGAATTTATACAAATTCAGTATTATTCATAATCAATAAATATGATTCGCTATAAGTTTAATTCATTTCTTACCATCGACGCCGCCTGTTGTCTGGCTTGAATGGCAATAATATCTGCACACGACCCAGTCATAGACGAATTCGACGGCGAAGGCGACATTCCTTCGTCAGTGCTGCAGGTCCCCAGTGAATGCGTCGTTGTATCCGCATTAGCAGGGCTCTGCCCTCCAGCTGCCAACGGAGAATGTGTCGTCGTATCCGGCGGACTCCCCGCCGATGACGTCATCGACGTCTGACAAAATGTGTTCGTCGTCACCGCCGACGCTTGTAGCTTCTGATTCACCGCTGTCTGCGTGGAAACTGAATGGCGGAGCATCGCCGCACTCTGGGGACTTTGACGCTGAAGAAGAAGCGACTGCATTTGTTGTTGCGGTTGCTTGTTCTCAGACTGGCCGTTGTTTATCATAAAATTTTGATCTACATTTAAAGTTGTTGTAGATTCGGTTATATTCTGACCGTTTGGGTTGTTCTGATTTTGTTGGAAGTTTTGTATAGGGTTATTCGAAACCATTGTTGTTTGTTGTTGAACTATTGTTGTGTTCTGATGTACGAATGTAGTATTTTGTTGACTAGAGGCTGTTGTTACTGTGATCGTAGGTGCTGGCGCGCATGGAACCATTAAAGTTTGTCCCATTTGGTTACACTGAATAAACTCTTGTTGCTGCATGGAAGTATTAGGTCTTACTTGTTGAGGTGCTGTACTAAATGTAACTTGTTGTGTGGGACTGACGTTAGCTATTAGGGGACTGAGCTGACCATTGAATTGCGCACCGTTCATTAGGAACTGACTGCCGTTGGGAGAAAGAAATTGCGCTCCAGGACTGTGTTGCTGCTGGATAATTTTGCCTTGCGTAGTGCCAGGAGTTCGGATGACCATACCGGCCGGGCCAGCGGCTAGTATGCTCTGCCCTTGGTTGAACATATTCCCCGTGCTCTGCACAGGAGTCAATACATTCTGCCCGTTAACATTCTGCAGCTGTAGTTGCATGCCGATGTTCGACGTGTCTTGGACTATAGTCGCCGTGCCATCTGCGTTCATCACCATGCCACCAAGATTTGGAACGATGAATTGTTGAATAGTAGGAAAGTTTTGTACTACACCCGTCGCACCGTTTAATAGATTTACAGGTTGTAAAAGATTTATTTGAGGGGCAGGTTGTGAGTTAGTAATAAGTTGTTGAGTACCGAATGCTCCTGCAGTTGCTTGAGGTTGTCCGTTCATTACTATTTGAGGACTAACACCGGCTTTGCCAGGTACTATTGTAAGAGCTTGCATTATTGGTCCAGTTGTTAAACCTTGAGGACTGTGCGCCATTTGGAAGCTTTGTTGATTGAAACCTTGTTGTGGTTGCTGCATAACCATCCCAGAATTTTGTTGAGATGCAATATGTAACATAGATGCAACTGTTTGTGACGGCATTTTTCGCTTTTTGCCTCCCTTTTTCTTATTAGATTCGGGAGACAATAAGGCCGGCTGTCTATTTGCAAATCCAGGACTGTGATGCTGTACCCTATTATTCGGATCTTGATTTCCATCGATTTGTATTTGTTGTTGTATTACATTTCCAGTTACTAAATGAGGAATTTGCATGTTTTGACTAACAGTCATGCCATCTACAGTAACTACACCCGGTTGAATAACAAACGGTGTTGGGAGAGCGTTTACAAGAACTGTTTGTTGTCCTAGAACTTGTTGGGCAACTCCTACAGCGGGTATAACTTGTGTTACAGCTGCTGTTACGTTAGTAATCATCGGCGATGCAGACATTGGAGGCATAGGACTAGCATTGCTAACTAATTTCGGCGGAGGTGGAGCCATAATGCCTTGTCCATTTGCCTGACCAGTGCTTGCCATCAATAACTGACCTCCAGAAGACACTAATATATGTCCAGGAGGCAAACCCTGAGTTGGATTCTGTTTAACAAGTTGCTGTGGAGATATTTGCTGATTTGGCTGAATATTAGTCGCGTTAACAACTGTACTTTGCGAATGAGGGATTTGTATACTACTAACAACACTTTGCACCATCTCCAACGGAGATTTGGAAACACTTATCGTCATAGATTGCGATGGAATAGCTGCCGCGGTGATAAGAGCATTTGCCTGACTCGAGAAAGGATTACTAGAAGCCGAACTTACAGGCACTGTAGCTGGGCTATTGATAGAAACTGTTGAAGTGTTTGCCCGTCCCGCTAAAACTGAAGTAATTGTATTGTGCCCGATAGTTCTACTTGATGCCATTGTTGTAATCATTCCTGAATTCGCATTGAATGGAGTATGTCCGCTTATTCGAGAAATAATTCCTAAAGGACTGCCAGTTGTATGAGGATGAGGACAATATCCTTCAATTTTATTATTTGCGGATGTGACTATTGTTATACTTTGTCCGTTTGAACTTAACACAGAAGTTGTGAGAGCATTTTCTCGCGATCCATTCGGAATTTGATTACTATATGAATACACAGGATTTGTATGCGCGAAATTATTAAGAGGAGTATCAGAATTTCTCTGTTGCATGGGCGTAGGAGTTGATGGCGTTGGGGAAGGCTCCGACTGATTCTGATCAACTGGAGAACCGTTACTCGTACTAACAGTTCCTCCTTGTATCGGCCTGGAATCCGGCGAGGGAACATAACCTTGCGACCCATGTCTATCCACATACGTAGATGAAGTTACAGGATTATCTTCTTGCTGACCTGGATTAGGCGTGCTAGGTTGACTGTTAGGTCGAGATTGAGATTGTTGATATACTCTTATTTGTTGTTTGTTGAACAATCTCTCGTTTTGGTCGTGATAGTGATGTGAATCCGATGCACAACACTGCACTGAATTGTTCCCATCGTTTGCACTACTATCTGGAAGATTATTTTGAGTGATCTGTATGCTGAATTGCTGTTGTTTCTGCATGTTAGTCCTGTTGTTGAATACTTTAATTTGCGAGTTTATCATGTTGCTGGGGAGAGGAATTCCTTGAGTGTTGACAATATTCATATTTTGAGGCATTTGTTGCGGTGAACTGTTAGGACTATGGCATATATAACTCGTACAATTATTGACTCCAGTTTGTCTAGATATGGTGCTGTTTAATAATGCGGTTTGCTGAGCCAAATAACCGCTAGGATCTTCCATGAATGAAGGTCCAGATGAATTTGGCGGGAACTGATTATTTAAGAGATTTGGTTTGTTATTTTCTAATGGAATTTGCCGTACATCTATATTTGGACAAGGTGGATGTTGCTCATTTGGAGTTATCCTTTGTTGATGATTTTCTATGTTATATGGTCGTTGTTTCTTATTTATTTTACTCATTTTAATCTTTTTCCTGTTGGCGTCTTCATTCCAAACAGGAGGAGGAGGTGTATGGTGATGTAACGGGGGTACTCTTTCATAAACGTTGCTGTTTTGATTCATCTGTATTTGATTTTGTTGCACCATCTGTTGTTGCATATTATTAGGCGAATTAGACTTTTGCTGCCATGTTTGATTCTTTTGCGGTTGGGCCATCATTACCATTTGTTGATTCTGAGATACCATTACAGTATTCTGGGCCATTCCTTCAGTTCTATAGCCCGCAAATATACCATTAGTGTTTGGCGCGCAGTTTGGTCGAATACCTTTACTTATATCAAATTGTTGTTGCTGTTGTTGTTGGACCATTTTGTTTTGATCCAAATTTTGATACTGAATATTTTGCCCAAAGAATTGCTGATGTTGTTGTAACCTTTGGTTGAATTCTTGTTGCTGATGTTGATTATTTTGTACAATATTTATATTAGTTTGAACGGTTCGACCATTTGCTTGACCAATTATTCTTTGTTGTTGCTGCTGCATTTGATTTTGTTGTTGTACGTTGATATTCTGCCCTTGTAGTACAATTCCACCATTACTGTTGTTAGCAACAACTGTGCCATTTCCAACCATTCCATTTATTGAAAC
Source organism: Ophonus ardosiacus (assembly GCA_943142095.1). Classification (NCBI taxonomy): domain Eukaryota; kingdom Metazoa; phylum Arthropoda; class Insecta; order Coleoptera; family Carabidae; genus Ophonus; species Ophonus ardosiacus. The sequence continues at coordinate 31,433,124 of OW964824.1, read as the reverse complement.
CTGTCCCTGGGATGAGTGCACGTTGATCAGCTGACCGTTTGGGCCAATTATGTGTTGATGTTGTTGACCAGGTTGTTGGGCAGAATGGTTTTGGATTTGCTGGTAGATCATTTGTTGGTTCTGTAGTTGTTGTTGAATATGTTGTTGCTGAGGATTGTTTTGTTGAGGAAGCATCATCATGGGAGATCCAGGGAGTATTCGGTTAACTTGGGTTGAACCTTGGTTAGGATATCTGATAAATTGTTGTTGAGGTTGTTGGTTTGACCCGTCAATGAACTGCCTGTTGTTGGGTTGGTTGGTTGGCATTGGGGATCCGGACCAACCCTGAAAGGAAAAATAAATAATAAATAACGAGAATCTACAAAAGAAATTTAAATTTAATATAATATAATTTTACTAAGAGTGCTTTGAAAAATAAAGATTTACGTTCTCATTTGCCATCATTGATTTTTTGAGGAGCGAGCAACAAAGTTCTTTATGACAACATGCGAAAAATAGTTATTTATGATATAAGGTTAAAAGTGACATTTTATGTGTGAGAAGGAAATAAACATCACTTTTAACACGTATATCATATACTATTTTTTCTACAAACACTATTTTTTCACTTAAATTCGTATTTCGTTATTACCAAGGTAATATCTCACTTTTAACACTCGTGGTAAAAGTAACAATAGGTTTGTAGAAAAAAAGAAAAAACCTTTTTTACTCGCTCGCAGAATAGAAATTTATTTTTATTTAATTGTTTACAATATTTAAAGAGATTGTACATTTTGATAAATTTTAATATTAATTCCTGAATTCAAAATTATATTAGATAAATTTTTCAGTACTACCTGCTTGTCAGATTTTTTTAGAAATATCAAATATCGATATTCGTTCTGAATGTAGAAAAAATAATGTGTGTGTTAATGCGTCATTGTCGCAACTTAAATCATCAACACATTTTAAACTAAATGCAAGTAGTCCCTAATACATATTTAATATTTGGATAATAAATCAAATTAATGGAGAAATAAGCATAAAAATGAACAGCTATTGTACATACTTATTATTGGTCCAAATGCTTGATAAATAATGTTTTTTGAATTAAGTACTAACTTTAACGTTTCTAGATCGCATATTGTTCTAATTTCTTCAAAATAGCTTCAAGCTTTCTCTTTGATTGTTGAAGAGAAAAGAAATGTTTGAGGAAGATTATTTGAAGCATTTAATTGCAAAGTAAAAAAAATATTGCATAAGGTTTGTATGAAAATGTTCTCTGTTTTTTGAGACAAGCCTATGTTTTAGAAATGATACAAGTGTCATAAATTCAAGACTTTAATGAAATATGATTATGGAAGTCAAAGATTGAACTAATTTTATAAAGAAAGTGTTCTATTGTACCATTATTAAAATATTTTCACTCAAAAGTTGAAGAGACATAAGTGTTTAACATGTATTTAAACAAAATATGAATATTAATAGAAAAAGTTGCAGCTATCATTATGGATTGTTGAAATTCTTTAACATAAAAAGCATTTATATCCCTTTGAATTAAAATGTTTCATTTATAACAAATTACTTATTTTGTAAAAAGATTTTATTTTCTTACCGATTGTTGCGCAAATTGCACTGCTTGTTGTTGGTCCTTGTTATTAGTGTACGGTTGTTGTTGATTTAAAGCTAACTTCTCCCTCTGCGCCAATAACTGAGAAACTGATATGCCAGAATATGGTCCCACTTTTCGCTTTTTTCTCTTGATTCCGCCATCTGAAAATAAAATAAATTATATTTAAAATGATTCATTGTGCTGTTATGATGAAGCACGGTGTCAAATTTCAAGTCTGTGAAATTATTTATTTTGTTGAGTGATTGAACAAAAAACCGTTCCACTCTCAATGTTATGAATGTTTATATACGTCATAGGGATATAAATAGATCAACACATTCAAATTCACCAACAAGTGATTGAATTTGAAATAAGTGTGACAGAGCAATAAAATCTGCGAGTGAAATGTTTTTTTAGAAATCAGCGATTCATGACAAGGATGAACACAAGAAAACTATTATGATTGAAAAACAACTTGACTCAGTCCTTGAATAAATTAATTACTTATTCATTTACAGGCATTAGCCAAGTTGTGTATGAACGCGGTAATGAGCAAAACTCACATTTACAAATTACGGCGTAATAACATGTAAATTGATTCATAACAACTTTTTGAAAAGCTTAAATATAAGTGGGAATTCATCAACAAATATTTAACAATAATCAACGAATTAACACAATATTAATGGTCAATATGTATAACAAAAATAAATAAGTACATTTTTGAAATGTTTAATATATTTACATAACAGAATTGGAACCTCTTGAATTCTTTATTGTAAGAATAGTTCAGAGCAACTTCGAAAACATCATTATGACAGATATTTCCTCTCTAAAAATAAATATCCTTTTGACTTTCAATCTTTTGGAATCGTGAAAATTCAATTTAGGAGCTATTAATTATTTGAATCCGTAAGAATTTATAAAAAACGAAAATTTCATTTTTTTCTTTGGTTGTACAATATATAAGCTGTTCTAAATTTGTGAATAAATAAGAAAATAGCTTCTGGAACCTTATGTGGAATTTATTACAGAAATTATTCCTGTTTCGATAGTAGATTTGAACTAATATAATTTCAAGTTCTTAATCCGAACGACAATCCTCTATTAGGGTATGTACTATACTATAAATAAAGGGACAACGGAGATATCCACCCGACGATAATAATTTGTGTGAGTTATTTTGGCATTTTTATAACTAACATATTAGGTCGATGTTACTTAATTTTCTTTAATTCTTTTTAAGAATAATGGGACAGAAATTTCCCCCGTTTCAGTGACAATTTTTCTTTTATTTTGGTGGTAATAGATGTCAGCCTACAGCTTCACCAAGAGTATAGGTACAGCTTCTGAATTACTCGGACACTGCGAGAATCGAACCCCGACCTCTCACTTAGTATGCACATACTATAGAAGAGATAGTAAGACAATTTTATTATTCGTTCATAGTTACATATTTTTCGCAGAAAAAAGTTATTGGTTAAATTGGATGGAACGTTCTTCATATTTCAAATTCAAAGTGAATGTTTGTCATGTATAAGCCATGATTCACACGCAAAATATCTCCCGAGTGGCGACAAACAACAAACAAGAAGCAAAGAAAGGGAATCCTTGACCCGAATGTGCTGGATTTTCTTTATAAACAAATTAATAGCGTGACAATATGAGCCAGTAAATGATGCATAAGAAAAAAGCGGAGCCCTCTCGCGTTCTCATAAATTATTGATGACAATCCTGAATTGGAATCGCACGCGTACATCATGACCTCGTTTCTATAAAAAGAACCGTCGATATTAACGGCGTAGTTTACTGCGTGCTAACATTATTTCCTGCCAGAAAATCATTACTCGTTAATTTGAAATGCGCCACAGAAACAACAGAACGAGAAGTCTACTCTGTTGTGTGTGTATGTTTGTTGCTCTGTATATTTATCGCTGCTGTCCGTGGGTTACTTCCGCCTCACGGCCGTGCGATCGTAAATTTCTGCGAGGTACCTGTAGAGGAATCGGGCATTCTGCCTACGTACCCTGCCTATTCATCCCACCAAGGACTTAGCCATTCGGTATCATACATACATAAAATCGCACTGATTCGCACAAACCCGAAATAAATGTATTTATGCAGCAATCATTCTTTGCCACATATTTTTGTCGAGCACACTTCTTTCGTCTCGTCCAGATTCATACAACCTCTTTTTTTTCTTTAAATCCAGAAACTTTGTCTCCTTTACCACACTTCTATAATCACTCACATCCATCCAACTTATACACCGGATGTTCACGCGACAATATTCCTTCAATTTTACCAACATACCTATGTAAATATATACCGGGTATCTACTTGGAATCCGTTATATAGGGAATACAATGTTATTTTTTTAGAGAAAAGTTGTAAATAAAAAAGTTATTCAGAATTAAAAACTACACAATATGAGACTAAAATTAATCACAATTTCTTTCTATTTTGCAAAAAAAAAACGCAAATTAAAATTCGCAATTTACAGTTTACTAGAATTTCAGAGTGCCATTAAATATTTTATTTGTTTTTATTTGACAGATTTTATAATTTTACTCTTGTCAGGAAATAATTTTATATAATTATTAAAAGTGTAATTAAACACAAAAATAAATTGATTCAAGATTGATATAATATTATAAAATTCAAAAAATAATAACGTGTCAAAAGTTTAATGTCAAATAAAAACAAATAAAACATCAGTAATTGAATGGCACTCTGAAATATGATGTAAATTGAAAATTTTAATTTGCGTTTTTTCGCAAAATAAAAAGAAATAGTGATTAGTTTTAATCTTCTATTGTGTAGTTTTTAATTCTGTACAATTTTTTTATTTACCACTTTTCTCTAAAATTAATAGGTCAGTAACTACAGCTAAATGAAAAAAATAACACTGTATTTCCTATAACGGATTACAAATAGACACCCGGTATGTATACTTTACAAGCACTCTTGTTTCAATTGACCCACACTCATTGCCATTCCTAAAGCTATAATACACTTTTTTTTTTAAATAAAATTAAAACACAAATTGGCAATTGGGGCCGTTTTCATAATCATATTCACTTTAAAGACTTTAATTTAAATTACTTTAAGACTTTATCTTTATTTTCAAGTAGTGCTACAGTGCTCACTAAAGACTAAAGTACTAAAATTATATTATGAAAATGAAAACAATTTTAATTTTAATTTAAAGTGTTAAAGTCAAAATAAAGTTTATTATGAAAACGGTCCTAAGATATATTTGTAATAAGTAATTAAAAACACGTACATAACTATATTTTAAACTATAAAATTTCTTTTTATTAAAAAGTGTGTTGCAATTTTTTATTGGCAGTCTGTATATTATCTTCGTACGTATTTAATTCTGTAAAGATTGTGCCGTTTATAATATATACATACCGAATCTCGAATCATCTGAAGAGAAGAATATTAGAAGGAGTAAAAGAAGAAATAAACCAGAGCTTTTCGTAGTGGGCCGAAAAATCGAGGTACAAATAAGAAGGGCACTAACTGAGGCTGGCTGCCCACTCGAGTCATAAAACTAAAACTGAACTTCGATATTTCTCCCGTGCTTTTTAAACTACATCGGGTAAAATATTTGTCTTTCGTTATCAGCGTTGAATGCTTCACAATGTAAAATATTTTTAACACAGAAGAATTATGTGCAAGTATATCTAGGTTTACGATTAATTAATTCGAAGCCATAAAACTATAATTAATTCACAATGTTGTAAATAAAATTTAAAATAGACGCAAAAACTAGTTAGTAAATTAGTAAACATGGATTAATATTTTGCGTGGATTTTCATCCAGGATTAGTGAATTAGAGTTTTTGCAATTTTTGCATGTTTATTTGATTTAGCTGTGGTGCTGTAGACTACTTTTTACACATCGAACAATAAACAATGATGTTTCACAATTTTGTTTGAAAACAGCACAATTACGAACGGAATAACAATCGTTGTATTTACTTTCCTAAATTAAATCAGTGTTATTAGAAAGTACGTAGGTTTGATATCCAACATAACAATACGCATTGTGATACATCCACACGAATTAATTTTATTCCGACACAATCCAATCTACTCCAAATTGATTTAAACGTCAGCGTGAATTATTTATAACATTTATCAGTACATCATTGTATGTATGAGTTCTCTTTCTCCTAAATTGAACATGGGTCAGTAAAATGTTTCAGTGACATTTCACATAAATTTTAATTGTAGACGATAACGTCCTAGGTATGTTAATAGCTATTACAAGAATTGTTTGGTTTTAGATTTAAATATATTACAGAATTGTAATTATAGAAACATAGATTGTTCTACGAAAATAAAAACGAACTGTAGCAGATATTGTATAGGATCAAATAGTCTCATAATTGTTTATTATTTAAATCTGCCACATTCAGAAAAATCGTTTTTGGCGTCCTTGTATTCAGCAGGTTTGGCGCGGAATTGAAGCTATGGGCTTTCGCAGAAATATCTCCTATAGAACATTAACGAGTAAAAATATCGTTCCAATACAATTCGCGAAAGAAAAATCTTCGAGTTAATGATTCGAATCACGTATCGTAGCTTTCGTCTTCTTCACTTTGGTGGTTTTCTATCTCTCTTTCCGTGAAATAAAAGCAAGACACGTACACATCGAAATGCTGGTATTATATGTTTACTTTCCGAACGAAATTTCATACCAGCCAACAGTGTAATTCAGTCCCAGAGGAGGACAATGTATCGTGAACGAAATGAGGAACGATCTCGCGGCATTTTCATCACGTGGTGGCCCTTAAATGCGCTACAGAATCTTCTTCGCCGTGTACGGAATGCGAAACAGGTATTCAAATACGAGGAGACAAATTTACATATTTTTATTTTCAATTTAGGCTGGGACCTGAAAACAGACGATTTGCCGCCTCACAACCATTCGATCCTGAATCTGATTTATCAGAATAGGAAACTACATTAAGGAGCGCCCTGATTTAATTAAAAGGATTAAACTTTCAAGAGTATTATGCAAGGATTTGTGATAGTGAAATAAAATGTTTCGTGGATGTTACAAGGATAATGAAATTAAGTTCTTTTAATATTGACAAAATAAATACAAATAAAATAATGTTCAATTGTTAAATTAGTTTGAACCCGTATTAAAACTTAATGTATTTATTTTATATTATTACTTTTAGAAATATAATTAAAATATGCAAATCACAAAGTTAACCTATCAGTTATCTGATTATCCACTGATCTATAGGATAGTGTTCAGCGGCTAATTGAACGTCGCCATGTTGGTGCATTTCGCCATAATTGTAGTTGGAGATTGAAACCTTCCTAGCTACTTCAAAGTTAAATGTTACGTTATCTCATAGGAAATTTTCCGACAAATTTGATAGTATTCGCAATGTTCTATCTCTTTATGAATATTTGAAAATTCACATTTTTCAAAAAAATCACCTGAATAAATGTCTTCACAATTTTTAAATTTAACTGCTCATATCTTTGTAGTTATTAAAGATATCATTCTGATTTTTTCAGATAATTATTTATTTATGGTTTGAGAATGTGTTTATGTAATAAAAATATATTTGTTTCTACAATGATAAGAAAAATAATAAAAACTAACATTCGAACACGTTTGTTTTGAATTTTGCAGCACAAAAACACTAAGTGATAATCTTTTCGTCCTTACGATATAGATCCTAATATACATCGACAAAGTTGTAATAAATGAATTAAAAAAGTTTTTTTTATTTGAATTTTTTTTTCAAAATCTTGACGGGTTCGAAAAAAAAAACGAACACAAAATGTTAGCACATCGTACTGCGCGCGACATGGCGCAAACTCTAGACAGGCAATTTCTACGTCAAAGTCGCGCGCACTACGATATAATTACTTTTTGTGTTTGTTTTTTCGAAACTGGTGAAGATTTTTGAAAAAAATTCAAATAAAAAATTTCTTTAATTCATTTAGGTACTACAACTTTGTCGATGTATATTATCTCTATATTATCTATCTCGCAAGGACGAAAAGTTTATCACTTAGTGTTTTTTGTGCTGCTAAATCCAAAACAAAAACGTGTTCGTATGTTAGTTTTTATTATTTTTCTTATCATTTTAGAAACAAATATGATATTTTTATTACATAAACACATTCTCAAAACATAAATAAAGAAAAATCTGAGAATATCTAAACGATATCTTTAATAACTACAACGTTAATGTGATGTGATTTTTCAAATGTTCGCAATGAGATAGAACATTCCGCATAACACCATCAATTTGTCGCAAATTTCTTATAAGATGGCTTAACTTTTAATTTTAAAGCAGCTCAGCTGTGAAGGTTTCAATCTCCAACTATAATTGTGCCAAATTGCACCAACATGGCGGCGTTCAATTAGTCACAAAAGTTTAACATTGCGTCTGTTATCCAGATATGTATATAGATCAGTGGTTTTGACAAATAAACCTTTTACATTGCCTTTTGGTGAAGACGTGGTCAATTAATAAGTTACCGACGCGAAAATATAAGCCCAATCTTACGCATTTTTCGCATACAACTTTTCTAAACATACCTTAACTGTTAAGTAGAAATAAAACTATAATTATGTATTTGTAAAATGAAAAATATATTTTATTTTGTACCTGATGTTAAAAGTAAGCTTTATGGTTTTTTTTTGTTTGTTGATAAAGTAACAATTTAACATCAACAATAGTTAAAGTAACATTTGACTTTTTATTTACATTTTGAATTTTTATCCACACAAAAAGAAGTAGTTGTGTCTTGCTATTTTTATATGGAGTTGTGGAAGTAAATTTAAATAATTGTGAGCTAGTTGGGTTATGTTTGCAGACCTCTCCCCTTGAAATAAATGAAGCAATTTATTTATATTTATTTTTTTATATTTTAACCTTCCTTTCACCTTTTTTTGGGAAAACAGTGAAAACTAAATCCCATTTTCTTTCCCGCGCGGGAATGACACGAAACAGTTTATATTGTTCATTTTCTATTTGGATTTAAAATAAATACCCAGCCTCGTCAAATGAAAAATATTTAAGAACACTGATACGCTATGAACGATAACTTGCCACATGTCACTTTACCCACCAGACAACTCTATAATTTTGCAACCAGGTGGCTACGAGTTCATTTTCTTCGTCAATAATAAATAACTATTATTTAAATGATTGCTAAATTGAAATAAATTTTATTAAATATTTACGCACACTAACAGCAGTAATAATAAATAAGGGTTAAATTCAGAATAGCCTCCTTATAACACAGAAATAGTTTATTACAAATTTGCTTTATCCACGAATGGAATGACAACTCGAGAATAAACTACGTTAATACAGGTTTAAAAGATATTCTTGGAATACACCTAATATGGAAATAAGAATTTGTTTATTATTACCGCCGTAAATATATTTTATATTGAATTTGACGTTTCTTAAGTTATATTTATTAAAATGGAAAACCATGTGTACGTTACATAATGTTAAAAAGAAAAGAACAGAATTTAGAATTACTAGCTCTTCGCTGCAAATAAAGCATAACTCATGGAAGGGTAGAAGTGGATTACTTGGCACTAAAATTGAATGTAGATAAAATAAACATGTGGAACAAGGTATAGGAGAAGTATAATACTTAAATGCTCCCTATTCAACAAACGAAAATAATGGAAAATTTTTATCTCAATGCGATATCCTACAATTTGTGTTTGTAAGAAATGTTTATTTTTATATCAGAAAACCAGAGAAAGTAAGTTACAAGTGAATAATTTGTTAATAGTTATTTACAATATAAGTGGGATAAAGACATTATAAACGCACGTATTGTGAAATGTGCTACGAGTCCGCAGGGCGAGTTTGGGTAATGGCATAGTGATAGTGCGATAATAATGTAGTATCTGATGAATATTACACAAAATTTTGTTTATCACTGTATAGCATATCGCACTCTCATTTTAGATATGTAAATAGTTTGTTATCCCATTGAGTGCTTTAATGAAATAATTACCACGCTAGAATTTCATTGAGGCACTCAATGGAATAATAAGGCTATTATAGATCTAAAATGAGTGCGATATGGTATAATTTATCCCACGGTGAAATATAAAAGAAATGATGTCAAAATGAGTGAACGTCATTTATTTTTGTTTGCGTGTAAACATAGCTGAGTTGTAGCCAATTAAAAGTGCAGATAGTAGCACATATTAAAAAAGGAGTATAATAATAGTAAACTAAAAATTGTTCATCTAAAGTGATTCAGAGCCCACGATAAACTACTTTTTTTTGCAAAAACGTAAGTAAAATTTATTCTGAATTCCCTAGACTAGCTGCCAAAAGATCGGACTGAAATCTGAAACTCTCATTCTACTTCTAAGTCTTTAAATATTACAAAGTAGTTATCTCGTCTTTCCCGTGAATTATGTAAGGCAGTGTAAGCGTTAAAGTCACCCCATCAAAAATTAATCCGTTGATTCATTTGCGTCAAGCTGATCCCATGAAACGAAATGAAGCATCGCAAACTTCACTTTACCGTATATAGCCGCGATAAGTTATCAGGAGAACAGAGCTACAGAGAGAGCTCCTGTCGTAATTCAATTCCGAAACCGGAGCACGAAAAGAAGTCACTGCGGGAGGAAGACAGGAGATATGGGTACGAAGGTGAAGGAAAGAGATACTGGTAGTAAATTATCGATTCGCACGCCCACACCACAAATTAGCCGACGGTTTGCTGCGCAAGCTGAAAATTAATAACGTTCCACGTGTGATAACCCACCCCCGTAACCCTCGGTGTGGACCGAGGCCAGAAATGTCACAGGGGTGTAAATCACCCCAGAAGTTTACTCTTTGTGCAGTTTTACTACCTTATTACACCGGGGTGTAAAACGAAATTCTATCTTTTGATACTTTCAACATACATAAAATTAAATGTATTTGTATAACATTGTGTGTGTGTGTGTGTGTGTGTGTGTGTGTGTGTGTGTGTGTGGCGAGAGGTCTTGTGCTAGCCACAACGGTTTTTTTTTCTTTGATCTTTACTAGAAAAACTGTTATCCTAAGACCAGTGGTATGTTAGGAGTCGAAATGGAATTTCTTGAACGATAATCGACTGTTTTCATAATTGGAAAAATGGAAAATAATCGGTCAAGCAGTCTTACATAAATAATTTATTTCCTGGTCGACGTTTCGACTGTACAACAGCCTTCTTCAGGGCTTAACCATTTCTGCGTGTCCGATTATTTTCCATTTTTCCAATTTCAAATAAAACTATAAATTAACATTTTAATTTAAAAAGAAAATTAATAAAGTCTATTTTAACAATAATGTTTACCGGTGATTTGAAACTGAATGTTCCGGAATTTATTCGGTGGCCATAAGAGTTTAGGTACTTTTTTATTTAGCAATATCCTAAAGTGCTAAGTTCCACCGTTATCAGTTTTATTCAGTTGGTCAATTCAATTTTACACAGTAATTAAAAACATCAATTTATAATACAATAAATAAAAGTTTGAATTTTAAATGTCGGTGGTAAAACAGGGCATAAGTATTTTAGTCCTAAAAATGCTAAAATAACAGGTATTGATCACATTTAGGAGTGATGGCATTATACACGATGTTTATACATTTCCGTTTTATTTTATGGGTATTACTACAGGTAAAAATAAAGTGATAAATGTTAAAAAAAAAGTTGTATAATAACAAGAAGAAAAAAACAATTTATTTTTATTTTTAATGGGTAAGATAAAAGATTGCCCTGAGTACTTTTACAGCAGATTACCCTGCCATTGTCTACGTTAATTTTCTTTTTTTTTTAAATGCCAGATTTTGTTTGTTATCATTTAACACTGGAATTCGATAAAAGTTTGATATTTTTGTATGATAAGTGAAAATCGCTACTGTAAAACCATGATGTTCATGGCTATTTTTTGACCATGTAACACCCATTAAAAATAACAAATTTAGAAACTTTACCAAGATGTAACATTTAACGGCTTCTTTTGCTTGTTTTGAAATTTCCCCTATGCAACCACGGTAATCAAGGAATATCATACAGATTAAGACTTGAGTGATGCCTGGTAAGCAAAGCACTCTCTACGGTACAGATATATTGTTTTTACTAAAATATGTGAATAAATGCAGAATGGCACAGCCAGAAATAGGTAAATATTAAATCATGGAGATATATTTATTTATTTAAATATTTTATATTATTAGCTACACGGGTACCAGTAATTTTTCACATTTACTTCGGATATATGCGCTGCCTAGGGACCTGGCAACCTGCCTCGCATCATACATGTAACAGGCTCCGCCCACTGCCCTCCCGATCCCCGCACCGCACCTAACAGCGCCCTTTTCTAAACATGTCTATGGGGTACTTTTACTTATGTACATATGATGCAAGCTATCTCTCTGACAAATATCGAAAATCTGCTAACGGTCAAAACTTCATTATAGATACAAAGATTGTACCGCCTTGAGGGATGATTTTTCAAAAACGCTAAAACACTCTTTATTTCTTACCAAAAGCATAAATAAGAATTTTTATATCTCTAACTTGAAAAATGGTGGGTTCTCCATACAAACTTTCATCAACTATTTCGCCCCCTTTTAGTTTTATTTTCGCGACAAAAGGTAGCTTATGTGCTTCTCCAAGGTCCAATTTATCTCTATACCAAAATTTATTAAATTGGTTCATCGGGAGAAATGATGGGTTCTCCATACAAATTTTCGTCTCTTATTTCATCTCCTTCAGGCTTTATTTTTGCGACAAAATATAGCTTATGTCCTTCTCCAAGGTCCAATCTATTTCTATACCAAAATTCATCAAAATTGGTTCAGCGGAAGAAATGATGGGTTCTCCATACAAATTTTCATCCCCTATTTATCCCCTTCAAGTTTTATTTTCGCGACAAAAGGTAGCCTATGTCCTTCTCCAAGTTCAAATCTATCTCTATACCAAAATTCATCAAAATTGGTTCAGTGGTTTAGGCATGAAAACGTAACAGACAGACAGAAAGACAGAGTTACTTTCGCATTTATTATATTAGTACAGGATTGTTGAATTTGATATACCTACTTTCTTCAATTTCTGAATAATCGTGTGTGTATAATATAATTTATATCTAGTAAAATTTCTATTCCTTGCTCTACTTTGAACAAAAGGAACTGTGTATATGTAAATATATGTTAACTACGTTTATGTAGACATATACGTTCCGTACATATAAATGTGAGTCTATACGTTATCAGTACCTCATATAAATGTCTACTTCACATTGCCGATTTATTATTATAAATACTGGAATTTTCTCTCACACAAACGTGTTCAATAATATAAACAGAAATTTATGCATATTTTCAGGTTTCTTGTATTGCATTGAAGTATATTCAACGACTGAATACACACTTTAAATATCCTTAGATATGAAGAGAAATTTTTGCATTAAAATGATTTTTCTCTTTTTTATTGTAGCATGTATTCAAGCAGCAAAACTACGTAAGTAAGGAAATAGAATAAGTAAAATAAAAATAATCATAATATTTTTTTAGCCACTTATATAGATCAATGTTCAATAAGCAAAAATGATGATCTAAGTGAATGCTATAAAAACAAAGCCAATGCTGTTTTACGAAACGTTCTAAAAGGTATAAAAATAGAATATTTTCAATGGCATGTAATTAAAACTAAGCATATGAACGTTTGGAAAATAAATGAAGCATTTAAATTCAAAGGAATTAAAGTGATGGAAAATACTACATAAAATGATTTTTAGACTGACTTTGATTTTTAGACTGACTTTATGTGTACAAAATGTTTACAACTAATGCACCAAACGTTCACGTGTACTATAATTTATACCTATACTGACTCTATTAGAAAAAAATCATAAAAATAAGTGCAGTAATATTATTAATGATACGTACATTAGATATGTATTGTTTGAAAATAAATTAAAATATTGAATTTTAGTGAGAAATAAATACATATAATAATACTTTTTAAACCACTTCAAATAAGCTGCACTTATTTTTGCGAATTTTGAAAACGTTCATGCCTTAGTTGTAAAACACCTATATATACCCTATTTCAGGGAATGAATACTATGACTGGCCCCAAATGGTCCCTATGTATGAATACCCTCTTACCGTGCACTTATCAATTCCGAATTTTGAGGTATACGTGGAAGAAGTGACAGTTTGGGGATTAGAATCTATAGAAATTCTTGACGTAAAGTAAGATATACTTTTTATGTATTTAATTTTATTAAATGAACTTTATTTAAGTTTTAGTTTAGAAGAGGGCCTTCTTCAACTTAAATTGGAAGCTACAAATTTAAATATGTCTGGACTCCTCTACTTATACGAGAAAGTAAATAATTTCCTTCAAGATTATACTGCTGAAACTCACTCTGCAATTATACGTAAGAAAAATATTTAAAACTTAAATAAAATATTAAATAATTATTTTTACAGCAAGACTTGAAATTAATTATGAACAAAACTTTGAATTTATTTTGGTGGATAACAAAAAATATTTTTTTATAACGGGATATAGTACTAGTTTTTTTGTGGAAAATGAAAGGACATATGCCAATGGACTTTTTGCGAAACTACTCGTAATAGGTAAGAAAAATAATTATTATTCTCTCCTTTTTTCAAAAATAAAAACTGTATTGCACTCTCCTCAAGTTATGAATATCCCTAATCCTGAGATGACGTCTGCTAAACGCACTCTCAAAAATTAAAAAAAAAAGTATTTGATGGACTAGCTAATATTTTAAGAATCGCTTATGCCGGAGACCATTAGATTTATTTTAAATTACCTTACGAATATTATTTTTCTACAATTCTGCAACTTTACTTACCCAGTTATACCCAGACATAAGTGATACGGTATTTTTAACTTAAAATTACCTATAAGGAACACACCCTTAAACTATGGTTATCGAGTTGCAGGAAATCCTGTATAATATTAATAAATCTTTCATTTTTTTTTTTACAGATATCCAAATCAGTTTAAGTTTGCTCACTAGAATCAAGGACCAAGCAATCGAAAAAATGCGGGAAGCCATAGGCCTAGCCCTCGGCGACGTTATTAACCAATTTTACGTTGGTATTTATACCCGAGTTCCCTTCAACGAAATATTTTTGCCTTAAGATTTACACAGTACATAAAAATTGATTACAACTACAAAACATATGTACGCGAAGAGCAATAAAGTATGATTGTCAATCATTTACATGTTGTGTGTCTTTTGCCAACCCATAATTACTTCTCGAATTCGGCAGTAAAGGCGATCGTTTATCACAGGAACGTTTAATTACAGTAGAGAGAGCGACATCAGCAACGGCAACAGAAATGGAATAAAAAACTCCGACAGATGAAGGAAAGTTAAATTGAACGTTCTCCAGCAAGGCTATAAACCCGCTTCATGTGAAACAAAACATCATAATTTAACAGGTAATTTATTGCTATGAGAAATATCCCCGCAATGGTCGCTCGATTCATTCACAGTGCTGGAATTCGCTTTCCAAATTGTACATTCATCATTCGAGGACTGTTTGTGTTTTATTTTGTTACACAACTCACTTTTCTCCAACCCTTCGCAAATAAATACAATTATAAAATATTCTCTTTTGTTTCTACCTCCATTGAAGTTCTCTTCAAAACTTTGCTATGTACGAAACAATATTTTTTCTATTTCGGTATTCTTATAAGACTATAAAAGCACTGTTAACACGTCGTTGAGAAGATTTTTAATCGCACTGTTTCATACAATGTATTAATGTATACATAAATAAATAAAATAAATATATCATCACAGCATATTACCCATTTCTGAGTGTACCACAATCTGCTTTATCGCAGATATCGGTAATGATGATGACATATTTGTACTGTGCGGGCGCTTACCAAACGTCACTTCACAGGCACTCGGCGTGGAGAGTGCACCACAATCAGACAAAATTCACAATACACAAATTACTCAAAATATTAAATTTCAATTATTAGCGGGAAGCGCTGCCAACATAACTGACAAAAAAGCACCAAGTCATATTTTTGACATGTCGCATTTTTTATAAATCTCATTGTAAAATTACCTCAACAGGAAAAATAGTATAAAAAAAAAACAGTTTCATAAGGCCTGTTAAAGCACTCGTCTTTGTAAAATACGCCTCTAGGCTACTTCACAACCTCGGAAATGACATATTACGCATGTCACTGAAAACACGAAATGTCAAAGGGGTCTTTCCGTACTGTTTCATACTTTTTTCTGAAAATATAAGCAAAGTTATTAATGTAGGTTCATATTTTATCTTCCAGAAGTGTATAATACTGAAACTACGAATTTTTGAAAATTTTTATAAAATTTAATCATGTTTGGTTACATATAACATATATGACCTCCAAATGATATTTCACAAACCTGTATGGAGCGACGAAGTAAAAACAGAAAACATAATGTATACGATAATATTTATAGTTCACAAAAAAGCAGTACCACCTTACATTAATTCATTAATAGTTGTATATCTCTATGCAATTAAATAACTATTAATCATATTAAAAACAATGGAAACGAAAAGTAAATGATATATCAGCTATCTAACTTGGTCGAACAATAGATCTCATCGCTCAGTGACGTCAGAATTTGATGCCGCGGAACTTTATTAACAAAATTAAGAATGAAAAGTTAAATATTTTTAAAGAAATATTGAATGATATATGATTGAAATAACTTAAAGTTACATTATGAACAAATAAAATTGAACTTTATTTGTTTTGGAAAGACCCCATTTCCCGGTCTAGTCAAATGAAAAAAAATATATATATATATATATATATATAAAAGTTATTTTTAAACATATTATGCATGTAGAAGTAATATTATCAGTTTTTATGTGATGTTGCCTACTTAATAAACTGGAGCAGTAAGAACGCACTATACCTCAGAGAAAAAAAATATAATCAAAGTTAATTGAAAAAAGTGAAAAATACGCTGTGCAAAATAATAGATATGTTTAATGAATGCAAATCATTTATTCAAATCATACATTTTAAATAATGAAAATTAATTAGTTGAGAATTAAGATATAGGAACAGGAACTAAGTATGCGTACTATAGCTGTAATTTTTGTTAAAGTTTCCACGCTATCCAGATAATAAATTTTCTACTTCTAATTTTACTATTGCGGTATCTTACCACACCACTCTAACTGAATTGTTATCTACAAATGTGCTTTGTTAGTTTGTAGTTACTCCTTCATAGATTTGCATTGGTGTAAATGTCAGAAAATTGAGAAAGTTATTGCAAAACTGTAATTGTATTTAACAGGTAGCATTTCATTCCTACTTAAACAAGTGTTTCGGGTCATTTTCTTGCTGAAAGATCCAACTATACGGTATATTTTCCTGAGTAATTATGTACAATACCTACTAGTCTTTATTTCAATCTCAAATTCAGCTATTATTAATATAGCTGCGTTCCAAAGCAGAGTATCTATTCCACACGAAGATAAACGCTCCTAAATTTGAATGTTGTCTCCCTTCTTATTTTACGCTATACATTTGTACATTAATGAACATGTTAAACTAAAACTGAAAACTTCAGAAAATTAAGAATATGCACAATTAATACCGTGATTCATAAGGAAGACAACTTTCCAATTTGAGAGTTTTTATTTTTATAAGGAATATGTGTTTTCTATTCAATCACAGTTGCATTAAAATGCTATAGTTTAATATAGAAAATATGCCACAGAGCAAGAAAATGATTTAAGCTTATCACCTGAGTATCAAATGAATGAAAACAGAAATAAAATTATCATTTTACAACAACCTACTTAGTTTTCTGGCAATAACACCGTTGAGAATCTGCTGAGAGTTGTAAGGGAATATATAAAAAAAGAAATTAAAACTACAAACAAAAGACATTTCCAGGTAAAATTTTAATTAAAGCGGGAAGAAGCATCAAGAGTAAAATTCAAGAATTATCTTGCGGGTAGTATGGAAACATTAACTAGAAATTAAAGCTATGGCATATAGTACCTCCTCCTAGTAATTATATCTTAATTAATTAACTTTTGTTATTTAAAATGTAGATTTGAATAATCTGTATTCATTAAACACACATATTATTTTGCACAGTGTATTTTTCCCTTTTTGTTGTTAACTTTCATAATATTTTTTCCTCTGAATAAAAATGCGTTCTTACTATGTCAGTTTATTAATAATAATAATACTCGTATGTTTGAACATATGGTTTATATATGTATGTATAATGTGGTATTTTTGCGATTTTCGTGTGTATCAAAGCCCATGCACAAAATCAATATTATCTAATTTTTTTATCATTTTAAATAAAAGTTCGTTTAATTTTTAAACAGTACGCAATATTAAAATTTCTTAATTGTCATTAGTTTAACTGCATTTGATTTTCAATGTTAGCATGACGCCATGGCGGCACTCCTATCGTTCTCTCGCTCCGCTCCATAGTCTATAGCAAGCTGCAAGAGAAAGATAGCAATAGTGCGACGTCACAGTGACACTGACAACAAATTTCAAATACCTCGTAAAGTGATTATTAAAAAAATTGTCAACTAAAAAGATTCATCCAAAAATCTCTGTATTTCTAACTTACTTAGGAGAGCATTAGATAAGCAATCCAATGGAACCAGATTTAAGTTCTTAATGAGGGCAGTATTTTGCAGTTCATTTCTAGTTTATTTACTTCAAAAGAATATAATTTTTAATCAAATAAAAGTCTAACGACTTCGGTAAGTATAGGGTAAAACGACATATTTCTTTTTCAATAATGGAAGTTATCATTGCACAGTCTTTTTAAAGGGTTTTACAAAAATAATAGTTACCAAAGCACTTTAAAACAACGCAGAATCTTTCATATAATAAGTGTTTCACTTTAAGCGGCCTTCACAACCAAGTAATTTCAATTTTCAATTTGAATTTCCACTTTGCGTGAAAGCTTGGAACATGTGCCTGAATATACGCGTTCACAACAACAAAATTTCACTTTCCAATTCGAACCTTACAAGGTCCAAACTTTTCAAGTTGAGGTAACGCATGCGCATAGTGTGGCTGAACGTCGAATGTCAAGCTCAGCTGGCACTATTTGGAGGTTATTGTGAAAAGCTCTTCAGCTTCAGTTATCTTTTGTCAAAGGTCTCGATGTGAACAAATCAGTGCAGAAATATGGACAAGAAGCACAACATAAGTACGCGGATAGTTTGCGTATACGTCAAATTGAAATTACATGCAGTTGTACAAAGTACAAATTCAAATTAGAAATTGAAATTATTTGGTTCTGAACTCAGTTTTTTTTACTACAAGAATGGAATTACGAAGAGTTTCTTCATTCGTATAACTGAGTTCTTTTATAAAATAATAGGTATATATTATTATGTATTTGTTTCAGTGAGTTACAACTTGGACAACAGACAATATAATTTTACAGTGGGTTGTAGTTTCGATAAACTTGCATTATTTATGGAAAATTTCTACATTTTATTTTATTAGGAAGTATTAAAGTAAGCTTAGAATTTATGAAAAGTGATATTTTTGTAATATACCCGCCTTGGTGACGCTGTAAAGCTTCTGAACTTTTTTATCATTTCTTGATTAACTATGCTCTGATGTTTGACACCGTGTATCTTTTAACTGTAGTTTCGGTCAATCTTTAATCAAAAAGAGAAGTAATTAGGATCAAAGTAAACTTCTCTATTTCTCACTTTGTGAGGATTGTTGGCAACAATAAAATTCTTCTATTTTGTCGAACACATGTTCATCATTTGCTTGTACAAACAATGCTTGCGAATCGGCTTTAAAATTGAAGTGCTTGTGGGTTTATGTGTGTATGGTCCATGCATCGATTACTATCGGCTGGTTTACGATCCTTTTAATGAGCACGGAGAGTAAAGCTCAGCTCAAGCTTCAAACTCAAGCTGCACGCACGCGACGCACTCTAATCACCACGCCTCGTAACTCATGCGCGGGTAACAAGACAACTACCCACCATGAATTATCAACTTGCTTTTAATTAGTACAAGAAAACACCCTGACATATGGGAATAACTTAGACTAATTGACGATGAATTCGCACATTGATTAAGGATAGACGAGATATTATTAATTACAGGAAGAATTTACAGGTCTGCATGTCTCAGTAACAATTTATTTGTATATCACTGGAATATGGATCGATTATCTGCAGATTTTTAGTTTATAATCAACTAAGTACACCTAAAATGAATTTTGATGATGGTGCGCAATAAATACTGAATATATCCTTTTACAGCATTTTTTATTTTACCAGTGAACTTTTAAACACTGAAGCGTTTTGATGACAAAAGTGCAATTTGTGCAGCCTGTTCGATAAGAAAAATTTCAGTGCACACTTTTCTGAACTGAGTTTCCAAGGTGGTGAAGTTAGTGCAAGGTGAGGAGTGCAGTGGGTGTAAAAAAGTCAGTTTTGATATGTTATTTAAGTACTCTTTGCCTGAGATAAATAAAACATTTGATTCCTTAGATTTTAACAATATTGCAATTCATCATCATTTAGTTAATTCTGTCCTTGAACAGGTTTCAACGGAAATGTCTCCAAACTAATCTGTCCTGCACTCAGCCTCTCGCAATTTTGTCAGTCCTTAATTTCAGTTAATATTCTAAATTTTCTTCGTCCTCTTCCCCTTCATCCATGTATTTTCCCTTCAATTATCATTTTCTGTATACCATCCCTGATTAATATTATGCCAATCCACTTAAATCTCCTCTTTCTTATTTTTTTTCCCTGTTCTTCTCAACATCTCCTCATTCCTGACTCTCTCCATCCAATCTTCTCCAACCGTCACCAAAACCACATCTTAAAACTTTTTGAGTAGTTTTTCTCCTTTTTTCGGAAGGTGCACGTTTTTGCAGCCATACAGTACCTACAATACTCCATACAAATAATTTTGTAAATCTTTTTTGGAGTTCTTTATTAATGCGTTTAGCTGTTAAAAAATCTTGTATTTTACTGCATGCTGCCTTTCCCTGTGCAATTCTGCTTCCAACTTCTTCCTTCATTTTCCGCTCCATTTGATCTGGTTAAAGCGAAGCTATTTCTATAATTCCAAATACAAATAAATAATTAAGAAAAGTAAATTTTCGTAGTTTACAATTTATTATTATATTAACTAATTTCCCGGAGTGGATATTATATCCACTTCCTAGAGGGTAGAGTAGATATTATATTTACTCTACTCTCTAGGAACATAAAAATTATTTTTTACATGGTCGGGTTTTTTAAATGTTTACCGTCTTGGAATAGGCTTTATTTTGTATACTACTGATCGGTAAATGATAGTGATTACTTACCAACCAGGAGGCGAGGCGGTAATGGCGGTAAGTAAATAAAAACAACGATCAATACTTTTTTTAAAATATTATGTTCAAATCTTATATTTTAAATTATGTGCGTCGATCGTGAAAAGAACGCAAGTATTGTCCTCTTCTACCGGTATCGGATGAATCGCCCTTTCTTTAAGTTATTTTTTCCCACAAAGACGACATTTGATATTTATATTTAATTTTGATAGTTTCCAATGCAAATTTTGTTGGTGGCTGGATATTATTATTTTTAAGTTATTAGTGATAAAAGAATTTTTATTCATCATTCATGATTTAAAGTGTTACTTTAGTAACGAGATTTCAGTGGATAAGACGCCATTTTATAAGTAGGTGTTGGAACAAATATATTTATAATGTCCGGAAATACTTAGCTTGTAGTGATTGTTCTTATGTATCATCCTCGGAAGACAAATCTATACAATATAAGTAACCTCTCAATATCTTTCTCACGATCTCTAACAACCCAAACTTGTGTTGGGAATGGAAGTAGAGTGAACAGGTGTGTTGTGTGAAGAAGGGTGTGTTGTATCGTATCTACTCGTATATGTGTGTCTGGAGCAACAACTGGCAAGTGGCTGGTGCTGGTGATTTAGGTCGATGGCCTGCTTGTCCAGCATCCTGGCCCTGGCCAAGGTCGTTCAACCGAAACCGAACCATCCAATCCAGCCCAACTGTCTAGCTCTAAGTACCGGAACGAACACCAATTTTCTACTCATTAATTGACACCGAGGAAAAAATCAATACTATCAAATACAACTTCAAATCTTGCAACAATAAATAAATAAGGCTACATTTGCCCTCCTGAACACTCAAAGCTGTTATAAAGAATGTGTTAAGTTTGAATTCGGGTCGTTAAAACAACAGTCGGCAACTAATAGTGCACAGTGCCTGCGACAGTATTTGATAGTTGTACACTTGTACAGGATACCAATAAATAGATGGTTGCTGCTTTAAAAAAAATGAGTTTTATTATCCTTAAGGATAAACTTATAAACATTATCTATATTTAGTAAACTCTTGAATCTTGATTGTTGTGTAGATTAGGTTGTAACAATTACTTAAAATTCAGTCACGGCATTTATTTTTGCAAAACCAACGTTTCTGAGAAATTTGAGAGGTAATGAAGATGAAAGTAAAAGAATGAAGTTGGATGATGAAGATAAATAATACGCAGGACTGCAGTCAAATATTATTTATTTATTTATTTATTTATTGTATACTATTTTTTTCATTTCTCTTATTGATATTGGAAATAATTGTTAATATAAGGAGTTAAGTAAAATTAAGACGTGAACAATGATGAAAGGTTTTGTGGCAATATTGTGGTGTTTATGTCTGACTTTACTATTTACGCGATTGGCCCTTAATCTTCACTCTACTTTATCATTCCTAGTCCTGTCTCACAGAGGACAAGTAATCTCTCTCTTGTAGGTTTATGACGTCAGAAGCATTTAAAAAAAGTATATTATTATTTCTTGAGAAAAAATCGTGGATATCCCCATTAAAGTTCATATAAAAGATTGGCCAAATATAATATGGTCTAGTGAATCTGTTCTTAGTAATTAATAAATACATAAGTTCTTAATAAATACATAAGATACATACATCAATCCAAATAAGAATTTTCGGGATATTTTGAAGCAAAAGTTGTCGCTTAAAAAATACGAAAAAAAAGGCTCTAAAGTAACATAATAATGTTATATTAGTTGAGAATTGCTGCACTCACTGAAAGGAAAAGGATGGAACCATAAAATATTGATAATACATAATATGTTTGTATATTGTCTAATAAATAGTTCCTATCTTGTAAATGAGACTGAATGTTGCAAACATTAAACACTGTAATCCAGTAACATTTATCAAATGAGATAAATAAATTTTATTTGGTCGTAAATATAGGTATTTGCAGTATTCAATTCTGCAAATTTATACAGATTTCCGATAATTATTGGTCCTGTTCCACAATATTACTGTTTTCATGTAGTTCTCGGATTTTAAACAATAAATAATGAACATGCAGTCTAGTTTACAAGCTGCAGTTGATTTCGCATGTATTATTCACAGTGAAACTCCAAGATGATTAATTCACGAAGGACATCGCTTAATAATAAATACAAATTCTCATTACACATTTATACATTCAACTGGTAATTCTTTTGTTCCTGGGAGCAAGTGCAATATTAATATTAGCTATTTAAACTTCTTTCATAACAATGAACACAATTAAGCCATTATATTTGATTACAAAGACTAGCATTCGTGATAAAAAGGCTTGGAAAATACTGGAAAATTCATTTTATTCAGTGACAAATAAAAAATTGTTTACAACTTAATTAAAAGTCTTGTGAGTCTTTCTTTTGACATTTAACATAAACTCTTGAAGAAAATGATATTATTATGATAAATTAAATTAATTTCTAAGAAACAGCGACGGTGGACTTAATTAAAAACATTTTCATTAACTTCAAGAAAAAAACAATCTTCAATCTTACAACAGCACCAGCACACCTTGATTCATCTAAAAAATATAAAACAAATGAGCGATGACGGAGACATGGGCTCGAAAGAACAGATTAATAAGTGGCATCCGGTCCACTTTAATAAATTACTATAATGCCGCGGGTTCGACTCGGGGATTAGGTTATTAAATACCCGATTGTCAAAACTTTTCAACGTAGGAGGGGAAACGAATAACCCGTTATTTGTTTTCGTAAGAGAAACAGAAAAACACGCTGATTTATTACCCAATGAAATATTGTAATGGTGCTTTCCATGTTTTCTGATATTTCCATTTATTTTACAAGAATTGTAAATCATTGGTGTATCTAAAATTTATTTTTGCCTGCCTCTCCAAAATAATATTTAATTATACAATAAAAATATAAGAACAATATTGTGACAACAAATTATGACGAGTAAGCATTTAATGTGCATCTTCATCCTATTGGTTAATTTAATTTACCGCGATTTTAATGAAGGAGATACAATTTCGGCGCGTAAATGTAAAATTATATCGAAACTTATCAAACACTAAAGTATCATTCACAACCAATTTCACTTTCAAAAATTTGAAGTTTGCATATATGATATATGTATAAGCATTCACAATCAATTTCAATTTGAAAAATTTGAAGTTTGCAAGCTCCAAACTTGAAATTGAAATTACTATCTTCTGTCCTTGTTTAAGCTAGTTGGTCATGGTTGTACGTTATTAGTTTATCTCGCGAGCCATGGTACTTGTCATTATTTATTTATGTAGTTGGTTTTTAGGTGATACTTATTTACAATATTAAATTTTTACATTACCTGCTCGCCCATATCTATATTAGCTGGGTATTTGACATTCTATGGTTGACATGTAAACCAACTTATTACTATTATTCTTTAATTTTTTGGTTATGAAAGTGGTTGTGAATGCTATTAAAAATTATGTATTGCGAATGATGTCAAATTTTTTGAATTCAAATTTCCTAAATTCAAATTATTCAAAGTGGTTGTGAATGAAGCTTAAAGTATCATTAACAATCAATTTCACTTTCAAAAATTTGAAGTTTGCAGATAAGATATATGTATAAGCATTCACAATCAATTTCAATTTGAAAAATTTGAGTCGCAAGCTCCAAACTTGAAATTTAAATTATTATCTTCTGTCCTTGTTTAAGCTAGTTGGTCATGGTTGTACGTTATTAGTTTATCTCGCGAGCCATGGTACTTGTCATTATTTGTTTATGTAGTTGGTGATTAGGTGATAGTTATTTACAATATTAAATTTGTACATTACCTGCTCGTCTATATCTATATTAGCTGGGTATTTGACATTATATAGTTGACATGTAAACAAACTTCTTGCTATTATTCTTTGGTTATGAAAGTGGTTGTGAATGCTATTAAAAATTATGTATTGCGAATGATGTCAAATTTTTTAAATTCAAATTTCCTAAATTCAAATTATTGAAAGTGGTTGTGAATGAAGCTTAAGAAACTTGAGGAAATAATGATTGTTTTACTTGGTGTTTTGATTTAGATAAACAAACCACATTGGGCCGGTATTTTCATCTCTGGTTATACTGTCTCTTATCTTAACTGCCAGTAAAAACGAAAAATGTAACATCGATATTATAGCATAAATAGTGAAAATTACACGTATCAATTTTTCGATGCGATATTTTTTGTTTTAACTGACAGTTAACAAACAGTAACTGGTAATGAAAATACCGCGCCACCTGTGACAACGTTATGGTTAAGTTTATGTTTGAATTAACGTGATTTTTCCTTCCTTTCCCTATATTCTCCTGCCTCTCTCAATATTGTAAAATTTGATTTGACTGGCAAAAAATAAGCAATATATTAAAATGTAAATGGGTAAAGCTGTCGTGAGTTAACTTGAGACTGATCTAGTACGCGCTGAACCTACTTGGACGGGTCGAACTGTCAAAACAGTGGGGTTATATTGACGTTTAGCCGAATGTTTGCAATAATAATTGTTACCTATTTATTAGTAAGTGTTATATGCTATTATTACAACGAAAAATACACTTGACCAATATTTAAAATTGGTATAAAGGGGGAGGGGATTCATTCCCAAGCCAAAGAAATTGTAGTTGATGTTTCCAAATTATTTTTCAATACTTTTGATTATTAGTGTGTGTATATTTCATGTATTAGGAAATTGTTTTATCCATTAAAGCAAAACAGTATTGCACGAAGTATGAAGCTAATAATTATTTGTTGCAAATTTCATTTTCTAATTACAGTGATAATATAGCGTATTTAAATAATGAAAATTTAATGTTTTACCTACATTTAAAATTGCTACTCTTACAATTGGATAAGTGGTACACATAATTATATATTTATACCTCTCGTTAATTTGATGAAACTATGTCGGTTTACTTGTTTATTATGAAATATTAAGCCATGTGAGAATTGAAATCCTTTAGCAATGCACTTGCATGAATATTTAATACAATCGATTATCCAACATTGAAAGTAATAATCATTTCTCTAGAGGGAAGTTTATCGTTCAAACAAGCTTTATATCCATGTTTTTGTTGAATGTATTTTTAATGACAAACTTTGCGAAGCTTTCAGATTTAACTGCAAAAGGGGTGAGCTCATTTTATAAATTTATCTCGTCTCTTTTAAATGTTCCAGTAAACAGAGTAAATAAATACTTCCTTCATTTCATTTACAGGCACAAAATTAATTAATCCGAATCAACAAACACAAATTGCGAACCTATGTAACTCACGAAGGGGAAGAGGTTCTCGTATTTACTTTATATTTTGGCATGTTTTCTACAAGGGCTGGTTTTACCTGATAAAATTTATTATAAACATGATGAAGCTGCAGTTTTCAACAATATTTTCTAAATATTAATCGAAATTACTAAATAGATGTTCAAGCCTTTTTGTAAATTATATATTACATGTGAATTTTATATACAAATAAATGAAAATTACTACATTTTTCTTTAATATAATAATGCAATTATATATTTTCATATACAAGTGAAGTGGACGTCACTACAGTATGTAAAAAATGTTTGTTATTAATGATAACTGATACACCAATGGCAAATTTGTACGGTAATGTCACAGACAAACCTGACTGTGGTAATGTATTTCGGTTCTCTCCTCTTACGCTGCAGTGATGCTGTCGTCACAACTTTCGCGCCAAATTTTAATTTCATCCGTTATTAAGCATTAATTTGCGAAATAAAATAATGGTGTATTTATATTTTTATTAAATTTTGACGTTTTAAACTCTCATTATTAACTCCATAGCAACAACTATAAGTAACACTTTATTCACACGTGAATTAATTTTTTTTAAATCACTCTCACAAAATTTTAACTCACTCTGCAACAAATAATGCATTTAAAATAACATCAGGTACGAAAATAAAACTCACCATAATATTTATCAGCCATTTTCATTATTTTTCACGGCACAAATGACACACAATAAAGTATTTTAAATAGATGACTTGACATCTATCAGCGACAATTGTCATGCTCAGCCTACTAACTGATCAGTTTTTTATTTTGTCAAAATTAAATATTATAATGGTTTTTATTATTTCGCCAAAACTCGAAGAAATTAACCCACTCGCCCTTACGGGCTCGTGAGCTTAGCTTTCTTCTCATGAATAGACATTACCTTAGCTCACTTGGTGTGTAAATATCCATTAAATATAAAAACTTGGATGTGATTCGGACGGCACAGATTCAATCCGACCGATAACAAATTGAAAATAATTTTCAATTTTCAAATATTACTTGGTCTCCACGACAGATTTGCAAGTCCTTGACGTGACATCTGATAATGATAAATTTATTTTCTTAGTACCTACTTAAAATTTTGGATACTGTTATTGAAATCAGTAATGAGTTTAATTTAATTTTCAAACACTATTGCCCAATTGCACCAACAAGACTTAAATTTTAATCTACGTTTAAACGACAAAATGCAAATTGAAATTTTGACAACAATGTATTATAATTTATTTGACATTTAATTTCGATGCAAAACCATGTTTAATATTTAATTTACGTTGGTGCAATCGGCCATATATGTACTTAGAAAATAATACTTTATCTAATCAAATCTCGTTACTTAAGTACCTAACACTTTAATAATAAGGATGAAAAAAATTTATGTAATCAGTCATTAATGACTTAAAATATAGCACACAAAATGATGCAAAGATATAAGTATTGAAAAAAAATTATATGCCACTCGAGAGTAGATATGTTAAACTTGTTATTGATTTGTACTCTTATACAATAAATAAATATTGCGTGGAATAATTACTAGGTAACACAATTTATAATAATATTTAATTGTAGCAAGTGTGGTATTTCTGGGAGCCTAGCCTACACGTACAATATGTAGCATTTGAGTGTGAGTAATCACGTTAGTGCATTTGTCGCTACATACGGCTATACGCCCTCCACTTTGTCGCGGGTAGTGTTGGTGGAATTGCTTTTTAACACGTGATTTTATTAATGCACACAAGCTAAGTGCTTTATCGCTCGTGCACTCTGCGTAATAGCGGCTTTACTGCTCTCATACCATTGTTACGGAATTTACGGCCTCTAACGACCAAAATGTCTCATAGTTTGTTTTGTGGATCATACTGCATTAAAAATAGCCAAGATATGAGATAGAACGGTGTATGTAAATATCATTACGGCCATAAAAACTGCTTGATAATAAAAAGGATTATAATAAATAAGTTTATAAACAGTAGCGTCAATTTTTAATACAAAGAAAACTACCAACGAGCCCTTATTAATGTGTTTATATAATCACGAGTTCCACATATTATTTCTACAAGTGGCGGTACCTTAACGCTTAAACAATAAAAGCTTTGCAACATTATAAAATGAATGTATTTTGTAGCTCCACTACATATACACAAGAATATACCTAGTTTTGTTTATAAAAAATCTTAAACGAGATCTTAAACTAATTTTATTATAAAATACAATAAATTGTGCCTAATTATCAAAATAAGTTCAATCCCTTTTTAAAAGGTTTTACACCACTTTATTAATTACGGACTACAGGGTACGGCAATGTGCTTTTTATTTGCAAATTTAGGTAATTACGATATATCTGTACCGTTGAGGATGCTTAACAGACGTCACTTCACGGGCTCTCAAAGTTGTCATGGAAAGAAAACCATTGGGATCATTTTTGTGAAAAATAGAGATCATTTTCTTGTTTGTCAATTACATAACACCCTCAAGCACAAGACTATTCTATTGCTAGTTAATATTCGTATAATAATTAATAATAGCTTTGTTCGATGACATGTACTAGGCCGCCCTAGTGTTAACTTTCTTGCACTAACATGTTTTATGAGAAACGGGCAGCTTCTGGCAGGCTGTTCGATGATAAAAATTTTAAGAACTAGTGCTCACTTTTCTGACCTGACTCGCGAGGTAGTGTAAAAAGTGCAGACTAGGAGTGGGGGTAGCTAAATGTTGTTCGGTAGACATTTTAATTCTATCCTATCTACACATCTGTTTGTTTAACCTAAAATTTTGTTTTGCTATATAAAGAATTAATTAATATATCTGTCTCTGAATCTGATGAAGAATCAAGTGATGATTGATCTTCGTCAGAATCGTTTATTAGTTCACTATGCTCTTTAAAACAGACATTTCTGCAGTCACTTTTTTGCAGCTTTATGATATGACTGTGTTTATAAACAACCTAACCTTTTACACCATTGGCTATGCTTGGCTTAATTACTCACAGCTGAGCAAACTTGCCCAAATATACACTAGTGTGTTTTATGAAACCACAAGAATTAGACTGTACTAGTGTACACTACACTGCACTGCACTATTCTGCTCTACACTTCAAGCACTTCTCATCGAACAGAGCTATTAATAAAGATAATAATAATACGAGGGTCATCTTAGAATTTTTTAACAGTTATTTATCAATCATTATTTATAATTAAAATTACTTATATGGACTTAACCAGAACATATTTTCTTCAGTTTATGACAAATAAAGAAAACTTGACTCTTTTTGGAAAAATTCCAAGGTAAGTAGAAGGTTTTCGTCTGAACAAGAGATTGATGCTGTAATAACTATAAGAATGATGAAGTATTGCTGAAGGCAACTAGTAAAATTCTAAAAATATGAACCATATGTCTTATTCTCAATAATTCTAGCGTGAGTTTCGTATAATAGAGTTTAAATTAAAATATTTTCGTAAAACTATTTCAAAATGATCTTTAATGTTAGCTATCTAATCTAAGAACCATTTTTAAGTTTTTATATTATTTATAAAAAAGTGTTTTGCAGGAAACAATAAAGATAAACTTCCATTTCTATTAATATTATTATCAATTTTATATATAAATATACGCAAAACTATCAAATGTACTCGACAAATAAGTCAGAATATTATACTATACTTTTTTATCTATACAACCCAAGTATGACCCTAGTACAGCAAAAATGTTCAGTATTTGGCTTTCAATCGTGATTTTTTGTCACATACCATTTTCACAATACATATATTTATATTATGCAAAGCACTAAAGAATTTTTTGAAGTACAAATATTGATGTAATATTTTCTTTTGAAGTTCCTAATGTAGGCGTGTAAGTTTTTTCAAAAAGCTTAAATGAAATAAATATCAAAGAAAAATTGTCACTGGAACATAAATAAAAGCGTATGTTTCATGCATCATAAAAGTGTACCTATATGATTGTAAAAGTTATAAAAGCGTTGTATTTATTTAATGTAGATTTGTTTTTCTATAGAATTGTTGGTGAGTTGGTGTTTGTGTTATTCTTTCAGAGAATTGAAAACCAGAGCGCAACACAATTAAATAAACTGCGCTCGGTGAATTCAGTAATTTGTATTTGTCTCTAGGTATATTATTTTGATATTGTATTACTAACTACACAATTCCAGCAATGAAATGCGTTTACCGTAGTATTTAATTACTAAATGGGAGCGAGAACAGTGCATTGTTAAAACTTTATGCCGCTGTTAATTAAACCTTTGTAAACTGACCATGTACACAAATTTCTCCGATCAGATCCGACCATTAGATCATTTCATATGCGCGAGGATTCCATATTCATGAAGTAATGAAATTTCCCCCTAAAATAATCAGTTTTATAAATCACATCGTTTCAGTTAATTAGCTAAATCAGTGGCACACGCATGCTGTGCATTCATTTAATGCCTAATACAAATAAATTCCAGTCCAGGGATAAATTGTTAGGATACAGAGCTTGTTTGCTAGTATATCTAATTGAATTGGTTTAATTTTATGAATTAAAGTCAGAGTTCCAGGAAATTATAGGAAGTTGTTAAGAACAAAATTTGCAAAATGAGAATAATATTGTTCAAGATAACGGAGAAGATTTCTGTGCTTCCATTGATAAAACGCAAACCAAATTTATATTAGCGAAAAAATGTAGTTAACTTTATTTTGGGTGGTAGACAGGTGGGAATTACGGAACATACGACTTTAACATGGAAAATACTTGCGGTAAAAAAGTAAGTAAATAAATAAATAAATATATCATCACGGCATATTACCCGTTGCTGGGTGTGCCAATCTGCTTTATACCGACAGATATCGGTAGCTATGATGACATATTTGTACTGTGCGGGCGTTTACCAAGCGTCTCCTCACGGGCACTCATTGCGGCCGTGGAGAGTGAACTACAGAGATTATTTTTGTGCCATTTAAAATTCGAAATAATTTTGGAGACGGTCGGGAACGAACCCGGGTCCCCAGATTCGTGACCAGACACTCAGGCACAAGACCGAGAGGTAAAAAAGTTTCAATAAGAGTTGTAGAGTATAAAATTCTGAATCAATAAGCAAAATTAATTTTTCCGACGACCACTACGAAAAGTACATAAATTCACACACTAAACTATTAATGAAAGTTGGCCATTGTACATCACTACAAAAGCTGTGTGAAATGAAAGCTCGTTAGCCAATCAGATGCGTCCGCAACTGTGTATGATTTTATCGCACGCTGCGATAACTGAGCGAACTAACCTAAAAATTTGTATGTAAAAATTTGACAGTTGCAAATAATTTGCTAAATTTACACGGATTAAGAAGGCTGGACCCTGATTTATCAGATTTTAACATAATTTTTGGTAAATTCTGATAGCAATGATGTAAACATAATCTGTTTTAATATTTTTATGAAAATTTTATATTGTTTTATTTTTTGTGGTCGTCGGAAAAATATTGTGTACAACACGTGCTGAAACGAAAGGGTATTTCACACTCATGTGATTAAACCACTCGCCTTCGGCTCGTGGCTCAAACTTCACGCTCGTGTGAAATATCCAACTTTCAGCACTAGTTATACAATATACTATTTCCGACGACCACTACGAAAAGTACATAAATTCACACGCTAAACTATTACTAGTTGGCCATTGCACATCACTAGCAATGCTGTGTGATATGAAAGCTCGTTAGCCAATCAGGTGCGTCCACAACTGTGTGATATGATTTTATCACACGCTGCGTTAACTGAGCGAACCTAAAAATTTGTATTTAAAAATTTGACAGTTGCAGATAATTTGCTGAATTTATGCGGATTAAGAAGGTTGGACCCTGATTTATCAGATTTTAACATAATTTTTAGTGAATTCTGATAGCAATGATGTTAACATAATGTTTAAATATTTTTATGTAAATTTTATAGTTTTTTTGTGGTCGTCGGAAAAGTATCATGTACAACACGTGCTGAAAGGGTATTTCACACTCGTGTGATTAAACCACTCGCCTTCAGCTTGTGGCTCAATCTTCACGCTCGTGTTAAATATCCAACTTTCAACACTAGTTATACAATATACTATTTCATACTTTGTACCAGCAGAAATTAGATATGAAAATGCCGAAAATCACCCCAAAAATAACGATATAGCCATGGAATTAAAGCAAATAAATTAACATATGTTTGACGTTTTATCTGTCACGTAAGGTTAATTTGTTTTTATTAGCTATTATTTGTAATTTTGTAGTATAAACTAGTCCTATATTTGGGAGAAATAAAAGACGAGCGATTTCTATTTTGTGCAGCAAAAGTTCCTATGACATTTGTCTGCTTATTTGCCACGTTTGGTAAAAATTGGTTAAAAAATTGGCATCTATTTAATTGATCAGTATTTTTACTACATGGTTAGTATTAAATGATCAGTAATATTTAATAAAAATGTAATTTAACCTATCTAACCTAACCATACCTTAATCTAACCTAATTAAACCTGGACATAATATTCATATCGTTAATGTATAAAAAAATACTGATCAAATGTAATAAAATAGACTATAAAAATTTGGGTACAAAAAAATGAATGAAGTGAGACAGTATTACACTCGTCGTAAAGTATCGAATTGACAAAATAAGGCGATGAAAGAATGATTAATGTGCATGGGGAGACACGCCGTCACATTTTTCCGTAAAATTGTTATGGTGTCGGCTATTTCGATGACACTGGGAATCATTTGAGAATGCTACAAAGTACGGAAGTGTTTAGTGCGTATATATTAAGTTTCAAGACCAAAATCGCTCACTGCTGTAATACTTTGTGGGATTATTGTTAATTTAAAACGAACAAAGCCCCAAATCACATAATATTTATGGATTAGGTTACATTATATTAAGGTATGTTTAGTAAACTAACATATACATACTGACCAGGGCTTTGTTTTTTGTGCTTTAGGTTACCTAGGTTAAGGTATATTCAGGAAACTAATAAATAAATATTGCTGTTTGAAAGTTAGATAATTCACAATGCGTTGTAGCTGCTTTTGTTTTTCGCTCAATGAGCGATTTCAAACTTCGATCCTATAACATATGCGTATATAATAATTATAACAATAATATCAATAAGAATATTTATAAAAGAACAATGAAACTTAAAAATGGTACTTAGATTCTTTTATGGTTTAGATACGAGCAATCCGTTAAAATTAATCGCACATAAACACCACAAGTTATACCTACTCTCCATCTACGAAGTATCGTATGGTAAATACTTGCCAAATACATAGATGTTTAATTTTGGCAATGCTATAAAACGATTTTCAAAGATATTCATATTCATATGACAATAGAATGTACACCTATTGGTAAATTGTATATGAAGTTAAGAGAATAATTATAATTGAAAACGAGCATTGATTTAACATATTATTATTTGTGCAATAAATTTATGTACATAACTTATACATATTTGTTTTTGAATTTATCGATATAATTATAATTGTTGACTGTTTGAAAGCTGAAACAAATAAAATGTGTAATGAAATTGGAATATAAATTCGTATTTGCTATTTCATTTCCAATTTGTGCACAAATTTTTGGAATTTCAAATAATTAGCAAATTAATAAATATCATGTTGCCTGATCTCAATAAAAATGTTACTAATTAGACTCGAAACATATCAGGAATATTAGTCCATTTTATTCCAGGAAATTTACAATAACGTCCAATGAGAAAAATTTAATGAATTCCACTTCATGTTTCCAAATACCAATACGGCAATACCTCTCGTATTCAGATCTGAAAAACGCATTTCCAATTATAGTAAATACAGATATTGCGTTCCGAATAAAATCTACAAAAAACAGTCATTCACTGCAGTAAATAAAACCCTGCAATATTGCCAATACAGCGGCGTGCATCCCCGTTATGAATATTTCATACTGGATGAGTGCAGTGACGTGCGAGAGGGGTTTCCAGGGGGTTAATTAACCCGAACAAGTGCACGGAGTGGAAACTGCCATTGTTTTGAGACTGAAACCGAATATGAGCTTTGTTTCATCTTCATCTACCATATGACTGTCAAACGACAAAGTTATAATTAGAGTAATTTGATCGGATTATTATTAACATGAAGTTATTAAAATGCAAGTTTATTGTGTATGATACCACTGTTTAATTAATGGTTGGTTACACCGATGATGTTTAAATTTTAAACGTTCCTTAAATAGACAATATCGTACCGAAATGAAATGTCATATTACTTACGAATTATTAATAGTGTGGCCAATAGAGGGCTAGATTCTGATTGGTTGGCGCTAGTTTGGCAGAATATGGTGCATATTATGCCAACTTCGAACGTTGAATATATACATCAAGTACAGAAAAGTGACGTTTGAAGATTTTGTTTGTGAATTATATGTGAATTAAAAATAATTATACCATATTGACTACAAGAAGGAATCCAACTATATTTAAATCAGGTACCTAAAACTGAATCTCAACCTGAACCGAAAACCCGATTTAACTCGAATTTTTGATGAACCTGAACCCGAACCAAACCTTTATTTGTCAAGATCAATAAACCTGAACCGAATTTAACCGTTTTAAATTCAGATTCGATTCAGATTTGCTAAATATATAATTAAATTATTATGATTTAAAAAATAATAAATATTACCATCTTTTTGAGCTTCTGCTCTGACCCAAAACTGAACCTGAACCGACATTTATTTCCTGAACATGAACCGAACCTGAACCTAACCTGAACCATAAATACATTTCGGTTTAGTTTCCTGATTTAAATACTAGCATTTTGCAAAGAATCTAATACATATGAGTTACAATTCTGAAATCTTAGTGAGACAATTTAATTTTTCTTTTCTGTCGATATTGAATTTTCATGATTTACTATTAAAATTTAGTATAAAAAAGTTAAAAAAAATATCCTGCCAAACGGATAATTTTCTGGCATTGTTATCTTGCTAATTATAACTGTAAAATTGTTGATTACAACAAAGGATTTTGATTACAACCTAATAACAAGTGAGTACAAGAATGAATCTAACAAAGGAAATTTCATCAATATTTTAAAACTAGCATTTTTCGAAGAATCAAAAGTATAGTTTAAACTTTAAGGCTTGTGTTAATTTGCAAATTATATATTATGGAGGATAATAAATTATGATCTATAATTGATTAAACAAAAGAAAGTAGACTTGTTATACATCGTTGAAAAGCTTATAAAATAAGTTAAAAGATGAGCCTATTTTCAACATATGTTCCCATTTAAAAAATATTGGGTGGTAGTATGAACAAGTGATTAAGTGTGATTAGCTAGGAGATGACTAGCAGTGTTTTAGCGCTGTCAATCGTTTATGTATTATTTTAGAGAAAAATACTTCATATAAAAGTCGTGTAGAATTAATTTTTCTATAACTGCTATTTGAAGTATTTCCTTAAAATAAACGTAAATCCTTAAACTATCTACTACAATATTTGTTCTAAATATTTTTCTCAATCTATCCAAAATAGTCTTTATTCACTTATTTGACTCACATATAAGTAGGGTGTGCAGAAAAAAATCTAATTCGGAGTAGGCTATGAAAAAAAAAAACGTGTATCAATTTGAAAGTATTTAATTAAATGTCAATTTGACACAAGATATTGTCAAAAATTATATTTAAAGAAATGTTCTTGAATCCTTATTTTAAAACAGAAATAAATTAGAAAACGGTGAATGGCAATAATCTGTATCCTCCTTTATTATCTTTTCTCCTTAAAATTAAATCAATTGTGACAACTTGATTTTTGAATTGAATAATGATCATACATACGTTTCTGTGTTCATAACCTGCTCCGAATAGATTTCTTTCTAAACACACTGCACTTATGTAAGTCAAGTAAATGAATAAATACTTTTTTTTTGGATAGATTGAAAAAAATGTTTATGACAAATATTGTAATAGATAGTTTAAGGATTTTATAAATGTTTTACTTTCGAAAATCGATGGAGTGGTTATCAAAAAATCATGTATTGAAATTTTTGATCAATCGCCATTTTGTCATTTTAAAAAATAAAAAATAATTGTAAATGCCATGTATTTTAGAAATCCTAAAGGTAAATTTGAAAGAAAAAAATTTTTCAATAGTCTTTAAAATAATGGAGTTATGACGATTTTTCGAAAGACAAAAGAACTCCAATAACTACGAACCGGGGCACCAAATCAAAAATTGGAACTAAGAAAAGTTGTTTGTTTTAATGAGTTCTAACTACCATTTTCGGGTGTAACGACTTAGTATTAACAAACTGTATGGTTATATATGCACCCATGCTAATTTCAAAATTTATTACTCGTTGACTAAAACATAACGAAAAATCATAAGGTTCTAATTTATAATACTGATGTTAACTAGAAGCATTTCAACGACTTGGCACATACATCGGGTTGTTACCAAAATCAGTGTTGCCAATATAGCTAACTGATTAAGCCGAAAATGTAGTGAGAGACATATTCAATAAATTTGGCGGCATTATTTAGAAATTGTTTACAATGATATACATATTTCTTGACTTGTTTATAGGATAAACAATTTAAAATAATAAATCCAAATTTATTGAATATGGATACCAGACATTTTCGGTTCAATGAGTATATTGACAACACTAATTTTGTTAACAACCCTGAAGTATGTGCCATGGCTCTAATTGACACCGACGTTAGAACCACTTTCGTACTAGCACCCGAGCAGTTCAACCTCAGATTTGCGATTTTTGATCATTTCCCAGTATTTTAATTAAAATTGATCCAATGGATTGAATATTTTTAAACGTGATATACTTATGTATTTTTTTTCCGTAAAGGCATTGTTAGCAGTGCAGCTGGATGTCAGCTATTTCACCGTTAAAATTTTAAGTCTTAATTTAGATTGTATTTTAAGTGATATACCATTACACGACATCTTGTCCAATCCAATCTTTTTAATAATGTTCCCATCCAATTTTCAAAGTAACCATCCCAATTCCTTCCTCCATCTCTTATAATCTTGATGGCAGCTGTAGGGTTACAGGTAGGGCTGCGTCACAGTGTCCGCCCAGTGTTCAGCCCTTGCTAGACGTTACGCTAAAACAAAGGGGTAGCCCAGGAGGGTGTAACGCGTGCAGCGAGCCGTGACAAGGCTATTGTCTCTCCCTTATTACCCCTCATAACTACCAGAACATCTGTCCTGTACCGAACAACCTGGCAATGAGAATATACATAACACTAGTTGTGGGCTAATTATTGTTAACAGGAATCTAATCAGCGAAACAGTACAAGTAGCAATGTAAAGGTATGTATACAATCAAATGTGAACCTATCACAATTTGGTGCTAGTTTAAAAGTGTAAGTTAAAAGCTTATCAAACAATAAAGCCACTTCAGATCGAGATGAATTCGACCTTATTTGTACATTGTATCATAAAAGGCGTTTATGTACGGACGTATCATAATTTGACAATTATACACGAATTTCTTTGACATAAACGTTATTTTATAGCGCGCGGGCATTATTATAGCCCGCCGGGCTATAATTAAACGTCAAACCAAATTATAACCTACAATATAAACAATTTCAACAGGCAAAAGGAAAAGTTTTTATTACAAATCGATTTTTTTTATATTCTTTAATGAAAAATGAAAATTAATTTTGTGATATTTATATGGAAAGCTTGGAGATACACAAAATAAAACTCAAATGACACAACTAATAAACAAACAATAAACTGTTGTTTTCCGCTTTAATAGCAACACTAGATACTGGATGTACGAGGACAAATTCTTTTCGCTACAATTTTTCTAACACCCATAATTTGAAAATTTTCGTCCGTGCATAAAGTTTTGTATGTATCACGAGCGTAACTTGCTTTTATGGCCTTTAACGTGTTTTTATCCCTCGGCTTACGCCGCAGGCCATAAAAGCCTCCTTACGTTCTTAATATATAAATAACTATTAACTTTAAAAATAACATTTTTTTAAATTTTCTTTTTCATTAAATATTTTAATTACAGTTAAGTAAGATTCTGTTTTATAATTCTTTTCGACATCATAAAATTACAATTATTATAATAAAAAGCCTATTTAAGATCAATTTTAATAATTATTATGTTTTTACAAAGTAGGGGGCCGTGAAAATATTTTAAGATGTTTAGAGGACCGTGATAAAAAGGTATTTACGTTATAAGCCCAGAAAGTGTTCTCTTAGGATGAGAGGGTAAATTCAAGTACCACCCAGCCGTAGGCTCTCTGGTAGCCTATGAATACTTTATATGTATACATTTTCCAGATGTATTCCGTAGTATACTTCTTTTATAATTTGAAATGATAGTTAGGTATTATTGTTGCCAGTTAAAAACTTTGAAAACTAATAGTGAGGTACCTTTGTAACGTAAACATATATTTTTGTTTCTTCAAAACAATGAACGAAGATAGCATTATTTTTAATTCTTTAGTTGATTAATCTTGTAAAGTCTTTACAGGACTAGTCCTTTAATGAGCTAATTCCTCGTTTCAATAAAATTCTGTAATTGAACACTTACGAGTACAAGACGGGTGCCGAACTATAGTACTACTAAGTACAATTTTTTTTTGAATCACAGATGTCAAGATCATATTTTCATTTTTCCGCCAAAGACGTTGTAAATGTAAATGATAAAAATTAAAACCCAGTACAATTTCTAATTCAAACAAACTTGAGCAGGTTGCAGTTTTGTAGATGTATATTTAAAATTCAAAAATTTTGGTTACATATATAGGAACAAAAATTTAAATTTGTTTTATTTGTTATGATTTATATTTTAAATATTACATGTAAACATAGCTGGAATATGATTAACCTTTGGGCTAGACTAGAATACATAGTAAAATAGCTGATATATTATTTTATCATCATCTCCAATAATCAGATTAGCAGCATCCGCTTATTATGCATGGAATTCTGGCATGTAGGTACTTGACTAGTCTATCTGACACTCACGAACGAGCCAACATATTGGAAAATAGTATTAGCGGATTAGCAGAAAAGTAATTACATGGACATAATGCATGTCGTGTGTGGGGAGCAGATACGGCGCTCTGAATAGCGACGTGTGCTACGCGTACACCCACACAATGAGCCAATATCGCACCGTGCCTACCCGTAACCGACAATGAGCCTCTGCTAAATACATTACAGGGATTCAATTATAATACACAATATACATATGTTATATTAAACAACATTGAAGGACAATACAAATTAATACTACCTATAAAGTACCTCTTTCAAAGATGGATATTAATATGCTATTTCCGACTATGGAACTATGCTAAATATACTACAGGGAATTTAGTTACATGCATCATGCATGTATTACAATATTGTACAACAATATAAATTTGAAATAAATGCAAAATCAAGTATTAGTGTACCTATTTATTCGAACATATTATATGTTGAAATATCTATTTATTTTCTCATTTTAAATGTCTGTTATTCCCGTCAACTTTTGAAATGAACAAGTTTCAAAATAAAGTTTCCAAGAATTATTTAAATGAGTTAGATTAGATTGTGACCCAGATTGTCAGAATTAGGGCAACGAAATAGAACAGGATGTAATATTTTTAACGCAAGTTCCATTATACTTAATTAGGGTCAAAATTATTTCACCGCAAGTATAAAAAACTTTTTCTCTAAAGATAAATCCCACTAAAGTTTAAATTTGTTTATGTACTCGTTGTTTGTCTATTTTATTATTCCCAGAGAGCATATTCTTTAATTTTCTCTATAATGACATAGAAATTTACATTGAAGTCCGGTAAATGAGTATTTACGGTACGAATAAATACAAAAAACGATAATCCCGATCAAATCTTATTAAAATCTCAGAAAACAAACGGAAAATTGATCCTGAAAAAATACACTGAAAGATATAGGAACGAATATTGGCTTTTTGTGGTATGAGGAAAAGAAAATCATTTTACAAATATAACAAGATGTAATTTTGACATAAATATTAAGTATGTTAGATCTGGTGAGTATAGTGTTTATTATGTTGCAGTTTGTCTCTTATAGAATTTTAATAATTTTATAGGTGTAAGACAATGAGTAGTTCTTCCTTATTGTTAAAATACTCCATGGGTCTATGTTCCTAGTGAACAAAATGCAGATATTTCTTATTTATTTATTTTTTCTTTTATTTGGAAATAATTTTTTTTATTGGAAATGAATGTTCTGAGAAATAAAACGTTCTATTCCATCGTGAATTTCTTAGTAAAATATTATATAACTGTTTGTATGTAATAAATTAATTTGATATTGTCCGCACAATTTTGTAATGAGAAAGTACCTAACACTTTACGGAATTAGAATCTAGAGTCCATTTTTAAACTAAGAGGAGTTTATGATTGGCTATATTAATATAATTAATAATTTTAAAAATGAATCAAAAATATACGAACGAAACAAAATTAACATTACTAATGATCAAAAAGTGATAAGTATACAAGTACAACAAAAATTTGAATAATTATTATTCCATAATTTTTAAAACGGAATAAAAAATAATCGATTGAATGTATGGATAACAAATTGAAAAATATCGAAATACTCTAAAAATATACTCTTTATTAAATTTCATAAGGACTAATAATATAATCATGCAGGTAGATAGGTATGTAATTTTAATGTAATGGGGTCATTTCAAAAAAAATAATTGTCGTTTTTTTTAAAATCATGAAATTCATCTCATTTAATAAATATAGTAATAGAAAATAATTTGAAATATGAGACTTTTCATTCATAAATTTGCTAATAAACTTTCGCGCTTTTAAACCCGGACTAAATTTGTGACGACACAAATTCATACTCACACAAAGACAATTCTCTTTCACACACACACACACACACACACACTTCACAACATGAATCAGTAACCTAACCTAAAAGTGTGACAGCTGACAGCAAAATATACAAGAGAGAAGATTATTATTACTTTCTATTTCTTTCAAAGTACTAGTGCAGTATAAGGTATGTAAATAAATCATTTATTTAAATAAATACCAAATCAAATAAACATAGTTCTAAATTAAACCGGTAGAGCTCGACTGCCGTATCCGTGAATATGTGTCGTCAGCCGTTGAAATATTTGAAATTAAACGCAACTTTTAAAAAATCATATCTCTGATTCTAAATACTTGTAACATGTA
Source organism: Ophonus ardosiacus (assembly GCA_943142095.1). Taxonomy (NCBI): domain Eukaryota; kingdom Metazoa; phylum Arthropoda; class Insecta; order Coleoptera; family Carabidae; genus Ophonus; species Ophonus ardosiacus. Next base: position 31,391,600 of record OW964824.1, on the reverse strand, counting down.
AAACATACATATACATGTTTAATTTGACCTATTTTTGCAAGAAAAAAATAAATCAGAAAATGTGAAATGACCCCAAATGTATAGTTTCACTGATTTTATTATAATTTTTCTCTTTCAATATTGTGCAAATTAGACATAATGTAAAACAGTTATTACAAAAGACTGCAGTTCCAAATCAAAATCGTTGAAAGTCAATTTTGTACTAGAATTTTTTTGAAGAACTCAATTGAACGAGCTTAAACTTTTTTTTGTGTCAAACAGTCAAAAAAAAAAAATGTGCGTTGCTACTGCTACAGTAACGAGAAAGATAATAAAAGTGAAACTTGTTTCAATTAAAATTTTGATTGCATGTATTCTTGTTGATAATTCATTTTAAAATCCTTTGTTATAAATTATTCTGCTCAATCATATTCATAGTTGCACATTACTTGATTTAATCACCCTTTCTTCCCTTACAATTTCCTGTGTTTGAAAACAGACAAGTATTTATTAGCGTTGGGTTGTTGCACACCACCACATAGTGCAACTAATACCTACTTAACTTGTTCGTACCCCTTGCACATGACTCTGCGAGGGTGCAATGCACTTCACCCTCCTGATTGAAGATATCAACCCTTAGAAAGAGTAATTAAGGTGTAAGCTCTTGCTGCTAAAATAAATGAGGTAGTTAGTCATAGTTGCCACTAGCACTAGATTAAATCATGGTGGCTATTAACGTGAAGATTTGCTGAAGGAAGCGGGATAGAGTTAGACTGTAACAAATTGAAAGCAAAGAGAAAGGAGGAATTCATTTTCTTGTTAGTATTTAATCAACATTTACTATTTTTCAAGAATGATGTTATTATTGTGAAAATATTATGCTTATAGCAAGCAGTGCAAAAAGCAGTATTATTATTTGGTATAGACTCTTAGGTTCGGATCCTGGTTAGATTTCTGTTAATTTATTATCAAAATCAACTAAATTTCAAAAAGGTATGGAAAGATTAGTATTGTAAATAGTTGAAATTTCAGTCGCTTGACGCCGCTAACGTAATATTATACCTTTTGACGTCACAACACAACAATTTTATGTTCATTCATTTCAATTTTCAGTGGAGTTAGGTGACCATTATATATAGTGATCAGACATACGTTTCTGTGTTCATAGCCTACTCTGAATTAGGTTTTTTTCTGAACCCACTACACTTACTACGTAAGTCAAGTAAATGAATAAACTCTTTTTTGGATAGATTGAAATAAAGGTTTAAAACAAATATTGTAGTAGATAGTTTAAGGATTTTATAAATGCATTACTTTCGAAAATCGATGGAGTAGGTAGTTATCAAAATATCTTGTTTTGAAATTTTTGATCTATCGCCATTTTGTTATTTGAAAAAAATAAAAAATAATTGTAAATGTCATATGTTTTACAGAGCCGAAAGGTAATTTTAAAAAAATTATTTTTTCAATAGCCCTTAAAATAAGGGAGTTATAACAATTTTTCGAAAAACAAAAGAACTCCAATAACTACGAACCGGGGCACCAAATCAAAAATTGTAACTAAGAAAAGTTGTTTGTTTTAATGAGTTCTAACTACTGTTTTCGGGTGTAACGACTTCGTATTAACACCCTGTATCTATATTGTTATACATTGCACATTTCGATATTATCTGAATTTATTCTAGAAACGCTGTACAATAAAAGTTTAGTATTTTTTGTTTGCATTCCAAAGAAAAATCCTTATCCTTAAAGCACATAACGATAAATTTAATATTTCATAAAATCTTCCTCCCTAAGTTTTCCCATCGCTATCCAAGTTTAATTTTTATTTCAATTCCGACATTCCCAACAAATTAAAAACAATTTAAGAGGGTAAAGACACCCGAGAACAAAACGAAATAGATTTTAATGCAGTTAAAAAGTTTCTAAACACAATAACAAGTTGAGAAGACAAGAATGGCTGCTTGCCTCCGGCTGAAAGCTGAAAACTTGAGCGCGACGTATTAAAACGAAACTCGCAGTGCATAATGAGGCCATCCGAGGAAATGAAAGATGCAGCAGCCCAGAGCGATTGCTCGCCTGCCAGAAAGGTAAACATTACTCTAATGCCTGCAACTTACAATAACTTCCAGGCTGTACTCGTACATCACATAGAATGTTCACACAACTCATACATGTTTCAAACAACGTAAGATATATTTTAGCATACGTTTGCAAGGTGGAGGTGCATGTGTTATGTATATTTTGAATACTATTATTTATTAATAGAATGTGCTATACACCCGTGCATTTAAAACAATGTTTCAATAGTAGATTGTTACGAGTAATAAAAATGAATTTTTCTCGTTGAGAAAAATATGATATGTTGAGTTGTTACATTCGTTGTCAAAGTTCGTTTATTACTCGTAATAATCTACTATTGTCAAGTAAAATTCAGAAATTCAATTGTTGCACTTTTTTGTTGTTCGTTGTTTCCATAGCAGCCTTCGATTTACTTTTTTCAATTCAATTTTAGTATAAATAACAATTTTTGTTCATTTTTCTGTTAATTATAAAAATAAATTATTATTGTTTTATATCATTGTAAAGCTAAAAAAAATCTCTATTTAAAAATGCCACAGCTTAATATGACCTCCATATGAAAAATAAAAGTTGCTATCAGTAACTCGTAAATGGTTAGATATAAAATTTTTTTGAGTACTTCTGCAAATTCACCATATAAAAGTGCCTTAAGAAAGTGCAAACCAGAATCTCGTATTATTTCATATAACAAAGTTATAGGCAAAAAAAGAAAATCGCTAAATTTACATTTCCACCTATATCTAGTGACCTATGCATTTTTTCGCAAATAACAAAACACCATTAAAATAGCCTCCTAATGGGGCAACTTTTGTCTAATTTAACCAACATCGTAGCTCTTACGGTTCTCGAGATACCAATGCATTCGTACCTTAAATGGGACACCCTATATATATATATTCTTTCAGCTTCCGGACGAGTCGTAATACCTATAGAAGTTAGAGTTCAAGTTTTTTTTTACAATTAATTGGCATTGGTTTCGTGTTGTCTAGAAGGGCTATAAGGGAATGGGTCTAGAAGGGCTGTAGTAACATCCAGGTGGTTTTGAAAGGCACAAGTCAGAACAATAAATAACAAAGTTGCCGGTACCCCTTGGCAGCAAAAGTACTGCAAGTATTTGCATGGGTACAGCACAAAAATTTCTTTAAACACTAGTGGGTAGTGGCATATCCATAACAATCAATAAATTGTGGGTTAGTTAGGTACTAACTGTAAAAATTAAAAATAATTTTTAAATGTCATTTTGTATCCAGAAAGATATACATTTTACTCCCGTTGTTAAAATGTAACTTAACATATTAGTTCCCATGGCGTTAAATATCTAAATTGCAACTTGACAAGCTGTGGTTTCGAACATATTGAACATTGCGTGAAGCTTGAATCCTTAACAACTGATTCAATAAGTAAAGCCTGAAGTTAGCTTCCTGTAGTTTTTGTTTCATTAGCTATAGATGGCGCTAATGCATACAAAGCGGAGAGCAGTTTGTTGTCATTGTGCAAAAATAAGTAAGATAAAAAATGTACTTCTGTATTTCTGCTGTCTTAATTTGTAGCAGTAGAAAAAGTATAGCATTATATACGTTTCATGATCTTTTTACCTTCCGTCACCTTTAGATGTAGGTGTGTGTGTGTGTGTGTGTGTGTGTGTGTGTGTGTGTGTGTGTGTGTGTGTGTGTGTGTGTGTGTGTGTGTGTGCGCGTGTCAAATTTTTCTCCGACGATAACTCCAATACTACAATTCTAAAAATTATAGTTCTTTCGTATTCCTCTTCCTTACATCCATATGAACAGCCTGATAAGATTTTGGTTATAATTTGATCCACCGGAAGTACCGTTATTTGAAGTTTTTAACAGTTTTTCTTAAAAAATGCAGTTAAATATTATTTTTTGAAATTTTATGCCCTAAATATTAAAGAAAATGTTCTTTTCTAAACGGTTTGATTTTACATTTACCTTCTTATTCAATATATACAGAGTAAAAGAGTTATAAAGAGATTGACTTTCAAAAATCAGTCAGCTTTGTTATTTATAATCATGGAAACAGCTGATATTCAAAAAATTTTAATTGAAAGATGTCAGTGTCAAGTGCAAAACTAAAGATGGAAAGTATAGGATTAGAAAGTGGTATAAGTCATAGAGTTCCTCGCAAGTGACATGCAGTTGAAGCCTCGGTTCAGGATTGGCACGTTCAATGCCGGGAGTCCGAGGAAGGCCAAAGAGAAGATGGAAAGACAGTGTTGCAAAAGACTTAAGAGAGGAAGAATTGTGTGAAGAAGATGCGTTGGACGAGAATGAGTGGAAGAGAAGAGTAAGAAACAGTGACCCCTAATAAAACAGGGAAAAGCCGAAAGAAAGAAGGAAGTGTTAAGTGCAATTTACATAGTGTATGTTCATGTTATAATTTTACTGGATTTATGGAATCTTCTTAAATAAACTTTTGGTATGGAATTTGTAAAATATAGTATGTGCTCGTGTTGCAATTTTACATGATATATATAATCTTTTCCAAGGAACTTTTACAACTTTGTACAAAATACATCGAATTGACGGAAGGTCTTGCGCCACAAATTTTTTTGATACTTATGAGTACTGCGACGTGCGACGTTTATAAAACTTGTTAACTACATCATACATTATATTAATTTAAAAAATGTTTAAAATAAATTATTAATTAATTAAATAATAATTATTAATTAAACATTAGTAGAAGTTGTGAGGAAGTATTTATTTAAATAAATGCACAAAAGAGTAAAAGAGGGTAAAAGAAAAATGTGTCTTTTACTAAGAATTAGTGAAGAAGGAACGCTACTAATTGTAACACATTACTGTTTAATTATCTCCTTTCTCAATTTTCGCAGAATGTTTAATTAAAAGATTGGATATTTAATTACAAAGTAAATATTTCAGTGAGAGTTTTTAGCCTGTTGATAACTAATTGGATGATCCAAACTTGGAAAGCCGTACTCATGCGTATAATTCCGTTATTAAAACTTTAAAGAGGTAATATAAATCCGAAATTAATTGTGGTGCTGACGAAGAATCGAGAAACAATTCGATGAGTGGATTTTGAAGTTTGCGAGTAAGAAGTTCCATTAGATCCGCAAGCCCAATGGCTGAAAGTAGTAATTACAGTAAAAAGTCTCAATAGAGTAATGAGTGAGGATCGAGCAACGTGAACGTGTTAATTTGTCGACGCGTAACTTCCGCTCAACTGGAAGTTCATTCGATCAGCGACTCCAAATAGACACCAATGGAAGTATAACATACTCCGGATATAGCTAACTTGATTTAGTGAGTTTCGTAATATAAGGAATATAAAGAAAAGGCATAGAAATCATGTTAAAAAATGTTTGCCCATATGAATTATGGCCTAATATAAACCATAGAAGAACATGGTACACTAGACTTTACCCTGTGTTGATTAGAAGATATTGAATTTGTCATAAAAATGACTCCAATAACAAAGAATAATAGAAATAACACCGTAAAAATTGCTTTAGATGGATAAAAAATTACTAGCATCATCGAAATATTTGACTAACTGCAATTATTTCGAAAACAGGAAAAGAACTTGTCTTTAAACTTTAACTCGCAAGATAATGTATTAATCTAAATAAAACTCGATTTCTGGACTGACATTATCTTTATTATTAGGAAAAGAACTCTCGACTTTTTGCGAAACATTAAAAAAATACGAGTAATATCCTTAAATGATCTGGCAAATATACCAAGTTTCATAATTTTATGTGTAACCCTACGAGTCTCGATTTCGTAAACTACATACTCGACCCAAAAACGTCACTTACAGTTCATGGAACGTAATATACTATTGTATACTAATTAGTTTGAAATTGATGGAATAAATTTTAATTAGAACGCATTTATAAATGTTAATTTCGTAGATAGTGACGACTTTTTAAAAGATTATTTTTGTAATTATTCTTACAAGAAACATGAAAGATTTAAAGAAATTAATCTATGAAACATTTTGAGAGTATCTGTGTTCAGTGCCTCCAGGAAATGAGTCCACCTTCATCGCATCGACATCCACCCGGCGAAAAATGTCGCCAACTTTTTTAACGTATTTATAAATCTTAATCTTGTGGATAGTTAGGACTTTTTAAAAGATTATTTTCGTAATTATTCTTGAAAGGAACATGAAAGATTTAAAGAAATTAATAAAACATTTTGAGAGTATCTGTGTTTGGTGTCTCCCGGAAATGACTCCACCCTTCATCACATCGACATCCACCCGGCGAAAAATGTCGCCAACTTTTTTAATCAACTTCGGATCCTCGGCTAATGACGTCACATCCTTTACCCAGCCCTAAAATCTCATCATACGAATGCTTTTACCCGAGCGTCTTCCATCAAGTAATGATGGAAATTCCAGGCGAATTAATGATCCGAAAAAGGAGAGTTTTTGTCAATAACTTCCAGGGACATGTGCTCTGGAAAAGATTACCCGCAACTGGAATATAAACTGGAAATTTCATCTGGAAATGTGTCATAAATGTTTCCATTTAACTTTCCGGGAAATGCAGTCCGTAGAAGCGCACAGCATAGAAGCTGGAATTTGTGTTCGCGGAAGAGAATGCTCTAAAAATTTATTGCGTTTTACGAACTTCACAGTTTGTTTTGTGAAATAGAATTTGATGCTAGTGGAGTGGTACTCACTCGCTGTACTTTCAAACTTGTTTCCAACATTTTCCCGACATTACTTTACAGATTTTTACTTTTATCTCAAAGAAAATGCAGCTCATATTTGAGTTCCTGCAACTCCTTTACTGAATATAAAACATAAAGTATAAGAAGTCTAGGTTTTTGAAAGAATAATTGGTTTTGGTTACGTGTATTTGACTAGTTGTGGTTCTATCGGGCTGGATTTGAATTCAAACAATTTTCAAATAAAATACGAGTAAAAGTGTTTTCTAGTGATTATCTCTCAGGCTGGTTAACAATTTCTTGAAATTTTTTGACATTTTCATAAATTTATATGATGAAATTAATTTTTTTTCGATAACATAATTCCATATAATCACATCTGTTGTTTGCTTAAAATTAATTTCTATACCTGACAAAGTATTGTAACAATTTAAAAAAAATCATACATTCGATGATGACTTAAATAAAAGTAAACAAGATATCATCAAAAAAATTAATTGAGAGTGAAAGGTATAATAATCTCAGTACTGGCAAAAAATAATAAAAAATAACAAAACAAAAAATATTTTCCTTGACAATTAATAAAATTCCATGGCAATTACATGACTTTTCCAAGCAAGATAAAACTCCCTGACTATTGGTTACCCTGTATCTCCATAACAGCTTCCCAAGCTTCGCGATCTCGCTTAATAAGTGCACTCAACGGTACAGATATACTGGCCTGTATTACGAGTGCACGTTTATAATAAAAGCGCTTTTTATTATAAAATTGAGCTCGTAATGCTTGCCATTGCCATTACCGAAGTCTGATAGCTTTTTTCCATCAAATATGTTTTAAATTTTAGAATAAATCTAACTATATTCCTTCTAGTTGTACCTTTAATTAAAATGAAAGCCTAACAAATGTCTCGTTAATTTCAGCTTTTGATTGGCAGGGCATTATTAGAGCGTTGTGCACGAGTTACAACGTCATGTTGTTTCTCCGCGTTCCGCTTGGATAGCCGTGTATATGCTCTATGCGTTACAATGCGTTCCTATCGATTTTAGGGGTGATTTTACATACTAAAACGGAAGAGATTTATAGACAATGGATTGTAGGTGAATACGGATTTCATCATATTTTCATGAGCTCAACTCAAGAGTGATTTATTGTTGATGAAAGCTCCTTTCCGAATTTAATCTAAACAATAGATTTTTGTTTAATCTTACACTCAAAAGAGATCAAAAAATTGTCACTGTGTCCTTGTGTTATCCACTGCTACTTGTTATAGTTATTTGTTTAACTAGTAATGCAGATATTGATAACGCGTTTGTAGAATATATTACATAACAAAACTCAAAAATGTATCTATATAAATTCGAGTATGTATGTATGAGTGTGTGTGTGTGTGTGTGTGTGCGCGTGCGTGCATGTGTGTGTGCGAGTGTGTGTGTGTGTGTGTGTGTGTGTGTGTGTGTGTGTGTGTAAGTACGTTTGTGGACGTTGGAAGGACGGTTTCCCAAATTCTACATATAAGACTAAAGACAAATGACAAATTTAACTACGTATTCCTTGATCTGACATTAATGGGAAGAGCTGAAAAGGTTTTGGTAACAATTGGACAACCGGAATTAGCAGTTTTTTTTTATAAAACCGTATTATATCTGATAGAGTGTGTCCCTCGAATGTTGTTGCTTGTAAAACAAGGCAGGGCTAAGGGCAGAAAAACAATCATTAACACTAACAGATTGTTAAAGGTGGTTTTGTCAGGAATAATATCACAAAACCTCCTGATTTTATCGATAAATTTTTATTTTGCACGAATTTTTTTGTTTAGCAACGAACACGAAAGCAAACTGCATGGTAAATCCCGACTCCGAATGAGGAGGGGTTTTACTTAATGTCAGTTTGCTTGAGTGATTTTGCATAAAAGCAAAAAAATGAGTGCTTACAAATAAAAGTTTATCTGAGAAAATCTGAGAGGTTGTGTGGTATTTGGTGAGATAAATTCCAAAGACAACGCAAAATGAAACATGACACATTAATTGTCACACTGACAATAACAACTGTTTTATTAGTATAATACTGTTCCCATTGGTTGAATTTTTAAGGGTTTTGCATCTTGATTGGTTAAAAACTAGACGTTGGAATTTATCAGTGTAATTTTCAATTATTCATAATATTGTTGATGGATGCAACTTTGTCCTATATTAGGTGTTACATTGATGGCATGAAGTGCATTGTCTAATTAGCTGGTGTTATTATTAGATTACCATTAATCATCCCTTTAGCCATCCCAATACATAGTCAATTAACTAATGCAATAACAATAAGATAATGAACCGCAGCTGTAGTATAACCATATCTGCGCGCGCACTCATAGTCTATAACCCTGCCTTCTCTTTGACGTGGAATTTGTCATTTAAATTGATATCGCAAAAAGCGGAGCGCCTCGTAGAGGTTTTTAACCGGCGTACAATACACAATGGACGGACAATCGCGACAGTCGCAGCGGCATTGATAAGCCGAGGGTTGGTGAGGGGGAGGGCCGTCCTTTCTGCAAACTCTCCAATCGATATTTGGAAAATCATTTTGCAGTTTTTTGTCAAAGCCTGAGCTTGCACCTATGAAGTTTTTGTGCGAATACAAAAGTGAGGTTATGAATAGAGAGAGAGAGAATAATTCGAATAAAAAGTACAGCGAGCTGCATTCCATTCGTCAATGCCCCGGGGGTATTTATTGACGAGGATTTTTCACTTTTTATACCAGGAAGATCAAGTTCTATAATATGCACACAATTATAATTAATAATGCTTACAGTATTCTACTATTAATGCCCAGTTGCACCACTAACACTTAAAACTTGGTTTTATTAATTTAGTCAATTCAATTTTACACTGCAATTAAAAAATTATTCAATTCGAATTAACCGCAATTTATTTGTCTAACTGAATAAAACCAAATATAAATTTTAAAAGTGGTGCAAATGGGCATAACCGAGTGGGGCCATGTGCAAGTCTTTACAAACAAGATCTTAACATAAATGTAATTACATATTTTTTTTATTAGAAGTATCGTTATGAATATAGTAAGAATAAATAAATTGTACTGTTCGCACAATTATTCCATTTCTCTATTTACATATATATTGAGTTACAGTGAATTCCTGTTTTTCGAAAAATATAATAGAAATCCTTCAAGTTTCAGCGCCATTTATAATTCTATTTTAGTGGTAAATATTTTCAGCATAAAGTCCCTATAAAGGACTAGCAAGTTTGTAACTTACTATGGACTCTGAAGTTATTCAAACTTATTTTTCACGGCACCTCCACCAATTTTTTTTTAACCAATTATAATTGTATTTTTCTTAACCAATAATTATTGTTTATTACGATATTGTATTTTCTATCTGTAGTATTGTTTTTAGTCAAAAAATTGGGCAGTAGGAATATCCATTTTTTTATATTCAGTGTTTCAACATTTATTTCAAGAGGTAATTAAATTTCTGCTTTTATTTAGTAAGAGAGAAGTATTTACAATTCTTGCTTGAAAATAAAATACTTTTGTGCATTCTCCACACCAGCAATGAGTGCCTGTGTGGTGAAGCCTGGTAAACGCCCGCAACGTATGAATATGTCATTATTATTACGGATATCTGTACAAAACAGATTGGCGCACTCAGCACTAGGTATATGCCATGATAATATATTTATTTACTTTGATTTAAATGTAAATAAAAATACGTGGTGTGGCAATAAAATAACGAGATTTTTTCCCAAGGTTAAATTTTCAAGATAATTAGGCAAACCGTTAGTCACCAGCATTAGCTACTGATTGAAGTGGGCCGCTTTCTTGTACTCCGCCGGAATCAAGTTAGCGTCATTATGAATTTCTGTGTCAACTTTGAGAAATCCGCTACAGAAACGTACGATTTGTTGAAGAAAGTTTATGGTGGTGAGTGTCTATCTAGAAGTACTCAGGTTTTCAAGCAGATTAGATGATTTAAACTTTAAAGAGGGAAGAGAAGAGATCGGAGACGATTAGCGCCTTGGCCGTGCACGGACATCGTTTTTTCGGAATCAAGTGATTGTTCATCAGGATTGGATGCCAGACAGGCAGTTCGTTAACCAGGGAGGTTTTGCTAACCTATATGTATATCACCATGGCTTATTACCTTACGTTCGGTATGCTGATCATCTTTTTTTATTCGCTGATTTCGATAACGATATATCTGTACCCTTTTAGTGCACCCCAGAAGTCACTTTTGCTTTATATGAAAATAGAAAATTTGTAAATTGATTTCAATCGAATTCGAACCCGGGCCGTCAGAATCACAAACTACTATCTAACGCAACGCCATAATTTCCTGTCATGAAATTAATAAAAGAAATATATCATCACGGATTATTACTCTTTCTGAGTGTGCCAATCTCCTTTTTATTCGCAGATTTCGGTAATGACGATATATCTATCGCTGAGGACACTTACCAGATCACCAGATGTCACTTTCCGCTGTCTCAATACTATCGTGTGGAAAACACCATAACTTCATTGAGATATGTTACTTTTACATATTATATCATCATTCATTGTACTCAAGGTAGCATTGGAACATCTTTCATTTTACAACTACTACTATCTTCTCAAACATCCACGCTGTTTGTGTCTCTGTCTTACATTTCAACTCATCGTAACAACATCCCTTCACTTCTCCGTCATGTATCCGTCACAATCTTGAGCGTTGACACCTCTTTGGTACGGTTACGTAGCCTCTGCACCCCGTCTGAGCTGCGGACGATGCCTTTATTGATCTCGCGAATCTGAGACTGAGACGAGCACGAGCCATGAGTCGGAGAATACAGTCTGCTGATGGAGACACTCACAACGAGAAATAGGGGTGTGCTGAACAGCCAACGCCACGGTAATAAGGGTGGTGAAGCATTACGACATTGGGGTAGGTACAACAAGATGATGATGAATATTGTTAGGGTTAGAAGAATAAGATGGAATATTTTTTTTTTAATTAATGCATATTCTTTGTGTGCTTAACGTTTTTTAATGTAAGGCCTGCTTGCTATGGATATCACATCATATGAACTCAAAGTCTATATAGCTATATCTTTTTATTTATAGCTAACTGCGATCTTTTATTTTGTGCACTTCTGATCTAAATAGTAATATTAAACATGCAAGTTTCGTAAGACATGATTTTAGCGCGTGTTTTTGTTAGAAACGAGCGGCTTGTCGCGAACAAGTGCGTTAAATTGTTTTATGAAACTTGCATTTTATACTATTTTTTTTCTTTGTTGGTACTTTTGTAAAAAAATATTTTCAAATATTCCTTATTTCATTTTCTAATTTATGGACATAGAATAGGAATATTGAATTTTTTATTTGGTTGTTGGTTAACAATGCTTGACATTTACTTATTACTTCATTTCAATAGTAAGTCTTCTAATTACCAACCAAGATTAAATTTGATTTCTTTAAAGAAGTACTTTATGATATCTAAATGAGTTTCATAAAGGACTTATTAAACAACCAAAATAAAAAAATTCCAAATATTATTTAACGAGCATCAGGAGATTGTTGTATTTAAATAAATATTAAAAAAATATTCATTTAATCACACAGATTTTTTATTTACATGACACAACTAATTGAAGCGACCGTGCGTTAACTTCATCATGGTTAGCTTAATATTATTATTTTGAAGTAGGTAGTTAATATATACAGTATGGTAAATATATTTATACATAATGTAAAAATCTATGTATTGTTAAAAATAAAAAAATCAGATGTGGCAAACACAAGACCTCCTGCTATTTAATTTTTATTACATACCTTCATACGAGTATTTACTAATGCTGCAAACTATATTAAGTTCCTTTGGATATAACTATTGCTTTATTTACTATTTTCTGTTTAAAATGACACCATTAATAATTTGAAATATGAACTGTGTAACAAAGGAATCTAAATCATAGGCTCTGAGATTTATAAAAAAAATATATTATGAATTTATCTGTAAAATATATAGAAAAAGTATTAATGTATACCTGTAGCAAATTCAATAATCTTTATTTTTTATAATGACATAACATGCGAAAAAATGACATTTAATGGTATTTTTCGAAGAAAACCCATTATGAGCTTCAAGTAAAGTGCCATTTCCGGTTATTCGATTTACACCAAAATCATGGTTTCTTTCCATATTAGAATAGGGTCGAAATACAAGATTTCAGAATTTTATAAATGATAGTATTTGAGTTAGAGCGAAGACAAAATCCATACACACACAAAACACACACACACACACACACACACAGACAGACATCAACGTGAAAATGTTAAAATTGGATTCTAGGGACCTTAAAACGTGGTCATTTACTAAAATCTCGATATGTGATTTTTAGCACGATCCCTATACCTCCTTTACCAAGGGTAGCGGGAGGTAAAAATGGCGGAGGCATTGAAATGAGTATAAAAGGAAAGGTTAACATTTATATAAATAGTAATTTTAATCCAAATTTAAAGCGCAAAAGTTAATATTTAATTTCTCACAATTAAACTCGTGTAAATAGTTACATTTTTTAAATTGTGTCCTGTATCAGCAGGGGATGAAACAGGGTGAACGCTCTGCATCCCTCGCCGCGCAGACACTTTGTGTAACACGCCCCGGATTTATAAATCATCCCCAAATCAAATCAAATATTTTAACAGCACGAGCAAAGCCCAAAACTCTACGTGCCACCTTTATTTTTCATAGCTACCCCAGCCAATCTTTACAACGCATAAACTCTTTAAATAAAGAGCTGACACTACATAAAGAAAGTTTCAGAAGAGATTATTTTAAAATCGTAAAATTAAATTTAGATTAAACAATTCAGGACTTCAAGAGTAAATATGATTTGTTAATAGCATTTCTAGAAATATAATCCGGGTTTATGTATCTATTTGAAATCTTCCACTACAAAATCCAAGGTCTGTTCTTAAATTAAAATATGTTGAGTGTTTTGGTTCGAGTTTATACTCATTTCCATTTTCCTTGCACAAATGATCCATTTAACCAAAGTACGTGCTTCAGAGAAATAAAATTAAGCGGTTATGATTTTGTTTACTGTTTACTTTGCATATGAAGTAATTTACCGTAATTCATGTGAAAAATAATTTATTTATATCTAAGAATTCGTAGAAGCGCTAATAATAATCCTAACAAACGTCAGACTATTTTCATATTTAGAAAACTACAAAAAATGAATCACTAACAAAATAATTTATATAAAAACATTGAAAAATTTTCCTTGCTCTATTTTTATGCTCCAGTTTCCCAAATTGGAGATCTATATTAATATATAAATTAAACATAGTATATGCGGGAGAGAAGAAGAAACCTTGGAACATCTCACAACTGACACCATATTTTGCAGGGAAATGGAAAGTGGAAAAAGATCAGAAGAGACACTTTTTGATAAGAACGGAGCGAGCATGACCTGGTTTAAGAAGATCCAAAAGAAATTAAATGAGGGAGACAAAGTAATAAAATTTTATATTTAATGTCATGTAACCACTATCAAATACATTTGTTAATTTTATATAGATTCATAGCCATTCAGCTAGAATTAAATAAATACGTAATACAGGTGACCACGAGGAACAGGGCTTTTTTTGGAAAAATATTATTCCATTAATTTTGAACTGAAAAATTATTTATGGCCGGTTGCACCAACGTAACTTAAATAATAAACTCATCTTGACAATATTGTATAGAAATGATATGTCAAATGAATTATAATATATTTATGTCAAAATTTCGATTTGCATTTTTTTGTTTAAGCCTAGATTAAAATTTAAGCCTTGTTGGTGCAAATTGGCATTATTGCGTTAAAAATGTAGTGAAATGTATGCCATTTAAGTTATGTTTGGAAAATAATGTCTGAGAGATGTTAAACACCTTCATCAATGCACTCTTCCACTCTGCCTTTGAAGTTCTCGTACACTCTTTCCAATGTTTGCTTATCAATCATTTGGATCTTACGACGAATCGCATCTTTAAATTCCTCTAATGTACGGGGTTTGTCCACATAAAAGCGAAATGAGACGAGTGGTGAAAATACACCGAAGCAAGTCCATGGATATTCTTGCAGTATGGGCTGTTGCACTGTCTTGTCGGAACCAAATTTCGTTCGTTTAGTCTTCTCCTACGCGGTCAACATCTCGTAGACATTATTTTCCAAATATAACTTAAATGGCATACATTTCACTACATTTTCATGTCATAAATAATTTTTCACTTCAAAATTAACCGTATATTTTTCAAAAAAAAGCCCTGTTCCTCGTGGTCATCCTGTATGTACAATACATAGAATAATTTCATCAAGCATGGCGCCGATCGGACTTCGATCCGTCGAAACTAAACCACAACTGGTCACATACCGTACTAGGCCACTACCAAAATTTTAAATTGCACAAAAGTGACAACTATGCTGCTCTCTTTCATACAACATTAGTAGTTTGTGAGATGACGCATAATCAGGGTTCTCAAACGGACAGATAGTTGTCACTACCGAAATTTGAGACTAAAGAAGAAGATTGGTGCATTTAGAAATAGGTAATAAACCGTAATGTCTGAACCTCTACGGCACGGTTAATACGCTGAGTACGTCAGATATCATAACTAGAGACCTGAAACTGAACCCGAACCTGAAGCGAAAACCCGAATTAACCGGACTTTTTGATGAATCTGAACCTAAACCGAACTTTTATTTGCCAAGAGCAATAAACCTGAACCGAATCTAAACCGTTTTAAATTCAGATTCGGTTCAGGAGTGGGATCATGTAACTGTGAAAACGATATTGCGACTGTCGACAAGTGAAAATGTGATCACGTAAATAGTGAAAACCGAAAACGATATCGTTTTAGACCGAAAAAATGTAAATTCTAGTCGACACTCTCAAAGCATGTGAAAACGATAATCGTATCTTACGTCCCTTTTTATTTCATACATTTGGGTATAAGTATATCTTTTTCGAATTTACATGTATTTAAGTAAAAGAATGTAGTGAGCAGTGAGTTAAATTTGACGTTTTGGAAAGAAATGTCATTATAAATGATTTAAAAATGAAATCAATATTTCAAATATAAAAGGTATTTTTTTAGTAAAGCGAAAATGAAATAATTGTAATAAAGTACGATAATTATAAAATGAATATTGATTGCAAGAATGAATCTAAGAAAAAAAATCATGAATGTTTTAATAGGTTATAGCATGTTGCGAAGAACCAAATGCTTATGATTTACTATATATTTTACTCTTTTAAAAACTATGGTTGAAAATTGAAATATTGTTAATTAGATATATTCTTATTTCTACCGACATTTCCCTTATTTACCATAAAAATTTAAACTACCTAAAAGAAATATTTTCTGGCATTTCTTATATTCTAATAACTGTAAAAGTGTTGTTTACAACAAAATATATTTTGATTATAGTCCAAGAATATTGATTACAAGAATAAATTCAAGAAAGGAAATTTTATCAATATTTTAATACTATTGCGTTTTGCAGAGCATCAGAAATAACGAATCTAGCTCGTGTTTTAAAATTAATATTTTGTATTATTTGCACAAAATTATAATTTATGAAATGATCATTTTTTGTAGCCCGTCCGACAGTTGTGCGTTGTTATTTAAATGTGGCCCATACTTTATTTACCAGATTACTTTAAAATAGCAATCTTGTATACTTGCAGTCTTAAATGGTCTTTTAAAGTTTTAATTATATATTTAAATATATTTTTGTTTACTTCATAAATTTTTCTCCTGAAATATCAAAAGGAACAAAATAATCTGGTATATGATTTTTGTAATTAATTATTTACAATTTAACTTGTATCCTTCTTCAATTCTTGTAGATTGCAGTTAAGAACGAAATAAAAAAAGACGAGAATAACACGTTTTGAAATTAGTTTAAAATTTAACGACATTCAGAAAAATTATCTGTCAAAATGACTAATACTACTATTTAATACAAAAACATCAGTCTATAAACGATATCGTTTTCGCAAAACGTAGTCACTTTACGGAAATAACCGAAGATGAAAACGTAGTGAGTGACTAATTTTACGTGATCGCTAAGGAAACGAATATCGTTTTCATTTATCGATAATCACAATATCGTTTTCACTTTTACGTGATCCCACTCCTGATCTGTTAAATATATAATTAAAAACTGTGGATTCAAATTAAATATGATTTTAAATTTACAAATACTACCATATTTTTGTTAATCATTTACCGCTCTGAACAGAAAATCGAACCCGAACCCAAAACCAATGATCCGTTATAATTCACATTTTCTTCATTCGAAACTGAATATGAACCGACATTTATTCCCTGAATCTGAAACGAACCTGAATCATAAATAATAGGATAAAGGTCTCTGATCATAACTATATAATTTCGGAACTAGATCATCTAATCAATTCCGGAAATTAAGTACTAAGCATTAAACTATACAGGATGGTGCATCGAAAGACGTACCATAGCGATTACAATGTTAATTTTGAAACGTTCGAATATTGTCTTAATTGTTTTTCAACAAAACGGTATTGAATACCTACATAGATTTATTTGACATTATATGTTTGACGTTATATTCGCCGTCAAATTAGTATGGACTGATGCTCAACTTTTTCCCAGCTCCGCACCTTGTCATTTGCCCTGCAGTGTTGCCCCTTCTTCATAACTTAGCATTTTCAACATAGCCCCTGCAGTGACAACAGTGTAGAAAATTTCAGTCCATATTTATTTGACAACAACTATAGTAATTATAATTAAAATTTGTGTTATTAATATTAACATATCAGAATATATAATGATGATATTATTAAAGCAATTTGAACAATTTTGCTGAAAAACACAATATTTGAACATTTCAATATTAACAATGAATTCGCGATTGTGCGTCTTTCGATGCACCACCCTGTATAAAAACTGCAGCAAGTTTTTAAAATATTCAGATGATAAAATATGAAACCACGACTTCTCGTTTGCTGAGTGTGTTCAACCAGTAAGAAGTTGATATACTTCGGTGAAAGAATAAATTGAATGTAATATTCCTAGGGGTGAATTCAGCAACTCAATCTGTGATGCATTGCAACGCAGGCAGCAAAAACGTTTTAATATCAGTGGCCGAGCTCATGAGAATTAAATTGAATATTTTATCGCACGAGTGTTCCCAGCAACACGGGTTCATAATCTGGATTTTACGACGAACAATCCAATTACGTAGGGTAAGTGCTCGCAGCGCCCCCACCCACACCGCCCGTGGCGGGTGAGCGAACTACCCGCGTCGTTACGAAGGTCGGGAACGACGACTGTGACCTGGATGAACCCAGACATCCCCAAACTTTCCCAAGAAAGGGAGGCAGGGTTAGCAGTGTTTAATGAATCCTTTTTCTGTTTTTTAAAGTTTTTTTTTTTTTTTTTAAAACTAGCTTTTATGATACCTCTGCCTGACGTACCAATGTAACGTATCTTGGTATCAATTCTATAATAATAATAATAACAATAATAATAATAATAATAATAATTATTATTATTATTATTATTATTATTATTATTATTATTATTATTATTACGAATGTCTGGATTTAAGCAGTGGCACTTGTGTCCCTGTGACGTATGAGATTTATAGATATAGTTTTCTGGAAGCAGTTCCAGCCAGTTACCGCTTCAGGAGTCAGTTTCCGGATCTCATTTGCAGTGAAGTATCTTCACGTTTACAAATAATGTATTCATATAGAATCTATTTTGAAGGACAATGACCAATAAGGATACCTGTCAGCTCGAAGGTCCTTAGTTGCTGAGAGCTAATAGCTGCTTGGTGTTTATCGACGAGGGTGAAATGAACTTTGACTGAGGCCCGAAATATCCATCTAGTACGAAGCGTATTTCGAATATATATATACTTGCAAGTCCACAAAAAGATTTAGGCCGTAACAGTATCATTTAACATTTTTTTTTCTATAAATGCAAAGAATAATTTAGGTCTTATTTTTAATACGGAAACTCAGAATTTATTTCCCTAATTTAAAAACAGGCTATATACGAGTAGCTTCAAAATTAAATTAAATTTTCTCTCAAAATTGTGTGTAGTACATAATTCTCGATTTCTTCTAATTAAATTAAAAATCCCAAAAAAATATTGTAAAATTTATATACAATATCAAAAAAAAAAAAAAAATATGTAGGTATGTACATAAGTTCCCCAGTGGAAATTTTGGGAATCACAGCTCTAAATTGTAAGGTACAGATATAAAATCCCGATGTTCTGTCTGGCAGTCTAGCCGCTTATCTCGCTCATTAAATTTGCAAAAGAATTTTTATTTAATAGGTATTTCATTACGAAAACTTTTACCGTAATTGATTTTCTATTAACTTTTCTTGATGATGTTTCACGTTGGATTTTATTCGCAGTATTTTCTAAAATACTTGTAGATATGTGACGTTTAAATCCCACAACGTTATTTTACGGACTATTACATTATCATAAATTTCATAAGCTTTGCATTTTAATAGCGTAAATGGAAAATATTTTGCAGAATGTTTATAGATGGGAATAAAATAAATTGATACGGGAATCGTAGATAATTGTAAAACAAACTAGATAGGTATAAGACGATTTCTCTTTACCACTCCCTTTTACTATCATTATTATTTTTCAGATTAAATGTCATCTCTTTATAAATAATTTAATGTGGCAATTTCTCAATTCTTAATGTAATGCACAATGCGACCAATCAAAATAGTACATGTTCGTGTTCGATAGTTTGATTCTGGCGATATTCGCGACTGTCAATTTGACGTTTGTTATTTTTGAAGAGTTATGTCACATTGTCTTGAAATGAGTGTCAATGAAAGATACGTCTAACTAATACAGTTAATTGAACAATGTAGATATATGTATTTATGATAAAAACGATGTGTCTATTTTACAAAAAGTTCTTATTGGTTTGCCCTAAGAAGTACATGAACCGGACCGAGTAATGTAAAGTTTAATGCTAAGGTAAATGCATAAGGTTAGCTTACATAAACCAACTATAAGAGTCATATATTTCCAAGCAGTTCCCTTCAACAATTATACTTCACCATTCATTCATTCAAGTTCAAAAGCTAAACTAGTTTCTGGAATATTTACAAATTGTCAAAGCGGCCAAATGAATTCTAGTGACTTAATAGTATATTATGCAACGAGCTTATATTAATAGTCATTATACATGAGTTGTATACACTATTTTTTTACGACTATTCATAATAATTAAAAAAATAAACTATAAACCAATAAATTGGAAATAAAAAAATAAAATTAATCTGTATCATAATGAGTGTAATTCAAGAACACATGACGCATACATATTAAAGTATATACGTATATTAAAGTATAGGAGTAGAAAAAAAAAAACTGGCTAAAGGTGTTACACTAATTACTGGAAGAGGGAGACATAAAAACTGACAAATTATAAATCATAATTCCAAAATGCTCTGTGGTTAATTCTAATTATATATTTTTGTATTTCCGTATCATAATGTCAACTTTTTGTTTATCATTTTGAATGCTCAACTGTCCCTTTAAAGAATTAGTGCGTTAAAAGTGACCAAATCAACCAAATAGCTATAGCATCTAGGACAATAATTCATTATTTTTTTCTTAAAATGTTGAAAGAAAACGGAATTACAAAAACCTTGTATATATGTGATTCGTTGCACAATTTATTGTATTCACGTGTTACCAAACTTATTTTATTCGTTCCTCACGTCGATGGAGGGCGAAAAACAAAGATATTTTAAAAAATTAATTACTTAATTTCAAATGTCAGAAAATTAATTGTTTAAAATGATAGTGTAAGGCCCGGTATTTTCATCTCCGGTTAATCAGCATGTTAATTTAACTGTCAGTTTAAAGAAAAACACAGCATCGATATTATAGTCCAAATTGTAAAAATTACACATGTGTAAATTTTTCGATGTCACACTGTTCTTATAACCGACAGTTAACTTAACCGGCAATTTAACCAGAGATTAAAATACCGGGCCTAAATTTAGTTTTCCACGGTCTACCTGATTTCCTTATTTTCAATAATGGGGTCCCCTACTATATTTTATTATATTTTTTTATGAAACATCATCCAAACTGAAAGTGATTTGTAATTTTAGGAAGCCTTTATTGTTATTCGTTAAGCCGGAATAATTTTTTTAATATCCTGTGTCGTAGATGAGATGATTTTGGTGTCAAACATTGTATACAATAACATTTGTGGTGAATAATTGGAGAAATGGATTAATAATAAGAAATTAATAACAATTAATAAAAAAATATTACATATAGTCCAGTCATTAGGTAGATTTGCCCTGCAAAAGGTCGGGTATTTTTGATTTTTGGATATATTATATATTTAGGGGTCCTAATAACAAATGCAAGTTTTCCCCCTCGGGGGCCTTCGGGAAGCACCGCCAACTTGGGAAAAAAGGCGCAAAAAAGCAGTTTTTTCTAAATATCTCTTCACCTATTTGGATTATGGCAAAAATAGTTATTTTTCAATTGGTTGACACTAAAATTTCCTACAACTTTCACCTAATACATTTTTTTCTATAACCAATAGATAGCTACCTACAGAGCTTCAAACAGAGCAAATTTTTAAAAATTGTTTTAATGCTTCATTTAGATCATATTTTATTATATTTTTTTTCAAATTACTTAATATTATTCATTAATTATTAGTATTTAACTACTATACATACATATTAGTCATTTTTTATTGTTTTATTTTCATTCTAAAGACGTTTTATAGTTCAGGAAATTTATGATTTTACCTTAAAGTAATTACAAGAAAAGCTTTTAAACGGAATCCTATCCAGAAAATGCGCTGAATAACATAAAAAATTTCCGGAAATCGGAACACGGGAACCTCCCGCCAATTGGGAATAATGGCGGCATATTTATGTTTTTGGTCATTTGCTGAAAACAATTATGTAAGATATTAAAATTTCGACACGATTAAAGATAAACAATATTAAGTATTTAATATGTGCTAAAGTGGTTGATGAGAAATGAGCCGATTTTCAGATGTTTAAAATTTTAGAGGAATTTCATGTGAGTTTAATTTGTTAGTAACTCGCAAATTGCTCATCGGAAAAAAATGTGTAATACTTTATGTTAAAGAGAATTTCATGCTGAATTTAAATTTTCAAACCGCGTTATCGTATCTTTAACAAGATCAGAGTGGTGGATGAAAAAATAAAAAATTGCAGGAAAACATTGACAATTATTATAAAAAAAGCACCAATAATTTACTTCTTTCGATGCCACTACGAATGTAAACTGTTATAAATAGTGAAATCTATTAGACTATGTATTAAATATGTAATATTGTTTGTTTTCTAAGTAATTTTAATATCTTACATAATTGTTTTGAGCAAATGACCAAAAACATAAATATGCCGCCATTTTTCCCAATTGGCAGGAGGTTCCCATGCTCCGATTACCGGAATTTTTTTATATGTTATTCAGAGCATTTTCTGGATAGGATTCCGTTTAAAAGCTTTTCTTGTAATTACTTTGAGGTAAAATCATAAATTTCCTGAACTATAAAACGTCTTTAGAATGAAAATAAAACAATAAACAATGACTAATATGTATGTATAGTAGTTAAATACTAATAATTAATGAATAATATTAAGTAATTTGAAAAAAAAAATTAAAAAATATAATAAAATATGATCTAAATGAAGCATTAAAACAATTTTTAAAAAGTAGCTCTGTTTGAAGCTCTGCAGGTCGCTATCTATTGGTTATAGAAAAAAATGTATTAGATGAAAGTTGTAGGAAATTTTAGTGTCAACCAATTGAAAAATAACTATTTTGGCCATAATGCAAATAGGTGAAGAGATATTTAGAAAAAACTTCTTTTTTGCGCCTATTTTCCCAAGTTGGCAGTGCTTCCCGAAGGCCCCCGAGGGGGAAAACTTGCATTTTTTATTAGGACCCCTAAATATATATTATATCCAAAAATCAAAAATACCCGACCTTTTGTGGAATAAACCCTTATTTTTCTACCAAATGACTGGACTAGTATATTATAGTCCAAGATTTGATTACCCCGACCCTACGGATACATAGAGGAAATTGAAAAAAATGTGTTCTATAAAATTAATGAGCAATTCAAATAGAAAGTGCCACTGTAAACAAATTCTAGAACAATTCTCTATTTATTTTCAAATAAATAATTCTCCAGCTTAAAATAATATTGTCTTACTTGTTATTTATTTTTGGTACGTTCGTACGATATTTTGGTCACTAAATAATGAAAACCTTTCAATAGAAGTGAGTAAACATTATAAGTAATGGATGAAATTTGTGAGAGAATGTCCCTATTCAATCCGAAACTATTATGTGTTCAAACAAATCGTTAAAGCCTATAATACGTCAGCTCTCATCCTCGGGGAATACCATCTATAAAACGCTGGGTACTCAAGCAAGCTTTCCTGGTGTTAGACAACAATTTGTCAAGCTGGCGATAACCTCAATCGTACAGTTGGTGAACTATGTTTGCTCAGCGATGATGCGAAACATTTGGAATACTTGCCGCGTGTTCTACTCAATGAGGAAATAATTAAATGCACCCTTAAATGTTTGCTGTTCTCTCAACCCTTGCCAATGAATCAACGCAGGGTCTGACATCAAACGCGCGTCCTAATCGAAATACCAGAGTCGTGATATAAGCTACCAGCTATGTGATGCCTTTCTGTTTGACTTAGGTAGCCACGAGTAACCACAGGAGGCTGGTCACTCGGAAATGTCACCCTCATCTAATTTAAAGCCCACGGACTTTCATTTGATAGCGATGGAATTTTATTTGCCATCACATCAGATGAAATATAGTGAAAATTATCCTAACACAATTTTTATTTTGTCAGAAAAATGTACAGTTTATTTGATCTCGTTTTCGGTGTTCTTCCACTTTTAAACGTCGTTGCCAAATCGTACAACAACTCTATTTTTCAACATCATTTGACTAATTTTGTAGACTTCATATCCTGAGAACAAAAAAATTATAATTGCTTACTGCTCTTCTATAGTACACAGCTAAGTACGCAGTCGTCAGGCATATGATGCTATTTTGCTTATGTAAATTATTTCATCCATTGACAGGACGGCCAACAATTTCAAAGAATGAAATTCCTAATTCTTTGATATTTTCATGTCTTTCACTGCTAAATTTGATTTTTTCCGTAACATAATTTCTTATAATTATATTTTGGAAGATTCTTGTATAAAAATATCTGATGTGGACACCACATGATTTCCTTGTACGCCTGTTACGCTATACATATTTTGTTAATAATTAAAATATGTATTATAAGTATAACAGACCCAATCATAAGATTGCATGTATTTGACATAATTTGACATACTTTGACATTAAATTATTTATTTTTTTGTTAGATTTTGTCCTAATTCATAGCAAACTTAATTACAGAAACAAAAAAGTACATAATTTTTAAATTTACATATCTCGCTTATACAAAGAGCTAATTTAATCATACTTGATGTTTTCGACGCAGAATTCGATTCTCTAAAACTTTTATTTGAAGCATTTATTATTAAAATCAAAATAACACCATTTTTTTCAAGAAAAACTGATTACAGATTCAAGTAATGTATCACTTCCGCTTAGACTATTTTAAACAAAATCTATTATGTTATTCCCATTGATATAAAAGTATTATATACCATATTTGAAAAGTTTTGGATTATATGTTAATATAGTTTTTCATTAAATTCTATTATAGGCTTCAAGTAAAGTACCACTTCCGGGTAGACCATTTTAACTAAAATATATTATGTCATTCCCATTGATATAAAAGTATTATACCCCAAATTTGAAAAGTTTTGGATTATATTTTAATATAGTTTTTTATTAAAATTTATTATAGGCTTCAAGTAAAGTACCACTTCCGGGTAGACCATTTTAAGTAAAATCTATTATGTTATTCCTATTGATATAAAAGTCTTATATACCAAATTTGAAAAGTTTTGGATTATATTTTCATATAGTTTTTTATTAAATTATATTATAGGCTTCAAGTAAAGCACCACTTCTGTGTAGTGACCAAAAAGGGAGGTGCACAACTAGATGTTCTAACAGTCCTAAATACAAAATTTTAACTTTCTACGGCTTCCCATTTTTCAGTTATGCGTGATACGTACGTACGTACAGACGTCACGACGAAATTAGTCAAAATGGATTCAGGGATGGTCAAAATGGATATGTCCGTTGAAATCTAGAAACCGAAATTTTTCGCGATTACAATACTTCCTTTACTTCGTACAAGGAAGTAAAAAGAGTAAAACAATATTAAAAATCTGACAAGCAATAAAATTCCATGACTTTTCCAGGTATGGCCATTCTGATTGGATATTGTAAGCACCTTCTGCAGGATGTCTCTTCCCTACCAGGGAATTTGAAATACGTGAGGTGATTTTTTTCTGATATACTATCAATATACTGTTATTTTTTGATTCACCCTCGTTGACAGTTGTCAGTGTTATGTTTGTAAGTCCTTTTACTACATTGCCTGACTTCAATCGCTTGAAATATTTTGATAGAAAACCGGAACAAACAATTTATGAAGTAATTTTGAAAAAAATGTGCTACAAATTCCAATTGGAGTATCCTTTGGGAACCTTCGTTGGATTCGTAGTCGAGTGAATTTGGTCTTAATGTTCTATATATTTATTTAAATATTTAATACAACAGTCATATTATGTACGTTTCGGGCAAAAATTAGCCTATCTTCAGCAATAATTATATATAAAATTTCACATTTTGAAAGCTCAGAGCTTCACCTGTCGCCATGGTGATAGCTTGTTTCAGTTTATTTTTCATCGTTCCTGTTATGATTATCTATAATCATGGATATGTTTTTTTCACATAAACTGTAAAAATGTATTGATAATTGGATTTCAAAATGTGAAATCTTATATATATTATTGCTGAAGATGGGCTAATTTTTGCTCGAAACGTAAGTACGACTGTTGTATTAAATATTTAAATAAATATATGGAACATTAAGACCAAATTCACTCGACTACTACCAATTCCAGTATATAACCTTATAAAAAGTAGTTCTAATACTGATTTCGCCAACATTTTCTAAATTTTAAGCATTACTTAATAAAAAAAAAAAGTTTAATAAAAATTATCAAAAACTCATTTGATACTTTATTTCAGTTCGACATTGTTGATTTACTTAAATTTGGTAAACTAATAACTGTCCAAAGTGTAGCTATTTTTTATTTACTGTCTAATAGTTACCCCTTCAACATGTTTCCGTTCTTTTGTAACTTTGTAACCATCTTTCTTCCAATCCAATCATTGTTTCCATCTTCCACTTATCTTTTCTTGTGCGATTACGGTCTCTTAGACTGCTGAGATAATCTAGAGTGGTGTTTAGTGGCGGAGAGGGTTGTACGCCCGTGTGAATGCACTCACCACTCGCCCAAGCCGGACACGTATCGATTACGTGGTCGCTCTCCCGTTCACGTGGCTAACGTACCGAGAATATACTCACTTCTGACTTCCCCAAGTCGGGGGATGATGAAGACAAGTGGCAAATTTTACAGCAAAGAAGGAAATTCCCCATGGATCACACAATGGTAAAATCAGGGATGAATATTTCGTTGTTCCTCTCCCCACTACGTATTTTTCACTAGGAAAGTTGACAGTTTTTACTTGTTGAGGTGATTCCAAGGAAGCATCCTCATTGGTACAATTATATCGTCATTTAAAAATAAAATTTAAAATGTAAGTAATGTAAAAGCCCATTACAAAATCGAAATAGTTATTACTGCAACAAGTGCGGGAAATTAGTAACACCGAAACGAATATAAGTTCCCAAAACACGCGCAGCGAGTTTTAAAATTTCAGTCTCCTTGCCACATGTGATGCAAAAAATTTATTTTCTGCAATCGTCCATAAAAATAAGAAAAATTACGAAATGTACTCTAAATTTTTAACAAATAATCTACTACTTGGGCGGCTATCCATGGTATTTTAAAGCGATCATAACAAATACTTACATGACAACAAAATAAAAATCTTATTTATTTCCTGCATTAGTTTCTCGCAATAATTTTAGTTTGAGAACACTTATTTTCCGCACGATTGTAGAAAAATAAGTTTTCAGTTATGAGTCTGGAATCAGTTAAACAATGATTCATACCTACTTTGTTGAAATTATGTCACTGTAATTTTTCGCGTATTGGTTACGAGTAAATATCACAAAATATTTAACCACGGTTGACAACTTATTACTTAAACAAATAATTTTTATTAGACAAGTTTAATTCGAATTGTTTAATCGAAACATTTAAATCACTAACCTCGTAATAAATATTTAGATTCTAAGGAAAATTCACAGAACCTACATTAGTCTTGTACATAAATATTCATTTTTATAGATTTATGTATTTTAATTGAAACTCTTAAAGTCAAATGTTACTAGCCTTCAGTTATTTAAAGGTAGAAACTCCAAATGATTGTCCAAAATTTCGAACTCATTTTTGGATCTATACCATTTTTCACCATATAAAAGTTACAAAAGATCCTACATCAAGTCAACCATAATTGTTTCAAAAAATCATCTTCCGTTTTTTCTTCTTTACTAAACGATATTATGGTATTAGAATACAATAACAACATTTCCGACCAACAGACACAGTAAAAAAATGAGAAACAACTCAGATCGTTTCTGTGTTCACCTCACATTTTTAATTTGTAACAGGTAATAATTAATAAAAGTTGTTTGCGACCTACCTTTCCTGAGCTTGTTCGGATCTAAGGGTACGGGGTTTGCGGGTGCGAGTTTAGCAGGTGGTTGCGGAGGTGGTGTGCCTCCTAGGGAAGCCATGGCCAACAGTTTCCGCTTGTGGTTGCACAGTTTCGTCAGGTCTCCCGTACTTGTATCGGCCGTTAACGTGTACGGCTTAGAGTTCACCTATAAAGAAAGAAAATATATTAGTTATTAGTCAGTGGAATGTAGACAGATCATAATGTTAACACATCATTTGGCACATAATATTTTGATGTCTACAGGTGGGGTCTGCCACCTCTGTTGTTTTCTCTACTCGACATCTTTGAGAGCCTGGTTGAGGGTCAACGGCACAGATATAATATCATTGCAGCAATTTGCGAATTAAAACAGATTGGCACACCCAGAAATGGGTAATAAGGCTATATTTACTTTTATGTCACCAATGAAGTTTTTATGTTTCTTAAGTTTCAGGTTATTTTTAAAACTATTATCATCTTAAAATGATAGAGCTTTTACAGAATACCTATATATAAACCGCTGTAAACATCTAAATATATTTAGGAACTTTCAAAAAAGTAATTTCTCAACTTTTATTATCATTATCAATGGCATTATTGTTGATTTATGATCATTACGAACTACTCACCCAATTGAGAATGTTATTTTCAATTTGTTAAAGAATATACTGACGGGGTACGTTTTTTCAATTTTTTATTTTGGAGTAGTATACCTCTGTTGAAGCTTGAAGGAATGATTTTATTATACATTAAACTGATAGAATACCAATGATTTTCAAGGTAATATCAAAGTACATTATCAAAAGTTTTCTACAATATAGTTTAACGATTTTACGGTTATTTTATGTACAAGAAATTGTAATGGTGCATAATAATATAGTATCACATCAAATCATCGTTGTAATATTCCTATTTATTGAAAGACTTTGATGTTGCTACATATGTTTATTCATAAAATGATATCTATTTGAAAGTGCCAACACTACTAACAAAAATAAGACTACGAATATGAATATTTTATGTTTTACGAGTATCACAGAGGAGATGTTTAATAAAAGTCCATTGCGGTAAAAACTATAGTACCTAAAAGTATGTACTTTTTATACAAGTAAAACTAGGCAAAACGTACTTTTAATGATTTATTTAAATTAAGATTTAATAAGCCGAAAAGTAAACTTTGATAGTTTTATTGTTTCTCATATCTTAGTTCATAATAAAATTATTGACATTTTACAATACGCAATACGTCTCCGATACGAACTTATACATATCATATAACCCACACGAAAAAATAAAAATAAATGGGATGCCAAAAATTCGGATTACAGAGGCATTTGTTTTGAAGGATATTCGGATCATCGAGGTTTTACTGTACATCTTTGATTATTTGTAAAAAAATAAATAAAATATATCATTACGATTTATTACTCATTTCTGGGTGTGCCAGTTTGTTTCTATTCGCAAATTTGGGTACTGTACAGTTGAAAGCGCTTAGCATCGTCATTTTGAACTATTTCAATATTGGAAGTTTCAGGTACAGTCGAATTCGAAACCGTGCTGCCCGAACCACAACCCCTTACTTTTACGTACTCAGCCACGCGACCCTATAATATATCATCATTATCAAAGTCTTCTTTAAGAAAAGCAAAAGACAGAAAATTCCAATAATTTCTTCGATCATTTGTATTTCTTTTTTATCAATATTAATATATTTTCTTAAAAGATCCGGCAGATTATATATCATCCCTCCTTACTGAGCGAATCACATAACCTTCATCAGCAAAACACAGAAAACTAAAATAATTTCTTGGATCATTTGTATTTCTTTTTTATCAACATCAATGTATATTTTCTTAAAAGATCCGGCAGATTATATAGCATCAAAAGTTGTTCCCTAATACATGTAGCATCCCTAGCAAATCACATAATCACCATCTTGTAATGATTCCACTCCCCTTCGGCAGTTTGGCTGTTAACCTTTGGCCTCCCCACCTTAGAATAATCGCATTGCACCGCATGCTATGCTATGCACTGTCCCTTTGCGCAGTAAAGAATAACAAAATCAATATCGCGGGTGGGAACGGCTACGGCAACGCATTCGCAAAGCTGCGACGACTGTTACGGCGTTACGTCACCTGATGTGTCGGCGTCGGCGAGAGCCAGAGACCCACAGCAAGAACGGGACCACGGTTATTGATCAAATGAAACACTTGCAAACGATGAAACTTAACCACCTTCATTCCCACAGAAGAAATACTCTTGCACCGAACAGGGGGAGATTTATCCCTTTTTGTTCTATAATATAAAGAAGTTTGATATACGGTATTAGGTGAAGATTTGATATATATATATATATATATATATATATATATATATATATATATATATATATATATATATATATATATACAGGGTGTCTCTTAAATAGGGGGACATGGCTTAACCACAGATTCCTGAGGCTAAAATAAGACGATTTAACCAAACTTGCTTCTACCGGAAAGTGCACCATTTAGCCAGAATTCTGCTTCAAAGTTCTTCGAATAAAAATTAATTTTGCTTATAATATTCGGATGCTTTATTCGATTTGGATGAAATTTGGTAGGACAGTTTATATGGTTATAAGTCATCTTTTAAGGTGATACTTGTTATTATTAGTAAACCACTAGTGTATGAAACTTAGGTCTTCCAACATTAATTAGACCGTAACTTTTTAATGGCAATGCCGAAAACGTCAAATTATTTTTCTTCAGAAAGATACATTCAATAGTAAACTTTTCTCTCTCTGTGTAAGTTGTGATATCTGTTACGGTTCACACAGAAAAAAATAAAATCTGAGTGTCTGCACTGCTAAATTTTTAAAATAAATTTAATCTAGCAGTCTATCCAAATGTCAAACAAGTAATTTTTAATGACAGTAACGAGTTGTCAATCTTTACAACTTGTTTAGGAGTAAGCTAAGATATGTAATCATCTTATTTATAATAATGGTAGTAAAATACTATTAGGCCGAACACACGGATGTTACTAATTTTAGAATATTGCGAAGAAAATTTTTGACAACCCGTAAAACAATTGTTACTGTCATTAAAAATTACTTGTTTGACATTTGGATAGACTGCTAGATTAAATTTATTTTAAAAATTTAGCAGTGCAGACACTAAGATTTTATTTTTTTCTGTGTGAACCGTAACAGATATCACAAATTACACGGAGAGACAAAAGTTTACTATTGAATGTATCTTTCCGAAGAAAAATAATTTCACGTTTTCGGCATTGTCATTAAAAAGTTACGGTCTAATTAATGTTGGGAGACCTAAGTTTCATACACTAGTGGTTCACTAATAATAACAAGTATCACCTTAAAAGATGACCTATAACCATATAAACTGTCATATCAAATTTCATCCAAATCGAATAAAGCGTCCGATTATAATAAGCAAAATAATTTTATTTTCGAAAAACTTTGAAGCAGATTCCTGCCTAAACGGTACACTTTCCGGTAGAAGCAAGTTTGGTTAAATCGTCTTATTTTCGCCTCAGGAATCTGTGGTTAAGCCATGTCCTCCTATTTAAGAGACACCCTGTATATAGAACTAGCTAAGTTATTATTCAAAATAGTTATCAATGACACGAAAGTCATTTCAGTATTAAATGATTCGTACAGACATTATATTTATCATAAAATTTAAGTCTTGGCCACAAGTACCAAGTATGACAATAACATTTTAGCTTGGTCTTTAACCTCTAATTTGTTTTTCAATTACAGTAAATATAAAATAATGAGCTACTTTGTTAAGAAGGCTGTTTACACCTTATATTATAAAATGGATAGCCATCTTCTCTTGAAAGAGTTTCTCAATTCAAAATTCAAAGATCTTGGAGTCATATTCGACGAAAAGCTAAATTTTGCCACTCACATAATTCATACTGTCAAATCATCATACAGAAGTCTGGGTTTTATAATCAGAAGTACCTAATGAGTTCTTTACTAACATTTCTTTGAAAAAACTATATACCTCTTTTGTGAGAACAAAACTTGAATTTTGTCTACAAGTTTGGAGTCCAATCTATAATAAATACTTGAGTCTGTTCAACAAGAATTTGTTATTACGAACTTCATAGATGGTATCCCAGTTTTCAAACTGACTAAAACATCTTACATGCAGAAATTAACATAGTGTCACTTCAGTCATCTCTATTTTTGTATGTTTTAGATTGCATCGTTTGCGAAAATACCAATATTTGTTGCCAGGCTTAATTCGCGTGTTAAGAGAACATTTCATTGCAGAACAGCGCGTACTAACTATGAATTAAAATCACCAGTTAGAATGTTATGTGAAAATGTTAATACCCTGATTACCCTGCCACATTACATTGACATATATTTTGGCCCGTTCGTGGTATATTATTACTATGAGTCATAATGTTTAAAATCATTATTTTGTTATATGTATGTGTGCTACGAAAACTTATATTATCATCTAAGTTTACTTTATTGTTGCATTACTACTTGTGCTAATTAGCTAAAGTATTTTTTATTGCTTTTTTGTATAATCTACCTGTAATTGGAATATTATATTCTGTAGGTCAGATTCATAATAAATAAATAAATAAATAAATAAATGAATGACCGAATCCCACTAATAAAATTTATTATCAATAAAACCATGACAGTTCTTCCATGGTTACAACTTCGCCGCCTGTGTATATAAGTGTCTTATGACCGACATGTCTTAGAACTTAGGTCTTTGGAACAAATTAAATTGTCAATACATTTTTCGATGTATATACGTGTATAGTAGTCTTCCGTCTCTGGAATAATTTCGTTTTGTACGATGAAAGATGCTAAAAAAATTAGCCAGATACGGCGATACGAGAGAGTCTACCGTATAAAATTACATTTTTAATTCTTTCGTTACTGAGGTCTTCCTGTACCTTTCTTTCATGTTAAACATGTTACAATATGTCATCTATACTCGAATACTTGTCTCATGTTCTCTTCTGTTTTCCTGATAACTTATACTGGTTTAGATGTCTAAATCTTTAGATGATTTAAGATAGGTTATTCATCATTATCAATCGTACGACAGCCCTTGCAGGACCAAGGCCTTAAGTACCGTGGGGAACGATTTATATTAATATCCACATAAGCCGAACAAATGGCCAAGATATCTTGTCCGATACATATGTAGACACATAGACAAATCTTTTTCTATTTGGGTGCAAATTCTTCCTTATTGTACGTCACGCTTACTGGATGAAGTTTTTCAACTCGATCATATTTGGGTCCAAATGTTTGTTTTCTTGTATTGTATTTAAGTTTTTCTAGGTCTACCTATCCTCTTCTAGTCATCCTTGTTTTGCAGTTCAAATACCTTTTTCTGATTAAAATCACGAAATCAACGAATATTTCAAGAAGGCAGATTAGAGAGTTATTGCAGCTTCAACGCAAAAATAACGTGCACTTTAAAGTCACGTGACAGACCCAACGCGCATGCCTACTAATAAGGTTCACGTTAAATGAATAAGAAGACACGTTATGTGCGATGCAATAGCTAGCGTTTAACGTCATGCGTTCTGTATGTGTTGAGGTTATGTTTCGGTGAAAAGGGCAGCTGTAACTTCGTTTGTGTTGCTTTTAGCGTTAACGTTAGCGTGAATTCACTAATTAAATGCGGTAAACATTGAAATTAAAAGTCCCTTATTTTTAAAAAAAGGTGTTTTCTACATAACGTTAACGTTTACGTTTTTTCTTCTTAGATGTTGCAATAACTTCCTATTATTTGTAAACAACGCCTTCATCAATAGCGCGACAGCCTTTTAGGAACAAGGACTCTATAGTACCGGATGTGCTTGCTCCATGACCAACTTACGTTTTTGAAACGAAAATCTTCAACCCCCGCGACAACTTTGGATTATCGTGTAATCAAAACTCATAGGCGCAGTTAAAGGGAGATTGAGGGTGACTAGCCCTCCCATATTTTTAACTAGTACTCTTAAATATTTCTTTGCACATAAAATAATTTTTTGATATTTCACGTTCAAAAGTCAATTTTGTGACACTGATATAGCCAAAAACAAAGTTAAATTTTATACAACTGTTTTTAGTGTTTTTTTTTATTTGTGAAGTTTTTAACTGATTTACGTATCGAACACATCATTTCAGTTATCATTGCTTACCTATGTAAAATTACTGCAATTAAATTTCTTTTATAATAAAAAAATGATATCAACATGTATTTAAAAAAAAAAAAATAGTATAAAAATATATTAAAGCGAAATTGGAAAAATAGTACGAAAAACACGTATTACAATGTTCATTTGTAATACTTGTAGTTTGCGTAGTCAATCCGTAGGATTATTCTAATAGTTCTTGTCTTTCAAAATACTGTATTTATTTTTTAGTCATAAATTTAGGAATACCTCCTGAATAAACCCATTCCTAAATTTGAGATTCTAATTACGATTATGTTCTAAAGCAAATAGTAGGTACTAAATATATTTAATGCGGTTAATTGATCAAGTCACCGTATCAAAGTGTGATCGAATGCATGTTATATTGGCATTTTTACTAATTACATTTAATGAACTGGCAGTTTCGAATAGTTTTTATAGTCATAGCTAGTTTTAATAAAATACGGAGCACCAATTGGTTCACTTTTATTTTATAGTAGTTCCCCAGAATTGTATCATTAATTTAAATTTTGATCGAATCCTGTTGTACGAACTGAGAAACGTAGTCTTCTTGTTATCGTTCAAATCAAATCTGTCTCTGTTTATTGGCGTTGTAGGGAATGAAAAATCGAATCACCGTGACCAATGGTCAGGGTAAACAATGTTTAACCCATGACAACGGCAGACAGGTTTGACAGCACGAGAGCAATCGTGCATAAAGTCACGATTCCAATGTACTAATTTATTACAAAAATCCAACAAGCTGCTAAACAACTCTCTACGTTTTAGTCTCTTTGGAACAAAGCTTGAAATATCGAGTTCCCAATTATTCAGGCGTAATTGGAAAGGTCACAACACCAAAACCTTTCCGAGGATTTAAATATCACGGAGAAATGTCACAGATGCATAAACCACTGTAATTGTGATAACAACGTGATGAAAAGTTTAATGTAAAACGTCAGTTTCAACTCAATTAGCTTTATTACCTCGGAGGCATTTTCAACATTCTTATAAAGCGAAAAATCGAAATAGTTCGCATTCTACATTTACCTACACTCAACGGGCTGCTTTCCATACTATTAAGATTATTGATACACAAATAAAATAAATATATTATGGCATTCTACCAATTATCTGACTTCATCAATCTACTTTCTTGACAAATTTGTTATGATGCATGAAAGAGTTCTTAATCCATGCAACAATCATTTTTTATTAGTATAATATCTATGGCGACAAAATTTTTGAAATGCAATTACATGAGTTTATTAAAATTTTCAATAAAATGGAAGGTATAAGAACTGTTACTGGGGGAATGAAATAGGAGGGGTCGTTTTTATATTCCCGGACTAGGTATGAAAAGAAAAGCTTAGAACAGCAACAAAATTTTATTTTTTAATAATGGATCCCTTGCTTTTGAAAACAAGTATTGCATCGTTTCAACAATATCTTTAACCCATTAAAACAATATTCCTTTAGTTTGCCCGCTAAATGCCTTTAACAGCCGCAATAAGTTCGTTATCGTCCCTAAATTTTGTTCCCCTTAGTGTTTTTTTGAGATTCGAAAACAAAAAAAAAAATAGTCACAGGGGGCTAAATCAGGATTACAAGGTGAATGATCAATTTATATGAAGCCACATTCAGCAATGGCAGCTTTTGAAAGTCTTGACTTGTGGGCTGGTGCATTGTCGTGGAGCAACCTTCCGTGGCAACACAAACTGATAGATATTATAATATTTCTGCAATTGTTTTGAAAATTGTCACACATATTACCAAAGCATATGTGATTAAAAAACAATATAATGAAAAATTACATTAAAATTGTAAACTGCCTAGTCCGGGAATATAAAAACGACCCCTCGTACCTTTGAAAGCAGGCCATTGTATTAATTAAAAGACAAGCTATCAATTTAATCGGTCTCGGATTACCGTTTTCTTTTTCTGCTGCAAAACAAGGGTCCGCGCTCACTTCTTTTATGTATTTGTTTACCTTGATACCTGTTTGTTTACCCTGGTAACGTACCTGACGTAGATAAAGATAGCAATGGTAGGTGTTGACCGGCTGTAAAATAAATAAATCCTTCTCCGACAATTCGCTGCTTCCATTCTATTATTTACACAGTAACAGCCAGCAACGCACATTGTGGCTTAAAATTAATTTCATGTAAACGTGCATTCAACAAATCACTTTTAAATTGGGCAAAAGAGCAAGCACTTGGGATTCATCCAAGAAACAGAAACATTCAAATTAACAGATAGTTTATGCGTTAATTTCAGTATATTTCATTTTTCAAGTCACATATTTTGTCTCAGACTACAAGAAATTTCGATTTCGTTGCGATCAACGAACTAGAACACTGAAATAGCCACAATTTATATTTAATACAATTTCGAATTCCACAATTTGAAATATATTAAAGATTGACTATATAGTCAATGAGATAACAAATTTAAGAAATTTTACATGTATATACAGTGTATTTCAAGATATTGTAGAATGACTTTAGTTGAGTTTCAAAGAAAGCAATTTGTTAAAAATATTATAATATAATGGTCTAGCCTAATTTAATTCGTATTAATTGTTTGCTAAATATGATAGATACTACATTGTAGAAACTTTTTTTTTGGTAGAAAGCATACTAGTTTTCATCAAAGTTAATATGGCGTTGGTTTAACTATACTCGCCATCAAATTAGTATGGACTTGCTCTTACTGTGTTGCCATTTCTTCATAACAGCATTTTCAACATTGCCCATAAATTGGCAACAGTGTAGAAATCTCCAGTCCATACTTATTTGACGGCAAAATCAATTGATATATGAGAATAATTAGCCAATTTTTGTCACATTGAAGTCATTGTTTTTATTATAAATTTCTTTTGGTAATTCTTTTGGATAAATTGGTCGGCTCCGGTGGCTCAATAGTTAGAGCAATGCATCTTAGTCATGAGTGCGCTCGGGGTTCTAGGTTCGAATCCCACTAAGGCCTGGATGTTTGTGTATGTAAACCTACCCTGTAATTGAGATTTAATCCTGTTGGGAGGTTTAAAAAAAAAAAAAATTACCAAAATCCCATATTAGGTTTTAGTAATTTACCAATAAATAACCTACTGGCACGAATGACATGGTACCAATAATTTGAATTATTCAATTGCTTTGTAACCCAGTAACCGTAATAAGGGAAAATCTCCCTTATTGCAGTGTTACAGCTATATCCACAACTTCGATATATTTCCACACAAAATATTACTTTGACCACAGTGAGCAAATTCAGTATGAATTTGGATGAAAAATGGTGTAAAATCCAGTTTCAAAAAACGTTTTAAAATGTAAGAAAATTGGATGTGTTAAATCCTGTTTTACAATTTCCATTCCCATAAACCATAACAAAAAATAATAAAATGTACACTTTATCCTTAAAGTACTACTCAATAAATAACGATTAAGATAAAAAAAAACATTTTTTTAATAATTTGCGAGATATTTGAATTTATTTCCAGGGCCACAGATGACGTCACACTATTGCTATCTTTCTCACGCAGCCTACTATAGAAACTGGTGTGAGAAAGATAGCTATAGGTTTCTTTAAAAATCAAATGCAGTTATACAAAAAACAATTATGATGACTTTTTGATACCGCGAATTGCTTCATAATTAAACGAACTTTCATTTAAAAATATTTAAAAAAAATTGGTTTATGGGCCCATTGTGTTAAATCATATAAGCGGCCAATTACAAACTGCATTTATTTCGAAACTTTTCAAAATAAAATTGTATGAATTGTAACGCGTTCTACAATCAATTAGGGCCGGTTTTTCAATATCTGGTTAAAATTTTAACTAAGAGTTAAATAAACAAAAATTCAACGAAATGAACTATTAAATTACAGATTTATCATTGCTGTCAACAAAACGATGCAATATTGTAGAAGTTAAAATTTTAACCAGAGATTGAAAAACTGGCCCTTAGAGATATATTTTTTACTTTTCATTTGTCAAGATGACTGTCGTTATATACGGCTGCTGTAGACGGTAGGTGCAAGTTTGAAATGACGGGTAATTTAAAATTCCTGTTGCAGTTGGAACACCTTTATAATGAATATGTTCAGTTTATTTGGAATTTTATGCCAATCATACGAGATCATACTTCAAAAGTGAAATAATTGACGTTTTCGAAGAAGTAAATATGACAAAACCACCGAACTGAAAGAAACTACAGGTGTTTTTTGGCGATACACTGGTTCAAAAACGGTTTAACCCGGTTCAAACCATTACATTTTAGTGTTGCAACGGTGACGTCACTGACGCAAGCGGTTAAACCGTGTTCAAACCGTTTTGTCAGCCGGTTCAAAACTGTTTTTAGGTTAATATTATTTAAGGTACCAAAATGATCATTAATAAACCGAATAAACTAGTAAATGTTGAAATGGAAAATAATTTGCCGTTAAATACAAAGAAAATAAAAATAAAACATACTTACTCTGATGTTACTATTACAGCAGTTCATTTTAATTTTTAAGGTTAGAAACTTAAAATGACAAATGTCCGTGGTTCAAAACATTTCATTTTAGCGTAGTACGGACTTATGACGTCATTTATGCAACTGATTCAAAATTGATGACGTTTCGGTTCAAACCGTTTTTGAACCAGTGTATCGCCAAAGAACAGCTCATATAAAACTGATAATGATTTCATTTTCTCGTGCTGCGCGATATATGAAATCCTTCGTTCCTTTGCCTTATTGAATGAACGTTTGTGTGAGTAGTAGTATAAATATTCCTTTGAGGTCTGTTCCGTTGTATTATTGACGATAGCGTTTTCCTTTAAAGGAGGCGGCACGTGAAGCTAGAGCAACGAAAGGGAATTTTTGCGGAATTCCCTCCCAGTGCGATTTGCTTTGATGTATAATTCATTGGAACGGTGTCGATTCGAAATGCACGGTAAACGTGTGTGGTTTGGAGCACGTCCCATTGCAGCCAACTATCATACGTATAATGCCTCATGTATTAAAGATATTTCAAACCACGAACAGGAGATTTATAAGGAGAACCGAATCATATTTGTATTAATGTTCAATAGAGTCATCATAAAATATAAAGTATTTCAATATCCATAAATGATTGACTTCAAAATGTCTAGTGGTATTTTGACTTAACTGTGTTAAAAGTACTTATTTATCGTAAGACATATTTTACCCAGGCCAGAAACAGAAATTTAGAACCGAGTGTGATAATTTCCGTAAATGGATAAAATGTCTTTCCTCAATTGGCAGCTATTTACGTGTTTAATTGCATAATTATTTTTTAAGCAAAATTGGACATATATCAAAAAATTAACCGTATTTCTGATTTCATAAAGATCAGTTTCCTGTAAAATAAAGAAAATATGTTGAGCCATATTATGTTACTTGCTCATTCATTAAAGGAAATCATGAAGTAATATGATGCAACTATTATTATAATGCAAAGTTAATACAACAAGTATTTCCTCTATTGGTCATAAATTATCTGTCCAATTTTCAGTTGTTTATTCCGTATAGTTTAATCTCTAATTCTATTCTATTCTCATATGGAATTAGGTATCACTAGATGACATTTTTTGCGAACATAGTTTTTATTTGAAAGTTGATAATGTGCACTTCAAAATAACTGAATTCTGTGTTAACATAAAATGTCAAAAATACTTTATTCATTTTGTATAAAATGTACTGAATTTTACTTCTCTGGTTTTTATGAATTGCTTGTTGTGTGTATTTAATTGTGCATTATTGTCCTGCGGTTGTTTACATTTATTGTGGCCGGGCCGGTATGGTATCTCGTGCATTGTTATCTGTGTAAAAGTGTGAGAGATTACCGTCGTTTGCCGCAGTGGTGCGCTGGTGCTGGTATCGCGTGTATATGCGTTTACACGTCAGACCAGCATTTCGCATTGTAAATTACGTACGTGATTTTATCGCAGGCAGCGCTGGTCGGCCGATGCGTCGTTGTCCTGTCCCTGTCTCGGTATCGTAGCGTAGTTGGCGTCCGCGTTCGTTACTCTTTTATTTATGATTTCTCCGGTGGAGAAGGACAAACGATTGCAGTCGCCTGTGCCTGTGCGTGCAATGCACACTCTTTTGTTCTGCACACTGCTAAGTGGATAATAAGAAACAGTCGATTGCGACTGGACTGCACTGTACTACAGTTCAGTTCAGCCAAGAATGCCGACCTATTCAGGACTCCCTTTTTATCTCTTTGCCTTGCTTTAATTATTGTAGGAAATGAATACGACGCGGTGAAAAATGCGGACATTTATTTATTCATTTGCACTTAAACGCTTTTTACTCTAATGCAATTTGCTGCGAATGATGCGAACTTACGTCTGTGCTTATACCATACCAGTACTACTCTTTTTATTCTCATACTTACATTACAGATTTCACATTGCCATAACAACAAAAACAAATTACTTTCTCACACTATTACTCTACGCTCTTTATTTATTATAATAACAACCAACCATTCCGTTTGCTATCATCACATCTTCCATTTCATATTTGCAAGCATGACAATTCTATTTATATACAGCCTTCACTAACTTATATTCATATTAGTCATACTCATACTACTATTAGCAGCTAGCATTTCACTGATCATAAGAAATCGAATCATGATCAACAATATTGATTGGTTCTGTTTATTACATTGCTGTTTTATATTTTTTTAAATTAAATTCTGTCAGGAATATTAACTTATCCATTAATCCAGATCCAGCTACGGGTCATTGGTTTTGGTAGGAGAAAGGATGAAAATTTCAGTGACTGTAAATAAAGTAGGGAAATCAGAAGCAAATAAATAAAATATTACTTTACATTCAGTTGTGTTACTTTATGGCAAAGTAGATAATTTATTTATTATTCAACTGGATAATAAATCACCTTCTTACTGTAATATTTTTCCTATTTCACATTTATAAAGTCACTTTTGTGACACCGTTTTATTTAAAAACAGTATTACAAAGTTCAACTTAGTATACAACAGTTTTTAGGGATTTTTTTATTAGTGAAATTGGTGAACTTGGTCTATGCGACAAGCACATATGAATCATTTTAGTTCTCATTGCTTATATAAAATTACTACTATTAGATTTTTTAAAATAAATAATTACATTAAATAATTATAAACTTTTTTATTAAAATGCAAAGTATTTATAATTATGTATATATTTTAAATCTAATCTAACTTTGAAATAACTGTTGTCAAAATCTCAAATGTCAAAATAAATTTATATTTAAATGTTTACTGAACTTGTCAGCCTTGAAGTGCACAAAAATTATCATTAAAAGTTCAGAAATCGACACTAAAGTAATGCGTTATACGACGATTTCAAGCAAATGCAATGCTGCCAACCTTACTATAATTATTGTTCATATAAGATAATTTGGGTATAGGTGTACGATACACAATAATAAATTTGTACGAAAAATGACAAAAAAATATGTGCAAGGAAAACGAACATTTTGTGTATTCTTTACGGTTACCTCAATGCTCGGAGGTTAGCAACATTGAATGTCAAACTTACAGTTATATAAACATAGCTTATAAAAATAATAAATTCCTTTCATTTTCTCAAATTTTCGATTTCAAATAAAATTTAATATGCATTTCATACGGTTATTCCGATAAAAAGTAGAATTTCAGTACCTTGATACATAAATAACTATTTAATTACAAAAAAAAAAAATTAAAACAAAATAGAAAAAATTGTATGTCCAATTAGAGTAATACCGTATTCATA
This sequence comes from Ophonus ardosiacus, assembly GCA_943142095.1. Classification (NCBI taxonomy): domain Eukaryota; kingdom Metazoa; phylum Arthropoda; class Insecta; order Coleoptera; family Carabidae; genus Ophonus; species Ophonus ardosiacus. Next base: position 31,350,055 of record OW964824.1, on the reverse strand, counting down.
TTACAATAAGTCATTGTAACACTTGCCTTAGGTACTTTTGTCTCATACATCGAAGCGTCAACACTTATAAATGTTAAATATTTATTAAAAAAAAGTGAATAAGAATGTTTTATTAAAGAAGATGCAGCTATCGTTGTTTTGTTCAAAACATTTTTTGAAGAATAACTTTAAAACATAAAAATGGTACTTAGACTTTTTTATGGTTTTGATATCTCGTTCAAATCAATCGCATAAAAAACACCGCAAGGTACACTCTCCAGTAATTTTGAGTGACAACAATGTAAAATCTGAGAAATATTTTCAAAAATATTTATATGAAAATACAACGTACCTGTTACACCTACTGGTTCCTTTTACTTAAAGTTAATGGGAATATGTAATTAATATTGAAAACGGGCATTGATTTAACATTTGTACAATAAATATGTGGTAGGTACATAATTGTTTAATTAAATGATACATTTATTCATGGATATATTTGAAGTATATTCTAGTAAAATTCGCTCTTTCAAACTGTTCCTACTTAGGTATCCTATTCCTACAACGGCTATCGTATTACGAATGATAATGACTTAAAGATCTGTTTGTTGACCGGTTAACATCCTCTGTACGTCAGTATTATCCATTATCCGTTAACTAAAACAGTAGAGTTTCAATGCAAACTAATCTACGGTTAATCTAACCGATAAGCCACCAATCATTGGTTGGCATAAAGGCGCATGTATGTGATAGCATAGCATACACAGCACGGATGTAACTCATTTGCGTGCTATTAACGCCGCCGCGATCGCACGCCGGTTATCATTACTTCGCGTTTCACTTGCCTGTTCATTTCTCTTTCATTTATCATTACTGATGGCATGATGGTATAGTGTGGTGAAGCGTTTTTCATATGAAGAGCCAGTGATTTGTCGTAAACACAGGGAGAAGAATGAAGAAAATATTTTTGTGGAGTTAATGTCTATTAATTTATTCGTATGAATGAAAGCGCTTCAAGGATGAATGATTGTTTTATTTAACCAAATTTGGACTAAATATTTGTCATCTTTTGTCGTACAGTATGAATTATTTGTGACCTAAATTCTCTAAATCAAAATCAGACATATGTCACCCTTATTTCTGTTACAAGATTAGAAAAAAAATAAAAAATAAATAAAATAAAATGGCAGTATTATTTCGTAAATATTAGTGAGAAATAAGATACCTACATGAGGTACAACTTTAAACTCACAAGAATTTAACAAATTATCGGGCAAATCGAGTAGGTATATTTAACAAATTTGTAACTTTTATTTTTTGCATATTATCAATAATCGAAGCATTTAAATTCGAAAAATCGTGTGTTAATAAAATTAATTTCAATTTAAGCTTTACATTTTAATCAATTAAGTCTAGAGTTTTATGACACATCTAAAATCCTGGACCTAGCTCCTGGCTCAAAATGTTTTCACATAAAAACCTTATATATTTTTGGAACGTAGATTCTACTGAACATATTTCTTCAATTAGATTACATTTTCAGTGATAAATAAATACTTAATTTAGAATATTATTGTACATAATGTTAAAGATAATTTAAGAAATAAATTGACTAAGGCCCAATCTTACCATCTCTGGTTAAAATTTTAATTGCCAGTTAAATAAACAATATTAAATCGGAGTATTGACAGCAATTATAAATTTGTCATTTGACAGTTCATTTCATTTCGGTTTTGTTTATTTAACTGGTAATTAAAATTTTAACCAGAGGTGGTAAGATTGGCCCTAAATCCGTAAAGAATTCTGTAGAACACAATAAACATCTGTTCCACTTTCTGATGTTCGTGCTACAAAGCTAGATCTTTACAATTCCTCAATGACTGGGATGTAAACGTATCATAATAGCTTTTAATTTTCAAAACATCGGTTGTAGACAGCACAACACCTTCCGCCAATTCGATGTATTTTGTGCAAATCCCATACCAAAAGTTCCTTGAAAAGATTCTATATATCCAGTAAAATTCTAACACGAACATACATTTTGTAAATTGCACTTGACAGTGACATCTGTCAATAAGAATTTTTTGAATATATAAGCTGTTTCCATGTTTATAGCAAAGATGACTGATTTTAGAAAGTTAGTCTCTTTATAATTCTTTAACTCTATATCTATATGAAGGAAAATGTGTAATCAAACCGTATAGAGAATAAGATATATTTTCATATTGATAATCATATAAAGTGTCAAAAAATGATATTTAACTGCGTTTTTCACGACCAATTATAAACAAAATCTAATCAGCTCTTCATTTGGATGTACAGAAGAGGAATACGAAAGAATTATAATTTTTAGAATAGTAGTATTGGAGTTATCGTCGGAGAAAATTTTGTCACACACAGACACACACGGACACACTCACACATACAGACAGCATCGTGAAACTAGCAAAATCGTATTCTAGGGGCCCTAAACATGGTTATTCATTAAAAACTCATCACCGTATTTTTTGATCACACAATACCTTCCTTAAAATGGAGATTGATTTTTCCTTATACTCGTACTCGTATTATCAGTAAATGCATTTCTAGAACAATGTGTATACATGAATTTTCATTATAGTTAACTGCTGCTATATTGTTGCTAGTGATAATGAAATACTTATTTTAATTAATTAATTACAGCATGCAATGAGTTATTGAGCCATGTTACTGCTAGATTATAATAAACTACAACAATTACGTGGTTTACCTTAGCTGAGAATGTATTCCAACATGTTTATAGCTTTAATTTATAATTTATATTTGAGTTAATTATTTGTGATACAAGTAATTGCTCTATAAAATACACCTTTGCTGTGTTCTACATTATATCTCTATTACTAACTACGAAGTGTTACAATGTAATCTCTAAAAGCAAGAGAAATATTTTTAAATCAAAATAAATATCAGTATTTAACCCGAGATTAATAATATCCAAATAAAATATTGTGTAATAAAAAGTCATCCCTCAATTTTATGGAAGGATAAATGAACAAACAGATAAAACATATTTTGTTAATATCACCTCTTTTATCAACATGATACACGTTGTAAAAACAATACAGGAGGCATTTGACAAGAAATATGATATTGTATTAAATATATCACTTTTTACTCGTACTGTATACATTTGTATTTCAAAATTATATTCCTGTAATATGTCTAGATAAAATTTGATCCATGATTTTAAAAAAATTGCGCCAGACACTAAACGAAGTATGATTTGAATTTATTCTATACTTAATGCTTTTACGAAAATAATAATTTGACATCTACGACGTAACATGATTTCATTTTTAATATTGAAAGAAATGAAAAGATTCTCAATTCCCAAAAATTAAATATTAGAATCAAGCATTTTAAATCAACTACTTCTATTTCTGGTCTTACAGTAACTGTGAAATTAATAGACTATATATGTCGATCCTTTCAAACAATGTGCAGGTTTTGTTTCCGGTACAGTGGAGCTCACGTTCACCTCAGTAATACATATAATCATTAATATAAGAATTATTACTTATTTCTATCGTGGAGAGAACAACCCTACAAGTTATTTTTGTTTTCTCAAAATTTGAAATAATTTTCAAGTTTGACGTTGATTCGAACCCGGATCGTCCGAATATAACCGGCACGCAGGCACGTAACCCGATATTTTAAATGAAAATAATTCAACTATTTAACAATTTCAAATTTTTGCCGATAAAATATACAATTTAATGAAATCTCCCATATTAAATAGTTTATATAAATGTAAGATGCGGTAACGTACTTTATTATAATAACAAAGCAAGTCTTTGAAAATCAATTTTCCAGGACTACTCAATTTACTCCTCCGCTATCACTACTTTAAAATAATCCTCTATCCTTCGAAGGATAATCGAATTTCCACTAGGTGGCAGCAGCAGTAGTTCTGATGGCGACATCGATGCGAGGTTGTTTCATACGGGCAACCTTCACCCGGCCCCGAGCGCTGTACTCTGTCAAGGTCACGTGATTAATAATTCACATTGTTGTCTATTACTCGCGCAAGCGTATTACAAGTCTCTAAATTCATGAAGTAGGTGAGGAAAACAAAAGAAATACAAAATAAACAATTAGACGTTGTTAACGAAATATAGGTTAACAATAATATGTAAATAGATCATCACGACTTTTTACCCAATGGTAAAGGTGGCAATCTTCTTGAGAAAGTAGCTTTTTAAACTGAGGTTCGCGAAATATATTTAAGACAACGAGTAGCGATGAAAATTAAACTTATTTTTTTGTCATATGTATTTTTAACTGTTCTTCAATTTTTGTTATTACAAATTTGCGCGTCTCTCTATAGAACAGATTGTCAATTTGTGTGATTTACAACTTATAAATAGTTTATATTGCTAAATTCCGGGAGATCTTTTAGGTCACATATTGGTCACATGCAGCACGTTATAGACACCGTATAGGTGTCTATGTTTGCCTACCCTGTTCTATAAAGGTTGTTTGTTTCAGTTTCTTTTTAGCGTGACCTAACCTAACTTTTAATTTGCAAACAATGTCTAAGAGGTCAAAAAAAGATTATTTTTTAAAGAAACGTTGGTGTAAAAAAAGCATAAGTACTCGAATTCAAGAGGAGATGTTCTGCAGAAAACGAATAACGAAAGCTACAAAACTTATTCTTTTATATCCTAATGCTTTTGTTCGACTATAATAGCACCGTTTGACAAACGAGTCAAAATATTTGACAATTACACTTATACAGGGTGGGGCAGAAAAACCTATCCGATTTCAAAACGTTATAAAATTAAAACCACTCAACTTGTCAAAAAAAATTTTTATTAACATATCGCAAATTTTATGCAATTTTTAAATTTAAGTTTTGAAAAGCACATCACTCAAATGTCGTCCTTGGGAGCGGATACACTGATTTAGGCGCTCGCGGTAGCTTTCCATGACTTTCACCGTCATTTCCACAGGAATTTCTTCAATTGCCCGAGCAATTTCCCTTCGTAAAGCAAGAAGGGTCCTTGGTCGATGCTGGTAAACCTTCGATTTGAGGTAACCCCAAAGGAAGAAGTCACATGGAGTGAGATCCGGTGAGCGCGGCGGCCAGCCAAGATCACCTCTCAGGGAAATGAGGCGACCGGGAAACAGTTCCCTGAGAATGTCCATTGATCGTCGCGATGTGTGGGCGGTTGCCCCATCCTGTTGAAACCACACATTTTCCACGCCATTTTCTTCCATTTTGGGTCTAAGAAAATTTTCCAGCATGAAACAATAGCGCTCGCTGTTGACCGTTACGGTTTGCCCATTTTCTTCAAAAAAGTAAGGCCCCCAGACGCTTAGGCGGGAAAGAGCACACCACACAGTCACTTTTGGGCTATGGAGGGGTTCCTGATGGATTTCTCGAGGATTTTCGTCACTCCAATATCGAAAATGAATTCGAAAAGCACGTTGTGTAGCAATTATCGAACCGCCGCATTCGATAAACCGCTCAATAACAAAAGCACGATGTTCACCAGACCAAGGCATGTTGACTACTGACAAATGGCATAAAACCGGCTTTCTAACGGTTTTTACCCCACTACTCTACCTGCTCCCTCTTTTGAGAAAAAGGAATTTGAAATCGGATAGGTTTTTCTGCCCCACCCTGTATCTTATATCATTTGTAAGTCAATGATCATAGAATGTTTTCCCTCATAAATTTCATATGTTTGGCACTTAGATCCCTTTAAACTTAATTTCTCCAAATGTGAAATATAAATGTACTGTTAGGTATGAAATCATCTTACACATATTTTTATGGGTAGATATATAATGTAACGTAAAATGATAAAAAATATGTGCAAGAAGAACGAACTAACCAATTCCGATGAAGAAGATTGAAATAAAACATAATTTTGAGTGTTCTTTACGATAACCTCAATGTTAGGAGGATAGCTACATCGAGTGCCAAACTGACAGTTACATAAACATAACCCATAAATGACTGGAAAGGTGATGAAGGAAAGAAAATTACTGGATTTTATTCAATTATTAAATATATTTTCCACCTCTACCGGTTTCGACACCTCATGTGTCTTCTTCACAGAGCTACAATAATATTACAGATTTTGAAAAAAATATTTTTTAAAAAATACAAACATGTGTAACTTACGTTTTTTTTAGATTGTAAAACATGGATACATATATAAGACAATAATAAATAACACATTTTGACGACCATTGTATGTTTTATATGTTATTTATTATTGTCTTATATATGTATCTATGTTTTACAATCTAAAAATTTTCACGTAAGTTACATGTTTGCATTTTTTAAAAAATATTTTTTTCAAAATCTGTAATATTATTGTACCTAGCTCCTGAAGAAGACACATGAGGTGTCGAAACCGGTAGAGGCGAAAAATATATTTAATAATTGACTGAAATCCAGTAATTTTCTTTCCTTCATAACCCATAAAAATAAAATATTCCTTTCATTATCACAAATTTTCGATTTCAAATAAAATTTAATATGTAACTCTGCGCTGAAGTTCCATTTTATCACTCATAAGGTTTATTTTCCTCGGCCTTACGGCTTCGGCAACTAAATTCCATATTTGTGATAAAAAGTAGAACTTCAATAGGTACCTTGATACAAAAATAACTATTAAGAAATTATTCCATTGATATTTTCAGACAATTTAACTTTTTATATTTTGAAATATGCTTTCAGAACTCATTATTAATAAAATTAAACAATATTTGGGTATAGTTCTGTATAAATTTATTAAAAACAACAACGTTTCGACAGCAAGGTGCTGTCTTCTTCAGGTTTTTATAATAATAACATAAATAAATTTGTAGTCAAGACTACAAGTATAAAATCATAGATTCATTGATAAATGGTAAAACATTAAACATACAAATGAACTAAATAAATCATGGTACCCTGTTATTCGTTCCTAATTTTTCTTATTCATTTGTATGTTTAATGTTTTACCATTTATCAATGTATCTATGATTTTATATACTTATAGTCTTGACTACATATTTATTTATGTTATTATTATAAAAACCTGGAGAAAACAGCACCTTGCTGTCGAAACGTTGTTGTATTTAATAAATTTATACAGAACTATACCCAAATATTGTTTAATTTTAATTTAACTTTTAATGATTCAATTTTATTTTTCACCTAAATATACATTCCGTCTTGATTTTATAATCCCTACCTGTATAATAATTTAGCAATGCAGCTCTTTTCAATGTCCATAGGAGTTATATGGACTTCTGACATAGTTTACACATAAAATAATCTTAGCTTTACTGGTTTCTAATTTACAATAAGAACTAAGGTAGGCACCTAAATACATAGCCAGGAATTACGTATTGTTAAGTTTAAGAAAATTAAAGAATAATAATTTTTGTATTAGCCGTGGTAATCTGTTCATGGAAATGTTTAATTTAATTATATAAGAATTATATTTTTCAGTGTATATTTAGAACAATTAGACGTGGGAAATGAAAATATATCACCCACACATTTAGATGTAGGTAATTAGAATGAATTGTTTTCACATGTATTTCTTTTCCGATAAATTAACAATTTACATCGCCAACGCCAATGCATTAATTCTCTCTGATATATTTCGATTTATTGTTATTCCTCAGTTATTACTTTAATAATGTAATTAAAATATTGGCACTATTCTTGCTTATTGTTTGTTAAATTTAATTGCCTATCGCTTCCATTGTGCTAATCAAGTTTTCATTTACAACAATGCACAATAAAAACTGAATAAGTGTTACATATTCCATCTGTAGAACAGTGATTCAAGATAGCTGCTATTATAGATAAGTAATAATGGGATCATTTAAACTTAAATGCATAATTTGCAAGAATGTATATATGTAAGAAGCTTGATAAGGTTATTCCACTAACCTACATTACATTACATTCTGCTAGTGAACTTTGACCTCAGATAAAGATTTAATAATATTTGTAACAGTTTTAATACAACATAACCAGTTTAAAAATATGCATACGATTATATTACATACATTTTGAAAGTATGTTAATATACCTAATTTAAGAATTTTATTTAATATGATTCATAGAAGATAATTATGCATTTTTATAGAAATCGCTAAATAAGAAGATTTTTGAAATGAATATTTTCAAAATCTCTACCTTCTTTTAAGTAATAGCCTCAAAAATGTATCTGTACCTACAAAAGAAAGAAAGAAAAAAAAAATGCTGAGTATGCCAATCTGCTTTGTACACAGATATCGGTAATGATGACATTCGTACCGTGCGGGTACTCATTGCTGGCGTGGAGAGTGAACCACAGGGTCACTTTTATGCTTTTTAAAATTCGAAATAATTTTTGGCGTCGGTCGGGATCGAATTAGGGTCACCACGTTCGCGACTAAACACTTTGGCATACGGCCAGGTCGATATCTTGATTCGTTTCCGAGATATTTGTGATCAACGCAGTGTACCTCAATTTTTGGGCAGTATGAAAAACAATGAGTCGGAATACGAATTTGGCGTTATCGCCACTCGATTCTAAAGACAAAATTACATATTTAAGTAAACCAAATATTGAACAATTGGTTTGAATTAATAGTTATTTTAGTATTAAGGGGGCAGTAAGTGCTTTCTACCGGTTGAGGATGATCGAGACGAAGTCTAAAACTCTAATACATTCGATACCGGTAAGAGCACTTTCTGGCAGCAATACTTATTACGTCTTTCACGATCGAAGCACAATTAAGGTAAGATTTAAAAATTATTTTGACATATTAAAAAAAAAATTTGTTGTCATTTTTAAAGTCGGTTTAATCGTTGTTTTTATATACTTACCGCTTCGCCCCCTGATCGGTAGGTACCAAATCACAATCTCACCGATCAGTAATTATGTAAATAAAACCTACTCCTTTGGAAACCCTATCGGTGAACATAAAAAAAAACTCGATCGTGCAAAATTTGTTGTCATTTTTAAAGTCGGTTTAATCGTTGTTTTTATATACTTACCGCTTCGCCCCCTGATCGGTAGGTACCAAATCACAATCTCACCGATCAGTAATTATGTAAATAAAACCTACTCCTTTGGAAACCCTATCGGTGAACATAAAAAAAAACTCGATCGTGCAAAAAAGTAAATCCCTAATCCCTAAAATGGCCAAAGTCGGAAAAATGCAGAGGGATTAAATTTTCTACAATTTTTAGTAACTTTCATTCGGTTGTAATAAATTGTACCAGTTGTATAAAAATAAAAATAATAATAATAATAATATAAAAATAATAATAATAGTAATAATATAATAATAATAATAATAATAATAATAATAATAATAATATATTTTTCACACTTACTACCGACGGAATTTTGCCTGAGAATCGAATGGTTTTCTTTTATCAAAGTCTGATAGCGACTTATTTGTGGATTATTGACAAAATGAGTATGTATATTGCGGGCAATTTTAAATGCAAATATCTCAGGAATGAAATGAGATATCCAAAAATCGAAATTTGGATTCAGCATGTAGAGAAATATCTAAAATTATAAAAACTGGAATTTTAAATTTTGACCATTTACTTAAATATGAGGAACATTATCCGTTCGTTTTCAAACGAAAACTACGAATTTTGTCTTTCCTGTACGGAAAATCTATATTGATGGAAAATCCGCAGTGATATATTTATTTAAAGATAGCTATTGACATGTTTTCTTTTTCTTGTGTTGGGATGTTTCGGTCGAGTGAAGTTTACCTTTGTGTAATCGTCCTGTTTGATAGCCGTTGTGAAAGGGATAGTATTGAAAGGACTTCTACAATTCCATGCATTGTATAACAGAGCGAAGAAGCAAAATGGAATTTAAATCACTTATAAATAATTTATAGTTTAATTTGCTACGGTTTTGTTCTCCGGCTCTACACTAAGGCTATACGTGTAAATACATACTAATCTCTTTGTTTTATTATTGAATTATAATTTCTAATACGTTCTATTGTTTCTCAACGGAAAGTAATTAAGAACCGTTTGTTTTACAATAGAAGAGGAGATGAATAAACAACTTAATTAAAAGCGATGCATTGAATGTTATTTTTTACTCAGATTCTATTATGTATTTTATGTTTATATCTACATAATATACTTTGAACAATCTATTATACTCTCTATGTACCTAGTTGCGTTTGTAATTGGTTGGTCACATATGCAGATATAAACATTACTATTCAAAAGTATTTACACTTCTGTATTTTATACTTTGCTTTTTTTCTGTAAATATATAAGAAATTTTCGCATATCGTAAATAAATAATTAACCTCATGTTATGAAGATAAATAATTTCTTACAATTGCTTTGAAATCCTTTGATACAAAGAATAAAGATTTTCAACATTTTAACTTAGTATAAGTTACCAGAAGTCGCCTCTCAAATATAAAAAATACAAAAGTGCCTTTCAACGTTAATACCGCAAATGCTGTATGTGTGTCAAAATACTTCCAATGCCCAGGGTCGGATTCAAGGAAAAATTATTCTTGTTTTTACAATACATGTTGTTTTTCATTTATAATACATATAAGTAACGATAGTTCAAGTACTGAATCAGAACAGTAATTTTTTATGTAAATTATGTATGTATGACTATAACAAAATTGTATATATATATATATATATATATATATATATATATATATATATATATGGTGTTAATACGAAGTCGTTACACCCGAAAATGGTAGTTAGAACTCATTAAAACAAACAACTTTTCTTAGTTCCAATTTTTGATTTGGTGCCCCGGTTTGTAGTTATTGGAGTTCTTTTGTTTTTCGAAAAATCGTCATAACTCCCTTATTTTAAAGACTACTGAATTTTTTTTTTCTTTCAAATTTACCTTTAGGCTCTCTAAAACATTTGGAATTTACAATTATTTTTTATTTTTTTAAATGACAAAATGGCGATTGCTCAAAAATTTCATAACATGATTTTTTGATAACCGCTCCATCGATTTTCGAAAGTAAAACATTTATAAAATCCTTAAACTATCTACTACAATATTTGTCCTAAACATTTTTTTCAATCTATCCCAAAAAAAGTTTTTATTCATTTAATAGACTTATAAGTACAGTGTTTTCAAAAATAATCTTTACTCAGAGTAGGCTATAAACAAAAAAAAAAACGTATATCAATTTGAAAGTATTTAATTAAATGTCAATTTGACAAGACATATTGTCAAAAATGTTATCTAAAAAATATTCTCGTATCCTTATTTTAGAAATAGAAATAAATTAGAAAACGGTGAATGGCAATAATCTGTATCCTCCTTTATTATCTTTTCTCCTTATAATTACATTTCACTATCAATTGTGACAACTTGATTTTTGAATTGAATAATGATCAGACATACGTTTCTGCGTTCATAGCCTACTTCGAATTAAGTTTTTTTCTGAACATACTCCACTTATGTAAGTCAAGTAAATGAATAAATACTTTTTTTTCGATAGATTGAAAAAAATGTTTTTGACAAATATTGTAGTATATAGTTTAAGGATTTTATAAATGTTTTACTTTCGAAAATCGATGGAGTGGTTATCAAATAATCATGTGTTGGAATTTTTGATCAATCGCCATTTTGTCATTTGAAAAAATAAAAAATAATTGTAAATGCCAAATGTTTTAGAGAGCCCAACGGTAAATTTAAAAGAAAATTTTTTTTCAATAGTCTTTAAAATAATGGAGTTATGATGATTTTTCGAAAAACAAAAGAACTCCAATAACTACGACCCGGGGCACCAAATCAAAATTTGGAACTAAGAAAAGTTGTTTGTTTTAATGAGTTCTAACTACCATTTTCGGGTGTAACGACTTAGTATTAACACCCTGTATATATAAATATAATAAAAAATGACAGCAACACTATAAATAAATATAGTTGTAACAGGTCAAAAAGTTGTTTAATTTTATTTCTTATTTTTGTTAGGATAGAGTCCAATTCTGCAAAACTTGAGAAACCAATGATGGTACTTATATTTTTATTTATGGCAGATAGAATTTAAGGTTTCTTTGTGTCCGTAATTGAGGGGGGTGTGTAAACGGTTTATGACGATCCCTCGAGTTCGGTATACTACTCTGTACTATACCATTCATTTCCATAATAACCAACTAATTTGCTTTCATTTTCACTTTATTTTTTTTTTTTTAAATACCTTAACATCTCGTGTGTTAAACTTTCCACTTGTGGATAAAATATGTCTTTACACACTTACACATAAATAACTAGAAACAGTAGAAACCGATTCATATATACGAAAATTGAGAAGAGCATATAATTTTAAGTGACAATATATTCGGTCTCTTTGCATTCTTCACAAAGCTTGAAATAAATTATTTAAAGATTTTGATCCATTTAGAAAAAGAGGCTTTTGTTTTTTTTTTGTCTAAAAGGTCTCATTGAAATTAGCAATGACATACGAATCAATGAGACAGGTAACTCAGCAATCCAATAGATAAAAAACAAAATTATTATTGGTAACGTCTCCCAAACAAATTGTTTACAAAAAGTTTAGTAACTATTCAATTTGATAAACAGGATCCTTCGAATAAAAGTGAAAAAACATCATCGTGAAATCCGGGTGTAAACAAAAACAACATCGTTTCAATTTTGTCCGGATCTGTTTACAGGAGACGGTTGCTAACGAAATTAATTATAACAAAACCAAAATAAACAGCTACATAAGCAAACTCGGGTGGAATATATTCCCCAAGTAGCACTCGAGAACGATTCGCACAGCGAAGAGATCTTTAACGATGAAAACATAATAAAATCTAATTATTCATGCGAGATGAGCGACAACTTTGACGTGAATGACACGAATAAATTTCAGATGAACGGTTTTCCCATGAATATTATTCTGAGATGATGCTTCCGAGACGTTTACCGACAGTTTAGCTTGGAGCAAGAAGACAATATTTTTAAAATAAATAAATATTTCATCATGGTTTATTACGAGGCTGCTGGAAAAGTTTCTGCAAACTAGTAGTTCTAGTATAGTGACATTTTTTCTGAAGAATTCAGTTCAGTCATTTTGCAAAAATACGGAAATTCCGCGTGAAAATTTTCTTGCCATGCTTTTTAAAATTTCAAATGTAATCTGATGCCGAGCAGTACATCGATCGACTTCATTTGGCTTATGAGGATGAAGCACCATTCAATAGGACAGTTTATAATTGGTTTGGCTTCCAGCGTGGACGTACCATTCTCTGTGACGAGTTTCGTGAGGGTCGTTCGTACACTTCTGTAGTTGCCACTAAAGTTGATGTGTGCGAAATGGATGAACGAGATCGGCATGTGACACCGTGAAATTCACACATCCTTGGGTATTGACATAAAAGTTATACACATGATTTTGCATATCATCTGAACGTACAGTAGTTTTGCAGTCGTTATATGACAGACAATTTGACTGAAACTTAGGTACCAGATCTAGAGTGGAAAACTGCTTTCAAAATTGATTCAGGCACGTGCAAAATGCATAAATGTTAAAAGAGAAAATTTTGAAAAACAGTAAAGCCGTATATAAAATTCTTTTTGTACTCACAACCTCGGAAGTGACATTTGACACACGCTATAGACAACCGGAAACATCACTTTCCCGGTGCAGTGCACTGGGAAATCAAGCAAAAAACACTGGCATTTTCTGGGCATTCTTCAACAATATAATCTTTAAAATAACAAAATATAGTTTATAAAATGGCACTCATACGATTTTCAAGCACCAAAAACCAATAAAAATAAAAAAATATTAATAAATAATAAATTTGTCTACCATCAGTGCCATCTGTTGGAGAATCTATCATCTATGGAATGTCAAAACAGAACGTAACCTTTGACAACTTTAAAAATAAATTATCAGATTTTACACGTATTACAATGAAAATGAAACTACCAGTAAAATAGAGATGTGCCGAACATTATTCTTTATTTAATTATTTGAAAAGTTGGTAAGTACAACATAAAATATACTTGACAACTTTTGCTTAATTTCTAGAAGTTTAGGGTTAGGTACGAATTTAAATAAAATTAACTTTTTTATGGAATAACAACAATATAAATCACCGCCGAGAATCCGTTAATACATTTGTCTATTACCAAGTACGGCGTTACTTCCACCTAACAATTATTATTAATATTAATAATTTCAGAATTAGACATTTTGACTTTTAATTCTGAAAAAATATGCAAACAATTATGTTTTGGAATCAACAATTTACTTAACAACCGTTGCTATGAAATTGCTGCCGTGCTATTTACTTATATATTTGCGAATTTTGTACAATTATCTTAACATTTATAATAATGATTTTGTTCGTTACAAAAAGTATTGTACAAACTTCTTGCGGGAAGACGTCATCCACGCATTCGCGCAAATGAAGCCCTCGCTCGCAAGCTCGCTCGTGCCTCAAATAAGCGCTCATGCGGGAAGACTGTCTTCCCGCACTAAGTATGTAAATAACTATTGTCTTCTTTTACATTGTTTGCAGAAACTTTTCCAGCAGCCCTCGTCTGGTTTTATTTTCAGGTTCAATATTGATGTTTGTATCGAAAAGGTCGTTATTAGGCGTTATCTTACGGAATCTCAAACTTGTGAAAAAAGTATAAAATATGCCATTTTTGTCATATTTGAAAATTATAAAAAAGCCAAAAAAGTCTAATAAAGACCACTGATCACACTTAACGCACTAATTATTATAATCGTTACGAATTTTGGATGAGGTAAAGTATATGAATTCTTAACATTTAATATTTTAAAATTCCGCTTTCATAAAAGTTTTCCGTGCAATTTCAATTTGGTTATAACAAGTTCAGTAGTAAAATGTATGAAATGATGTAGTATTTCAATATTTCCTGCCTGAATATGAGTAGAGTAAAATTTAATAAAGACGCATAAACGTTACAAATGGATTATCTGAGATTAAATTCAGCTCGGATAAGTTGACGTAGATTTACTACGTATAAAATAAGTCGTAAAATACTCCGTTCCGTGCAGTGGAAACCGAATCCGAGAATCTTCTACTTCTCGATGATGTTTTCCTCTGAATGTTTTTGTCAAAGATAAAAATCTGCCCCGTGATTCTCTTCCTCGTTTGTAAGGAAGAATACATTATGTTTATGCGTGCCATGCCTTTTACGTCCAGCCATGCGAGTAGCTACGATACGCTGTTTACTACTCTCTTGTTCTCTGGGCTTCGCTTCTTGTTTTGTTTTCTACTCAAACAACAACGATCACTTAAATTTCTGCTAAGGACAATGTAATTCCGCGGGCTCGAGGCAATACATATAGACAGAATCATTAAAAAAAAATTCTGTAATAACAAATAAATGATTACTAGAATCTTTTAAACATTGGAGTAAGTACAAACTTTACAAAATAACGTTTCTTAAAGCACTCTGAACAATACAGATATCGTCATTACCGAAATTTGTGAATAAAATCAGATTGGTACACTCTGGTTCCATATATGGGAATAAGCTATGAGAATACTAGTATAATATAATAAGTTTTGACACAAATTTCAGAGGCTAGAAAATGTGTAATAAACATGACAAGTTGTCATGGAAACAAAAATTTGTTTAACATATTTACTTAACTAAGTGCGGACGATTTTATGTGCTGGCCAGACCTAGGTAAATCAAGTTGCCCCTCCCCCCATTTAAATTATATTTTAAAAAATATTGCCAATAATTGCGCTCTTTATGCACTTATAAATGCTACAATTATTTTTATTTGCGGCTCTTATTTCTTTTGTCTTAGCCAGATTGTAAAATATTTTTTTATGAACGCCTACTCATTTTTTAATGAATTTGAATATTTTTACTTGCAATTTTTCTAAACGTAATGCAACCTAACCCAAATGCACAAAACTCACGCCCGCAAGATTTTACAGTAAGGATAGGCTATATTAAAGTTTATCACAAAAAAATAATTTAACGTGAAGGATACATTTTTACTTACCCGCCAGACCTTTCGTCTTGCCAGTATGCAAGACACATTCAAAATTGGTTAACAGACCGAACGTACCATTTGTTCTGCGAAACGACAACTTCCTAACCTTCCCCAGGTTCGTGCCATAGAAGATAATTGGGCTCTTTTATCTTTAAGAGTTTACGGTGGAGATGGAGGATAGGAAGCCCAAAATGAGGAGGAACACAGAATATACTGCGTTTCCTGAAAAGTTCGAAAAATCGATGCAAATATCGTCCAAAACCTAATGCTACGTGTTCGCAGAAAGATATGCCTTATGGAAGAACACGGCCTTTTTATTTAAGTTCATAGTTTTGTTGCTTATGAAACAGTTAATTATTAAATATTACATAACTTTCAATAGATGTACTTTTTGTTACAAAAAGTTTTTGTTGAAATTTATGCTGAAACTTATGGCACATACGTTATTTTAAATACTGTTTTTCCTAATGCAGGTTATTTGATATGGTACTCGTAAATGATTTTAAACGTTGAAGTCCAGTTAGGTATGTTTCTGAACGACTATGATGAATTATCCAGAAGGATATTCGTATTATGTAATATCTACGTTTGTATTAAAAATAATCTTTTGTGGCCAGCACAAGACCTCTCGCCATTTCCATATTAGGCTATATGTATTGTATTGCACTTCGCTTTCGAACCGTCGTTTTATAACAAAATATTACAGAACTTTACCCAAATATTGTTTTTTATTGTATTTAACATGTCTTCTGCACATATATAATTTTAATTATATCTATTTTATATCATTTTCATGTCAGGGATTGTTCCAATTCATTAACCAGATTGGCGGTATTTCTGATGAATATATGCATTTTACCACAATTTTACCCATAATTTCAAATATTTAATTAATAAAACAATAAGAAAAATTAAATATACTTCCCAGAAAAAGCTATCAGAATGTCATTAAAAATGTTGATATTTGACAATGACATGTGTCATGTTATAAACATTAGAAATTTGTCAACTGGTTTCCTTAGTGCCTTGGCCTCTGCGATTAGTTTACTCTATAAATTATAATGTCTTTATCTCTAAATCTATACAAGATATAATAATTTTTTTAAGTGTATTAGATGGAGAATTTTATGTTGTTCAATATTTAATAAAAAAAACTCCCAAAAATTTATATTTAGAAGAATTTTTCTAAGAAACTACTACTTCCGGTTATTCAATTGTTACCAAAACCTTTTCAGCTCTTCCCAGGAATGTCAGATTGAGGAAACTGTAGTTAAATATTTTTTAAGTCTTATAGTTTTTGAGAAATCGTGGCTACAACATCCAGACATACACTCATACACACATCCACACACACACACACACACAGACATCATTTTAAAAATGTTATAATCGGATTCTAGGAACCTTAAATCGTGCTTATTCAATAAAATCTATGGATATGCGAATTTTAGCATGAATCCAATACCTCTCTTAGCGAGAGGTAAAAAAAAGAATTATAAAACATCTGCGTGTATTTTATTTTTATTATATTACGTTAAGAGGTTAAGGGCAAATGGCCGATTGCACCAACGTAACTTAAATATTAAACTCGGCTTACATAAACTGACAATATTGCATAGAAATGGTAATGAAATGTCAAATAAATTTTAATATATTGTTGTGAAAATATTGATTTGCATTTTTTTGCTTACACCTAGCTAAAAATTTAAGTCTTGTTGATGCAACGGGGCATAAGAATTGAAGACTCTTTTGTGTTAATACGAATCGGTCAATGAAACAGGAAAAATCCCTGCTCTATGCCACATGTAGGAGTTACAGTAACAGTCAACTAATGGGTTTCAGTTTTCAAAGTTGTAGCAGATAGAACACCAAAGCTGCGTTCCAAAATCATGAGAACCGAGTATTGAGGTAAGAGTTAGAGTATGATGACATAATTTAAGAGTTTAGTGTGTTTTGGAACGAATGAGACATTTGTTGGGAAAAAATTGAAGCTAAATTAAAAATAATTTTATAGTTATTAACGTCATTAGGCCGATATGAGGCAAATAATAAATAATGGACGCGGCTGAGGTTTATAATCAGCCGAATTCGTTATTTGCATATTGGCCGTGTGGCGTTCAAGATTTTTTTCATAATAACATGAAATTTGAACATTTAGGAATAATAAAATTCTTCTCTTTCTATCATACTGAACAACTTTTTCGTTAATGCATAAATTCTCCGTGACAACGGTGCATCAAGATGCTGTTATTTTTCTAGGAACCCTTGATTTTTAATTGTAGGATACTGTTAGAAAAAATACGACCGCACTTTTGTTTTTAGTCCTGTTATATCATAGTAACAGTATAGTATTACAAAAAAGAAAATTAACAAAACTATAATTGCAACATTAATGTCAATGGCACGTATTGCTAGCCACTTTTATAATAAATAGCGCTTTTATGAAGCAATATCCTCAAAAGAATATATTATAAAAGCACTCTCCATGAAAGCGCTTTTATTATAAAAGTGTGCTCGTAATACAGGCCAATGTGTTTACTTACTTTCAACCAAAAACATGTTTTCTTGTACAAGAAGGCAAATTACTTTCATATGTTGAGAAATTGTGGTTGTTTTTGAATGGAGTAAACTCTGAGAGTACGGTTATTAATTTTGGAGCGACTTTGAATAATTTTGTACTCTAGAAAAGGGTTTTGGAACGTAACCCAAGTGATAACTTATGCGCTATTTGAAAATTGGAAACAATGGGCTAGTTGCGTACCTTTTTTTTATTTAATATTTTTGAAGAGAAGGTAAAAACTTGCTACCCATATTTTTTCTTTTGACAATTTTTTTATTAATTAGTCAGAAAACAAATAATGAAATTTGATTATTTGAATTCCCGCCATGTATGACGTAGAATTACGCCGCATAGTAATGATGTTTGTGCGGGTAATGTAGATTACCTGATTGACGTTTCAATAATAGTTTGAAGGTTAGTATTTTAGTTTATCTTTTTGGTATCGATATTTTAAATTACAAGTAACTACTTATGTGTTTATTTATTAAGTAATTAATGTATTTGAGAGACCATAGAGAGAGAAAAATGAACTAATGTCAAATTCAAATTAAAACTTTCTCGCACGACATGCCATCTATTGATAACATTCTTAAACATGCTTCCCCTCCCCCAGTTCAATATAAAGACGTCACAGAAAATTTTCTTTCTTAATTTAATAAAAAACAAATAATTATTTTAAAATAAAATTTATATTTTTATATATGTTTTCAATATAACATTACGTATATAGTGACAGAAATCGGATTTTCAGTACCACGCAAGTAGCCCATTGTCAAACAGGACGTCGGTCGCTATCAAACCCAGGCTACCAGATCCAAAACTGGTCACACAATGCACTGAGGCACCATAATTAACATTAAATATGTATTTAAGGGTACAATATTTGAAAAGTAAAATGTCTCAATAGAAAGTAAATACTCCGTATATGATGTTACAATGATGCAGCCATTATCTAAAATTCGAGTGTGAATAAAGAGTATTTCTTGTCGCGTAATCCTTGCAGTTGAGCGCTTGTATAATAATAGACAAAATAACCACAATGTAGTGAATATAAAATAATAATTAAATGTCGAAAACAGATAAGTTAGGGTGTAGCGTTCTCGTTCTCCTGGTTCTTGGATCTCAGCGCGACCGGAAATGAAATTCGCTTATTCGCAGCGGTGGATCTCCGCTTCCTTCTCGCTACCGTCTCGGATTCTTATTGGAATTTATAAACGAAGTAATTCCAGTCGAGAAACTCACTTTATTTTATATGAAATGAAAACGGAAACTCGATTTAGTGAATCGCCGTTGTGAAAATCACCGAGGAAAATGGAGTTTGTTAGAGAAAATTCAGCGTGGCGTGAAGGGAAAACAATTCTAGCTCATGGACATCTGATGGCAGTTTAGCTGTAGCTCTGTATCCAGAGATGATAGAATATACTTCACTCGTAAATTCTTCAAGATAAACTTCACTTGTTACTCTATTCAACAACAATACATTGTTGCCTAGAATGTACACGACCGGAGTTCTGTTAAACCGTATATCAAGATAGGAGGAAGCTATTTTCTTGCATAAAGCAAGTCAAAATGTAACAAGATATCCAATAAGAAAATACAATTTATAAATAGATACATATTTCCCAAACACAAAATACATTGTATGAATATGGACAGAGATTATTCAAGATAAATATTACAAATACATTGTATGGAGTCGCGTGGATGTGTGCGCCATGTATTCGGTTGTGGTTCTGACAAGGGATTGAATCCGATCGTCGTCAAAATTATTTCTAATTTTTAAATAACACAAAAGTAAACTTAAGTGAAACGCAAACATTATGAGAAGAAATTTATATGGCAAATATTTTAGACGCCAAGCTTGTCTTTATGCAATACTTTTTGTAAACCACAGAAACTTAAGTAAAAAAGGCTATGTTCTTTATCTATAAAACAAGTATGGCAGCTCATATTTTGTGCATTAGGTTATTTATTTACTTATTTAAGGGTATCACACGGCTACTGATACCGGTGATACTTACTATGAGCAACTTTAAAATCCACGACACAACATATACCCGGCGTATTTAATTTAGAGTTTTTAATATTTGAAGGTTGGCAAATCTGATTGAAATCTGACAGATGAATTTTAAAATTTATTTTGCTGTTGTAAGTATTATTAAGCAAAATACTTACGATTTTAGTTTTTAATTTTTAATGTTGTTTCACATCCCATAATTCACTGATATTTTTCACTCTTTCAATTCATGCCTCTTCAAATTTTATGTTTAGCTCTTTCCCAGTCATTTCGATCCCTAATCCAAAATGGTACACAAAACCACGCGCAGCGCTATTTCTGATAACCGATTTCATATAGGGATATTTTCTCCTGTAGGAGCATGCGCAGATGATTCTGCCACGGATATGAGTGTTCAAGCAACTAGTTTTGAAATATGTTTGAAAACTAGTCCCCGCAACTCGCTTATTATCACACGTGAACACTTACTTGAAATCTGACAGAATCCTTTATATCGTTGACAAGTTGCCTTTAACGATGACCGTGTGATCTCCGCTTAAAATGCAGTCTTACAAATGCTTGGTGTATATGTTTTGTTGTATACGAGTTAACAGCAGCGTAATTTTTTTGCTGTACAAATGTTAAAGGGATATCACATGAACGCAGGTATCTGCAACTAATTTGACACAACTTTTGAAAATACACAACTCTTGTTATCACACGTACGCAGAGTTACATATATTTTAGGTTATTTACATAGGTACTTAATGTTGATAACGTTTTTGTACACGTTTCATATCCCATAACTCTAGAACATCTCTAATTACATATATCATCGTTTCCAACTATGTATCGAAATGATTGTCTGCGGAACACATTTTTGAACTTCACATCACAACATAAACACGTGTGTTTACGGACTTGTAAGTACTATCGCGCATGCGTACATCATTTGTACGCACGTATCTGCAACTTGTTTACAAAGTCTTCAAACATGTTCGTAAACTTGTTGCATGAAACCAGACCAGTCTCTTTATCATACGCAAAAAGTTGCAGAAAATAGGCAAAGTTGCAGTGTGTTACCCCTTTTAGTATACAAAAATTCCAAAATCCTTCAACGTATCTACTGATATATCGTCATTACCAAAATCTGTGAATAAAAGCAGAATAGACACACCTAGAAATAGATAAATTATGGCAATACCTATATTCATATCTTGCATGTTAACAACCAGCACTATTCAAAAGCATAGAAAGATTAACCTCCATAAAAAAATTGAATGATCGAATACGATATCATTTTAAATGAGTTTCTCAAAGATAATTTTCTAATTTCGCCTTTAATTTGTTTCAGCGCAAATTGTGATGGTCGTAATTAACGATGATTTCTCCATGTTCATTACTGCAACAATGATTCCCTTTGTTCCATTTCCAGCGACATACACGGGCATTATTCAAACACGTTCACGTTACGTAGACGTAGAGCGGCCAACAACCGGCGTGATTGTCTGCGAGACGAGAGCGAAGTAACGACAACTGCATTATGTAGTGTAACTGTTCAGACAAAGCTTTATTAAACACTGCCTTCTGCTTTGCTTAGATTCTTCCAGAGATCCCAAACAGGAGCGAAACTCCAAAAGGCTCCCTCAAAAGATGACTTTCTGGTAACTACAAACTAAGATGTTTTTAGAAGTCTCTTGGAGGCTAAGATTTCGAATCCCACGCCACTGCTATTCATGTTGAGCTCAATAGGTTCTAGAGTAGTTAAGAGTTCGTATTCAAACAGTTTTATATAAATATAGCATCATCTTTTACTACCCGTTTCTTGGTGTGGACGCTTAAAATACGTCATCTTAAGGTTTCTAAAAGTTGTCGTGAATAAAGTATTTCACAATTGGAAACAATTTATCAAATCTGAAATCAATTAGACTCGAACCTGAGTCGTTAGAGCATAACCACAACAAATTGGTCACAACAAAATTAGCCACATATGTAGATTTAAGATTTAACTGAATAAGGGTACACCAGTTGATGTTTTGATTATCAATGTGATCAGAAAAAATATAGCATAGATTAGATTGAAAACTCATATTTCACAAATACGATTTCGGTCAGGAATTTGTCCATCTATAATTTATTTAAAACCTGCATAGAGTTCAATATATCACGTGGCCATGTGCTTCAGTGTCTGGTCGCGATCGCGAATCTGGTGACCCGGGATTTTATATAGTCACGTGGTCGAGTGCGTTATGTGATCGGTTGTTTTTAATGGTCCGGATTCGAATCCAACCAGCATCAAACTTGAATAGAATATTAAACCATAAGTTACAGATGGCAACCTATTTTAGCAAGAATTAGAAATTCGGAAACGAGCGCGAACGAACGAGTGCTTCATAATGAGTGATTTATACTATTTTCTCTGTTTAGACTTTCATTTGCATTATTTCTTTATAAAAAAATTATTTAATTTAATAAATAATTATATTTAATGCCAAATTCAAAATGTCTCAAAAATCATTTGAGAATGAAACTCATTATAATAACATCAATAACGATGATTGAATTCTAATTCCGAAACAGAGAAAATAATTTCCCATTTTCAAATAACACACATGTGATTCCAATGGTGAGAACCACTTTGATAGAAACATGAATTTTATTAACTTGTAATTAATGGAATATTTATGAATATTATAATTTTTTTCTTATACGGTTGACCCACTAGACTCTAGACAACAAAATGTTTTTAACTCATAAAGTTCAAGTTTGATGTATGAAATTAAGTTAAGTAATATCTACATCTACTTGTAAATGTAAATGAAATGAATAATCTGTATACCATTCCTCCAACGTAATGTGGGTCTGGGTCTATGTTGGGAGTTGCTGGTTTAACAGTACATACATTCTTGCTATTGTTGTTCCTCCTACAAGATAGAGTTTGCTTGTTTTATGTCGGAGGCGAATAATGTGAAACGTTAGCAAATCTCATGCGGAATCTCTGACTCTTGATTGAATTGTGTAACTACTGTGCACATTATTCTACATTAGAGACAAAAGTTACCAAAAAAATTTACCACCCTTTGTTACAAACCCAAAGAAATACAGCAAGATGTTAATAAAAAAATAGAAATATAAAAATAATTATAATGTAACATTGTGATATGCACTTTCTTTAGTGCAATACAATTTATAATAATAAACTAATTCCTTATAAAATTCTGCGAATGAGAAACAAAATAATTATTTGAAAAACTAAAGATTTACAAATAAAAATTAAACTGCAGCAAACTGTAAAAAAATAAAACGAGGATAAATGGTTTTATAAAACAGTATTCTGTCTAATAGGAGTGTGTCTTGCGACAAATGTCACCTAAAACGTCAGGTGGAGTGACACAGGTTCAAATATTTTTTTTACATCCGCTGTTAACATGTGACTTAAAGGGGTGCTAAACATCTTAATCACTACACGACAAGCTGTGGTTTCGAGCGAATTGGGCACGGGGCAAAGCTAACAACCACTAATAACTGATTTATTATGCACGGGATGAAATTAGTTTTCTTTTCATCAGCCATAACGCAGAAAGCAATTTTAATTATGTAAAAAGAAGTAACCTAAAGAATGTGATTCTTTATTATTACATAATAAACTATTTTCTACTTCCGTTACAAGCTGACCTTCCGATCGTATTGGACACGGCATGAAGCTAGCAACCACTAAAAGCTGATTCATTAGGCACGGGGAAGATAATAAATATTTGTACAAATTATGCAAAAATATATCAAGTAACAAATTCAACACATAAAAATAAAATATGAAAGTATAAGACTCGTAATCTAGCAAACACGTTTTTAATATAAAATGCAATAAAATCTAGAGAATTGTTGTCGAAGTAATATAATTCACAAAATATGTATTTGTCTTTCCCTGTATGTGTTTCCATCAATCATCCACGTCTCGGTTCATACTTGCTGTCATCAGACACATTAGACATCAGCAGCACCATCACATCTCCGACATTCAGTTCGCATGCAGACAAATTAGTTGTTAAATTGATAATAAAGTGAATTAGCGGTAATAAACCGGTCCGGAGAAGCAATTTTAGGCACTGCGCCCGCCATTATCTAACGACTTGTTGGTTAAACAGGAAACTTCACATAACGCAATTACCGACCGAGCAGACAACTATCACATGAAGCTTTTTCTCCCGCCAATTAAAATGCAAATTCAGAGGTGCGGAGAAGATAAAGATTGTAGTACTAAAAACTATTATTGTACGATATAAAACGTGTTATCTTTATTAACATGCTGCGTAGATGAGTATATAATAGCTATCTTCGTGTTTACGTCAAAGAAAGTGTTTATGATAATGAACAAATGATTATTATTTGTTTCCAACAATAATTTTCACGTTTTTATGCAACGTCTCACTAAAGAAAGTCTATTACTAAACATATATACACATACAAACTTCACATCGATAACTTGTTTACCTAACAATGTTTAAATCAAAATACCTATGTATGTATATAGAAACCTAAAACTAAACCAAATTTTGAGTGACACGTTTTATTATTTCATTTAACACTAGCTATTTATGTGCCTTGGTGTACAGGACGTGAAGATTCTACAATATGTGAAAAATATGATTCTGCAACGAATCACATAGGTATAGCTGGCACGCGTTGAGCTGAACCTGCCCATCCTAGCTAACCTGAAAACCCCGAATACAAGTACTTTAGCTTGTGAATGAATCCCCTTCCTCTTTATATCAATTTTATATGTCGATGGCGTATTTTCCGTCCAAATAATTACTAATAAATAATATAATAGTCGGCTAAAAGTTAATGTACCTCTATTCCATCCCCTCGCCGCTCTTCATTACATTTTGACCTGTCCAAGTACGAATTTTAGGTTCTGCGCATGCAAATGAACACGCGCCAGCCGTACAAGTTTTAAGTGCCAAATTTCAATATTTGAATTCCTTTTGTACTTATATGGTTCAAATATACTTTGTACTTTGTCATTGTCAAAAGAACTGTGAAGGTTTTGTTCTTATTTAATTACTTATTTAAATTGGAAAATACTCGTCCTACTTGAAAGATAATACTAATTTTATTCTCCTCTCTGGGAAGTTTCATTTAATCATGATGACAAATACGAACCAAATAACGTTAAACAAAAGACTTGTCGGAAACTTTCTGGCCAATTATCGGCCACGTCATTTCTGATTTTGTTTTGTTGTTCCATCCGAAGTAAAACGGAACTTTTCCAATTAATTTTAACCTTGATAGACGAGGAAAACTTTAGCGGAAGATACAGTAACAACCACAAAGACATGATCATTCTTATTAAGTTCGATCTCATTTTGCCAATAAAGAAAAGATCAGAGAAAAACAAATTATACATGCATAATCGAATTACTCAAATTAAACTGAGACTAAATTCTGTTCAAATTTGTATCAATAGCATGTTTTGTTTTTTACCCCTTTAAGTACAATATTAACAGTTCTCACAATAATAGGAGTTTCCAAGTCTACCCCTTAAAAAAAAAAAATACTTATAGGATATCAATGTTCATCATGTATAAGTAATGTTATGGTGAATATAATAGCTAATTTTCTGATTTTTATTACCCTAATATCAAAATGAAACTTTAATGCATTTAAATCAAGCGCTTAAAATTCAGCATCAGCCATGTTTGTGACATGCTCGACACTAGCAAATGCTATTTATTGGTTAATGGCTGTTCGAACGCGCAAGCCAGGTGGGTGTCTCGCCTCAGCTATGTTCGTACTTGTTTGGTATGTTCTTGGTGTAGAGGACGTCATACGCGCCGTCAATTTTCTCGGGCTTCATTTATTGATATAACAATTTTCTTTCTCGCTTATTAGAAACTTTTTCGGCGAATATACAAAATACGGGTCAAATTATGTACAGATTAACATAGAAAAAATGAAAAATACTTGGAAACCCATATTGCTTGACTAATCACATATTTCTTAATATATCGCCTATCTTTAAATGCTTCTAGACATACTAAATTATAATGAAGAGAGCGCTAACCAGACATCACTTCATGGGCTCTCATTGCTACCGTGGAGCACTTTTATGCTGGGTGTGCCAATCTACTTCTATTCACTGATTTCAGTAATGATGATATATTTATACTGTTGAAAGTGTTTACCAGGCGTCACCTAACGTACAGATTTTGTTTCTAATTTCTAAGAAATTAAACTAAATGACATAAATTTACGACTAATAAATGAAAAACTATAATAAAATAAAGATAATTGTAGGGTACAAGAAAAAATTCGTATAAAACTCTTAGTTTATAATAAACCGCAAAAAAGCTCAATAAAAAAAAAACACTGGGTCGGGTTTTCTAAAAGACCCTGGGTTTTTGCCAGCCCTGATATATCCTAAATTTAAATAGCAAAAGTTTAACATATCTGTCTGCCTACTAATATAAAATATTTATTTTCTTTTTAGTAACAAAGTGTGGCATTACTACAGATTTGAAAAAAATAAAAATTCTTGAGTTTCATCTTTCCCACTTGTCAATTCATTGTCTCTGAAAGGGGGCTGTAGTTTATAGAGGGTTTTAAACCATTTCAAAGTTGTCTTCTATTAAAAATTTACTTTATTTCTTGTGCTCACACACCATTACGCCCATACATCTTCTATGTCCTCCTAAACAACCCCATGTATTTGTAAGATTTACACCCTGTGAGGTCAGGTCACCCCATCTGCGACGTGGAAATTCGATTAAGAAACGGAGGCGTCCGCACATAAACCAACAACGCAACACATGCTCCCGGAGAAATACGGGGAAAGAATTAGCTCTACCCCACGGGTAAGGGAAGCTGGTCACTCACGGTCACTTGCAGACCACAGGGAACACACTTACGGAATTTAGGGGAAGCGTACCGAACATATTTTGGGAAGCAATCTTGGGGAGGAATGTTTGGATAATTATGGAGCTCGATCAAGGAGTACAAACGATACCAACCACATATCAATGAAGTTCGCATCTTTTAAGTAAACTTCGCATTTCTTAATAAAATTGTTTTATAAAAAGAATAATAATTAAAGGGTCTTGCAGAAGAACTTGTAGAGTATTGTTTAAGCAACGCAAAAGTAGCTCAAAAACTAAAACAGAATTTAAGTACAAAGTTTGAAAAATTTGGAAATTAGTTGTTTAATGCATAATATGACAGATAACACTGTTTTTGAGTGTTTATAAATTAACTTTTTACCTTCCGCTATCCTAGGTAAGGGAGGTATAGGGATTGTGTTAGAAATAGCATATAGAGATTTTATGTGTACCTTTAAAATATAAAAAGAGCATGAATTAATAGTTAGTATTCTTAGTTCCAGAAGTTTTTATAAACAAACTATTTTCTTTTTCTATGTATGTAATGTTAGGTACTAAAGAAGTTCATATTTTGAAAAAGATTATATCAATTTAAGGCACTAGGATTTATGGAAATAATATGAACAATACGTAACATAAAATTTAAAAATCGTACATTTCTTAATTTTGTACAATATATACTTGATTACAATCTGATTCAAATTCAAGTTACCAGAATCACAACCAGTCAGTAAAATAAACTCCATCTCATTTATTTTTGCTTGCAAAAAATATGCAAAGCCAATAATCTTCTTTTTGTTTTGCAGTCTGGTAATATTAAGCTATCAGATCAGATTCCTTGTCTTTATTTAGAAGTGCAATTCCTGCCATAAAAATACCAATCAAGTCAGGCAATTCTGAAGAAATTCCTGTGTAATTAAATTACCGTGGACAGCATCGAATTATCATCGTTTTTTTTCGTTGCAATTAAAATGTAAATGTCATGTTGCGTTGCGCCCTACATAAATAGAGCAAAAGCCATTGAAAGCTTCATTACGAAGAATACTCGTACGAGTTCCTATTATTAGCCCCTGGCTCCGCGAAGGATAAATCATACGATAAATGTTTCTGTTCCATATTTGAATCGGAGACAAGAGAAGACGAAGATTCTTGGAGGTTCATTCACTCTGC
This sequence comes from Ophonus ardosiacus, assembly GCA_943142095.1. Lineage (NCBI taxonomy): Eukaryota > Metazoa > Arthropoda > Insecta > Coleoptera > Carabidae > Ophonus > Ophonus ardosiacus. The sequence continues at coordinate 31,321,461 of OW964824.1, read as the reverse complement.
CTCTGCACTCTCGTCTTGCCAATTGGCATTCTGTTTGAAATTACCTGGAACTTACAACGTAATTCGTAGAACAGATTACTTAATTTAGAAGCCATGCATGTTGTATGTAATTTATTCATTATTCATAATGTAAATTCTATTATCTCGCAACAAACTTACAACAAGTACATTTGTTTGAGAATTAAATTAAACAAATTTCAACTTCGTTCAACTCTCAACTGTCAGGTGTTGGAATTCTCATCAAAAAGTTTATAAAACTCGAAATACAGCAGCCGAAAGGAATTAAAAAGCTGTTTTGCTCGTACTCAAGAAATAAATACCCACGTACAAAATCAAGAATTTTTATTATTGTGAATAAGTCATTCTTATGTGATCTACGCAGTCAAGGTAAGGTGCGTATAGTATGTAGGGGTCATCACCTAGCAATAGCATCACTGATGCATTGGTCGCCTGCATATGAAAGTAAAGATGTGTCCTCAATAAAGCAACAGCAAGCAACTTTTTATTGCCTGTGGTTGATATTGGATGTTCCAAATATTGTTCAACAAATACTAACTCGTAGAAACATTTGAGTTTTGGTTCTGTCTTCTCAAGACTACATTTATATCCAATAACCAGGGCTGGTAGCACAAGCCTTGTTTTAACTAAAACGCTGTTTTAAAAAATGTCAAATTTCATTATTTAGTACTAATAATACCAAATTTATCAAAATATGATTTTTAAGCAGAATATAGTTTGTATTAAATATTTAAAAAATCGTTTTTTAAACATAAGGGTGAAATTAATTTGTTTCGTTCTTGATAAAACTGGGTAAACGAATTTTTAATTTCCGTTTTATTTCTGTAACATCTATCTCCAAATATCTTCCTCTAAATTTATATCGGCATCTATAGACACTCATATTTTCTGTACCTACTAACTCGTCATTTGGTCGTAATCCCACTTAATTTTTTGACACATTTGTACACATATGTAGATGAAAAATTATTTGTTCCTGTTACGACTTGTTGCCGCATTTTTATTTTTTTATTATTTTTCTTTTTTATGTTTACTGCTACGAATGGAAACAAAGGACAAATTGCGACTATAAACTTAAAGAAACATTTGGGAGAAAATGTTATAAATTTTGATCTTGTTTGCACAATATAAGGTTTGTTTTTTTACAATGTCAAGATTTGTGAAACCAAATCTTACTTTTATTTTGAACTTTGTTAAAGGTTAAAGCATTTAACCTCCTTTTTGTGCATATCTATTACTCTACCCATAGTTCCGGATCATTTATAATACTCATTGTCTTAACAGATTGTGGGAAACGAGAGAACAATCGGTTGGTATTAGGGATTCACCAAGCCAAGCTACTTGGCTTGAAATAAAAAAGCTTGGCTTGGCTTGAAAATTCAAGCTTTTTTTAATGTTAGGCTTGACTTGGCTTGGGCTTGATGGAACCAAAGCTTGGCTTGGCTTGAAAACTTCAAGCTTTAAAAATTTTAGGCTTGGTTTGATTTTCAAGCTTTATCAAGCTTTTTCAAGCTTTTTCAAGCCTTTTCAAGCTTTTTCAAGCTTTCAAGCTTTTTAATGCTCATGCGCAAACTCATTTTCGCATGCACATATAATGCTTTTTATTTCATTTATTTATTTTCACGGTACACAAATATGTATAATAGGTCTTGAAACGAAAAATATAATAATATAGATTTATGTTTTGTTCAATTATTTCATTTTTGAAAGTAAAAAATCAAAAATTTAATATCTTTTATTAAAAAATACCCTGCTATTTTTATATTAACTTTATAAATTTTTCATTCTATATAGGTTTATTAGTTAGACTTGACTTTGTTTTAATAACTAAAATGAATAGGATCTATATTCATAATGTCATTTTCACTCGAAATGACCTCCCCAACAAACTGTAAGTTTGGTATAATACATAGTTCATATTTACCCTTTGTTAGTAAATCAAACAAAACAATACCCCAAACACTCAAGAACCGTGTTCAAAGAAATACATAATTCTGGAATATTACCTATACAATGGGATAAAACTGACCTGCTAAGTAGGTATCCGTTTTATACTTCAAATACATCTGGAAATAATAAAATCCTATAGACTGGGATTTCCTCGATATTTTGTTTGTTCGTGAGACAATAACTTGTACTTTCTATTTTGAACATTATAAAATTTATGCTGATTTTTTATTACAGAATCATGTAAAGTTACTTCGTATGTATAATTACCCTAATTATTTCCAATTTTCAAATAGCACAAAGGTATCCTCAACAATTTGGATATGTTTTCATTACCAAAATTTGCAAATAAAAGCACATTGGCACTCCCAGAACTAGGTAATAAGCCGTTATTATATATTTATTTAATTTATATACCTACATATAAACAAGAGAAACTTGAATCAAGGAAATATTTAGAAGAGAATAATCTCTTTGTCGGTTTACATTTTTATTATACTGTTATACTGCCTCAGACAAGGCCGTTTTATTAGGAGCAATATTAGGGGCTGTACTAAAAATAGCATTGAAATCTTTGTATATATACATTTCCACGAACACAAACTTTCTCGTTTCCATGATTCGGAAATACCAGAACAACAAAACATTGTAAATCCATAGCTGACAAAAAAATTCGACATTTGCGAAACATTTAACAAAATGAAACTATGATATTTTTCATCATCATACGGAGTCTCTCAATTACCTTGTGTTGAGTATATTATTATTTCTTATAATATTTATTCAGCTTCAAAATTATGATTCATAACACCAGTGGTTTGTTCAATATTTTATCAGTTTGAGAAGACATTATTTATAAGTAATATTTTCTGAAATTCTCTCATATATGCTACTTTTAGAATGCCAAGATAAACGGAACAATTATTTTGACATAATATGGCAAATATTCAAATTATGTGCTTTAGTGCTTTAATCATCAAGGTTATTATTTTAGAATAAAATAAATCGTGTTACGAACGATACACTAACGTGAGCATTACACTTTCTTTTTTTTATTTTCATTTTATTTTATAGACTATTGTTGAATGTCAGTATCGTCTAATACATATCAGCTCTATTTTGTAAGAAAGTTGGTATGTCTTAGCAACATGACAGATAAAATAAAATAATTACGAAGACTGAAAAAATATGAAAACGACAGGCTATATATTTGTTTCTATTGGTTAAACGTTGCTAAGACTTAACAATTTCCTTACAAAATGGGGCTGAATATTTTATATATGTACACAAAGGCATAATATCCTGTAACAGGTAAAATAATAAATATTATTTATAGAAGCTTGATGCTTGGTGTTTATGATCAAGTATATGTATAGTTAAAAAAATTAATGAATATTATTTAATTGTGAAATATAATCAGATACATTTAAAAATAATAAATCAATTTCTTAAATCTTTGTTTCTATAATTTATTCCAGTTACTTAAAGATTTATGTATCTAATTAATAAGTTTTTATATAAATTACTTTTATCTTAACAATAATAAGAATTTTTAAAAATTTAAATAGTTCTATATTAAATTATCATTATCTATTTAAAAACTTTTTAAATAAATAAATAAATAAATTTATTTTGTACTTGATTGTGTGCGTGAACTAAAGTGTGCGATTAGTTAGTTCAGATTGTGAAAATAAGTGATCTGTGGGACGATGGGATACACTTTCCCATTTACAAATTTTTGAAGCCTACTAAACTGTTTTTACCTCATTTCTGAGAAATTCGCAAAACTGTGCTCAAGCAATGAAAAAGTACGTTACCTCCATAAAATTTCGATTTTGCCGACCTCGTCAACAATTCTTGTGAAAAGCTTGAAAAAGCTTGTTTTTCACCAAGCTACTTGACAGTCGGAGGCTTGGTTTGGCTTGAAAATTCAAGCTTTTTTTAATATTAGGCTTGGTTTGGCTTGGGCTTGATGAAACAGAAGCTTGGCTTGGCTTGAAAAATCAAGCTTTTTTGAAAGGCAGGCTTGGTTTGAATTTTCAAGCTTTTTCAAGCCAAGCCAAGCCAAGCTTTCAAGCTTCAAGCCAAGCCCGTGAATCTCTAGTTGGTATGAGTGACGCTGTAAAGAATTATTGTTATTCGAGGACAAATCCGTTGTCACAGCCAACTATTTACTGTGTAACTTCTTGAAATAAAGTGTGTCGTGCACGTCGATATGTGTCATGTATATTTGTGTGTCGGTTGTAATCAGCGCTTGTTTCTAGCACACGCGTGGGTGGAGACTAAATAGCTTTGAAATATGTCTTCAAACATTGTTATTGTAAGGAGTTGTAATTACCCATACATCATCACTAGACACATAATATTCGTTAATATACGTACAGCAAGGGACAGGTTAGTTTAAAATGTATCCGAACGTATACCAGGATACTAGAAATTATGAGAAGTACAGCATTTATGCCAAAAGAAGTTATGTTGTACTTTTTAGTTGTACTTAATAGTTCGTTAGATTTTTAGTTTGTTTACTCGTCTCAAATATGATTTTCTAATTGCAATTGGACATGAACATTCATTTTTCAAATTCACCGTTTTTTTTTTTCTTTTTTCGGGTAACGACTGTAATCGACTAAAGATAAAGACTATACAAACATTTAGTTAAGTTCGGAGGTGCTTCCTAATAGTTTGAGGTTCTTTTAGTAAAAATTTAATAAAATGGAATTAAAATAATTTTAAGTATAAAAAACATTGAAAAAACACCATGTTCATGATAAATGATTATGAATTCCAGAGGCTCCGAATCAAACATTTTTCATTTTTGATGAATCGTAAAATGATAGCAGTTACATTGCGCCAAAGAGAGGAACCGGTGAAATGGTTAAATCAGATTTCATCAATGAATATCAGATGACGTACATTTGAATATCATTGTCCCTTGTTTCATCCGTTCTCACCGCTATCAAAATGGAGAACTAACTGCCAAACTCGGATGAAGCCTACAGCATAATCTATTAGTTTCATCCGTCGATGCTCCATCTTATGACAGAAAGATAAATTAATTTCCCTCCTTAAAAGTTGAAAACTGAGGTGAAACTGATGTCTTATGTTAAATGTTTATATGACGAATTATCTTTATTACCTTGTTACTCTATTCTACTTAGTTTTTTTTATTATTTTTTAAATATATAAACATTTGGGTCGCGATATTATTACAAACGCGCTGCAAAAAGTTGAGAAATATGCTGTAGCTAGTTTTTGAAAGAAATGCATATTTTTATTTTGGAAATATTACAAAAAGAAACTTACCTGTTCATAATTTATTAAAAGAGGTTATGCCAAAATGACTTTATGACTTGTTACACCAACGTACCTTAAATATCAAACTAACAATATTGCATAGAAATGAAATGTTAAATGAATTAAGTATAGTATATTGCTGTCAAAATTACGATATGCATTTTTTGTTTAAGCTTAGCTTAAAATATAAGCATTATTGGTGCAACTGGGCAAAATGGAAAATTTGTTCCTGTTTGTGTGTATTGGCTTTCTAGCTAATAAGAAGCGTATATCATACCAGAGAAATTTTGAATTTATTCTTCTTAGTTTAGTTTAAAAACAAAATTTGCAAAACTTGTCAACGACCAAATGGATAACCTGCTCCTTGCTTCGCCCACGAGTTGAGGTATTCAATACCATGCATAACTTTCCATTCCATGTTATTTATTTATGCATTTTCCATTACTTTTTCAACTTTCCATCTGTCTGTTTATCTCCCGCCAAAACAGCGCAAGTAGAATCTGATAAGCGTTTTAATTATAGAGCACGAGGCAGTGTAAAACAAAATAACATACGGCATGTTCGTTATGTCTCACTCATACGTATGTTTGTGCGTGTGTGCGTATCATCTGCTGTCCTTATCTTTATAACAAACACATGCCTCACAATGAAGATGTGGTGATATAAAGGTAAATGTAGAATAGTTTACGAGAGGTGGACTAGTATATGTATATATGTTTAAATTTCGAATTTCGAATGGAGAATTTATAAAAATGGATGAATTTTAACCCTATATAAATATATAAAATAACAACAATTTTTATGGCATATTTTGTCAAAATCTTTACGCAGATTCAAGCGTGAAGGTAAAACTTGTACAGATTATTCGTAGAGTGCAGCAGCAATAAAGTTGCCTACAATATTCTCTAATTAAGCACTAGTGCCTAATTAGCGAATAGGCTGACTAGGCTCCAGTTTAAGGCGCACAATTGTATCATTATAGTTTTTAAGGTGCTTTGAATTGGAGTTAAAAAAAACAGTAGGGCGCACAAAGGCGTAAACCAGGCCCTTAGTAGTAGGTTCCTCAAATTTATCACCTACGTACTTTTATTTCCCGCTCTTCTGTATTAGCATTATAATACATTTTTTTTATAATTGTCAACTGCCAGCTGTTCATCCACACTTAAATATTGATAAAAAAGGGCACAACTGTGAGAATAGTTACGTAGACATGTACAGTCGATGACACGAAAGAAAACCGATTTGGTAAGGGAGTGTATTTCACGTAATCCTGATTATCCAATTTGCAATAAACCATTGGCGTTGCTTCGGTGTAATCTACTACTCTTGGTTGGCACCGTTTACGTATTACGTATAATAAGTCAAAGAAAATATTCCAAATCATAGTGCCGATTTAGAAATCCTGCTAACCCTTTCTCAAACCGATTTTCTTTCATGTCATCGACCTATAGGTAAATCATAAAACCTCGCAAAAAACGGTAGTCACTAAACTATAAAATAAAATATATATATGTTAGTGTAAATGCCCGAAAATCGATAAATCCTAGGATTGACCAATTCACGTGGTAAATATACGAACTCGGTCTGAGTTTTCGAAGTATTACTGTGCTTTAAGTTAGATTGTTTTTGGTATATTTAGCTAAATCTAACAATACTAACATTACTAACAATACTAACCAACAATAACGTATCCTAACGCACAGTCATGCTTCGAAAACTCGGGCCGAGTTCGTACATTTACCACATGAATTGGTTAATCCTAAGATTTACCTATTTTCGGGCATTTGCAGTAACATATGTATATAAACCCAAGAATAAATTGATATAACTGGCAATTAATAGTAATACACACGGTCATTTGTTATAACCGTGTTGATGAAAGGTGAATGCATCACTAGTGACTAAGTGAGGTCACTAAAGAGGAGTAAAATTTCTTCCAAGACGAAATATAAAAATGACATAACTTTTAATTTTTTATTTATAATAAAAGGTTTTATTTTTACAATGTTCCCTTAGTTTTTGACTTTTCCTTGAACATGTATGTACTGTTTAAAATTACGTGACCCTATCATTGTTTGGCTACTATGATCATAGCAAATTTAATTTGCTGTTTGTAGGTAACTAAAAATAATGTAATGAAAATGAAGAAAAATGTTTTAAGTCTACTTACAGAAAATTGTTACCGTTCATTAGAATATTTATAGTATTAGATTTATTAATAACTGCAATATTGGTTTATAATTGCCCATGATCGTAAAAAAATCGTAAAAGTATTAATTGTTTATTTTTAATTTTCCTCCAATTATAGACTCCGATATCAGTAATGACGCAATTTTAATTAAACTCCCGTCTGATTATTCACATTAAAATTGTTTTCCAGTTACAGAGCAATTTAATAACATATTTACAAACACTCATTACAAATAGTTTCTATTATCCACTAATGACTGCTCACTGTATCTAAATTTAAAATTCAATTATTCAACATTGGAAATTCCTTCGGTATATGTAATAAATAACTTACGCAAGGTACAGTAGTTAGTTTGGAAATTAATTATAATCTCTTAATTAGCATCCAAGAGCGATGAATCGACAGCAGATGTGGGATAAGAATTGAGCATTATGTAAATGTATCTGACCGTAACTATCGTGATAGAGACTCTATAACCTATAAGGTAATATTAGAAAGATTATAAAGTAACCATTACGAAGTAGGTAAGACATAATAGACTATAAACCTTTATGTAATACCACTAAATTGGTAAATTAATATTATGATTATGTGAAAAATTCTTTTCGAGATTACTGTTTATTAAATTTAAAAGAAATATTCCGGGATAAAAGTATATTGTTTTATGTCATGCACCTGTTATGTATGTATTGTAACGTAAAGAATTTTAATTAATTTCATACATAAGATTATACAACATGCAATAAGATATGTAATATGTACAATAATTATTTTATAAGTAAAGAATTGTATTTTGTAATAAAATTTATGAATAATATATGATCATAAATTTATTTTATCTTTATACAAGATTCCTTTTTTATACTGCGTATTAAAAATTAAAATAATACAAGTGCTATATAAATACATTTTTATGTGATCACATCTTTAATTCATTTTTTATGTTCTACTCGTATGTTATACGAATAAGTCTTTATTAAACAGATGTTGAAGGTATATTTTTAATAAAATATTATACTTCCAACTATCAAACTGTTTTTATTTATATATATAATTGGAGCATTCAATTCTTAAGAATCTAGTGCCAAAAATATAATTGAATTTCTATGAACTACCCTAAATTTTTAGAAATAGTGCAAGTGTCATAAAATCCAGACGTGCTTGAAATAGAAAACCAGAGATAAACAGATTTTGTTATTTGCACCACTTTTAAAATTTAAACTTGGTTTTATTAGTAAATTCAATTTTACTCTGCAATTAAAAAAATATTCAATTAAAATTAACATAAATTTATCTGGCTAACTAAATAAAACCATGTTTAAATTCTAAATGCCCGTGGTGCAACTTAATGCAATATTAATAAATAAATAAAAATAAGTTGTAACTAACATTAAAATACCTTTATTTGAAATCGTCACTAAAGTGCACTAAAATCGTTATTAAAAGCTCAGAAATCTGCACTAATAATCCATTATACGACGAATTCATGCAATTGCAGTATTACCAACCTTATAATAACTGCGGTACATGTAAAATAATTTGGGCAAGTGTACGATGTGAAATAGACAAAAATATGTGCAAGAAGAACGAACTAAATAATTCCGATGAGAGATAAAACACATAATTTTGAGTGTTCTTTACGATAACTTCAATGTCTGAAGTTAGCAACATTGAATGTCAGACTGACATATTATACAAAACAAAACCTATAAAATAAATATTCCTTTCATTTTCACAGTTTTTTGTTTTCAAATAAAATTTAATATGCACCTAGGCATATATAGAAGAAGTATTAAAGTATTCCTGTAGAAAATTCAATTATCTTTACTTTTCATAATGACATAAAATGCGAAAAAATGTCATTTAATGGTATTTTTCGAAGAAAAACCATTATGAGCTTCAGGTAAAGTGCCATTTCCGGTTGTCTGATTTACACCAAAATCTAATGGTACCTTTCCATATTAGAACAGGGTAGAAATACAGGGTTTCAGAATTTTCTGAATGATAGTATTTGAGTTAGAGTGCCAACAAAATCCATACACTTACACACATAAACACACACACACACACACACACACACACACACACACACACACACACACATACACACATATAGACATCATCGTGAAAATGTTAAAATTGGATTCTTGGGACCTTAAAACGTGGTCATTTACTAAAATCTCGATATGTGATTTTTAGCACGATCCGTATACTTCACTTACCAAGGGTAGCGGGATGTAAAAATAACCAAAGATTGTAAATGTAAACAAATTCAAGTACAAACAATAATATATTTTGATAAATTGATCACTAAATAAATATAATTCAACAGGACTTATTACACATTTCTGGGTGTGCAATCTGCTTTCATTCGGTACTAACGATACATCTGCGCCCCCTGTGAAATTTTGCGTCACAAGCCCAAGCTTCATGGGCTTCTAGGATAATACGCCACTGCTTACTATCCATCACCGCACGGGCTTTCAAGCTGTTGTGGAAAGAGAAAGAGCACCACAAAGGTTATTTTTATGCTATTTGAAAATTGGAAATAATTTACAAATTTGATCAGTTGATCAGTTAGATTCGAACTCGGCTCAGTGGGACCACAACCAGTCACTTAACGTTCATAGCCACGTGACCAGAATAAAAATAAAAAAGTTGCTGCTATCGATACTGATTCATGCAAAACACTTTATGTTGAATAACTTTAAATCATAAAAATTATATTTAGATTCCTATGAAATTAAATGCTTCAATTTGTATTCAAAATGCATGTATTAAACACTTCTAACTTCATACTAGTTTACTGATAATTTGCCATTATTGTAATCCATTCGAAACCCATGTATACCATTTAATCGCCCTATAAATATCATCTAACATTTATGCAAACATCCAACTATTTATATTCATCATATACTCGCATGTTCTGTCTTTGTTCTCTCTTTGACTGCATCTGGTCACGTAATAGTCGCTTCGCAATAAGCTATTGATAACACAAGAAGTCACATTGGCACAGTCGGTAAGACAGGAAACATATATTGGATTACCGACTCCACAGACAGGGTTGGGGATGTAATCCAAGAAGGGATAATCATACACACTTGCGGGTAGATTTGGTTACAAAGAAATGTCTTCATTAGGGCAAGAATTTGTATGACATCGTGAAGTTTGTTACAGAAAAGGAGGCAAAAGTACCGTCTAGCAATTGGGAATATGTGTTTATACCGGGAGTCCACAGAAAGCGGGCTATCCGTGTTAACTTCTTTATTTATAAATATATCGAATTGAAAATTAATATGCGTAACCTTAATATATGTGGCATCATTTTTATGTATAAATGCAAACATATCATTTCCGGTTCAACCGGAGGTGAGGGTGACATGTTTATAAATTTTTTAATTTAATATTTTTTTTTTCTAATACAAAAAACTAATAATTTAAAAGTTTTGAAAATTGGATTATTTATACTTATGACTTTGACTATGATCTTAACAAGTTGGTGTCTCTGCCCACTTTTGAGCAAAAGTCATATATAGCCACATTTGGGTAGAAGTTCAAAATTTTCAATTTTTTTAGTTACTTTTAATATGATGATTTCAAATTTTGAAACCACAGGTCGATTTCAGTTTTCGTTCTCGAGATACTTGTGCCCAAAATTTTACTCCAAAAGAATCCTTTTTTGGGTTGTAATCAATATTGAGCAAATATTTGCCAACCCGAGTGCCAACCCAAAAAAACCTATCCGGATTAAAAAAAAAGACACTTAAAAAACCAGCCCTGCTGTATTTCAAAACACTTAAAAACCCAATTAATGGGGAATTTTGATTCAGACCGACATCAAATTTAAAACTTTACATAAACCAATTTTTTTAAATATTTTTAAATGAAAGTTCGTTTTTAAAGCAATTCGTGGTATGAAAAAGTCATAATTGTTTTTTCTTTAGCTGCATTTGATTTTTAAAGAAACCTATAGCTATCTTTCTCACACTAGTTTCTGTAATAGGCTGCGCGAGAAAGATACCAATAGTGTGACGTCATCTGTGGCCTGGAAATAAATTGAAATATCTCGCAAAGCAATTATTAAAAAAAAATGTTTTTTTTTATTTTAATCGTTATTTATTGAGTAATACTTAAAGGATAAAATGTACATTTTATTATTTTTTGTTATGGTTTATGGGCCTATTACTTCTATTTTTTTAAAATAGCACTCAACCCATAAGTAATCTCTGCTTACCTTTTCCATGTCAGCTTTGAGAATCCGTGAGGTGACATCCGGTAAATGTTTAGATTAGAAATACGTACATATTTTACTTTGACTTGTTACACGTAATACGTCAACCGCTCCAACCAAGAGTCGGACTGCACCGAAGCAACACACATGGTTTATTAGAAAATCACGATTACGTGTTTACGTGGAATACTCTCACGAAACCGGTTTGCTTTCGTGTCATCGACTGTAGACATATCGTCGTTACCGAAATCTGCGAATAACAGCAGAGTGGAACACTCAGAAGTGGGTAAACATGAATATAATGTAATACAGTAGCAGTTTATTATAGCACTTAGATATTTGTGAAAAAAGTGTTGATATTATTTCTTCAGTTTTACAAATAAATGAAACATCTAAACAATGTTTCAATCTGTTATGGTTTTATGTTTCTGCTTTCTTCTTTCTAATGTATCGTTTTGTGTGGCTGCGTATCTGTATCTGGTTTCATTTGTTTATACTTGTGGTTTTTGTTTGTTTTTTTGCTAGTTTAATAGTATTGCGGCTAGCCAACATCCATGAGAATGAAGGAAAGTAGAGACAACACATGTCAGAGTAAAGCAGCATGTGTATATGTAGCGTTTGTGTCGTGATGACATACATAATTACCACATTTATCTGATATCATAATCTGCAGGCGTCACTTTTTATTAAGGCATGTTTATCATTTCTGTTTAATTACTACGAGGTTTTCAACATTTAAATTAAATTTTCACAAAAAGGAAAATTGGAAATTTCATATTTTAAATTGCTTCATAAAGCGTTCCAATGTCACTTTAATAAGAATTATGAAATTAAAATTACATCATCAAACGTATTAACCATATGTCTGAGAATAACAGTAATAATTCTGTAGTAAATAATATATTTTATTTATTTATTGCTAGTTTTATTATCCCAGTATATACAAGATCTTAATGAAAAAGCGGGCCATAGGCGTTTAACATGGGAACTCAGTTTTCTTTTCGCAAAACTTCCCATTTAATTTTAGACAAAAAAAATTCATTTAAAATTTTATAAATATAGGTAGCTCATTTATAGTAGTAGCCATGGAATTTAAACAAAATTATGTACTAAGAAACGTATATTTTTATTTTGCAAGTTACAAAATAAATACAAATAAAATATGTTCAGTGATTTAGAATATAAACATAAGAACAAAATATGTTTACGGACTTTAGTGTAGAATATAATTATCTGTAATTTTTATTTGAAAATAGAATTTTTGACGTTCATACGATATGCATTTCTTTATAATTTTGTTTCAATATCATGGCTATCATTATAAATGAACAATATTTATAAAATTTTAAATTAATTTTATGGGTTACTAACCATGAAAAATAAAATTTGTTTAGTGATTTAGATGTAGAATTTAATTATCTACAAAATTTATTTTCATTTTTGCCTAAAATTAATTGGGAAGTTTTGCACAAGAAAAAACTGATCTCCCATGTTAAACGCCTATGGCCCGCTTTTTAATTAAAACCTTTTAAATGACACTTTATATTTTCTGAGACTTGGTAACACACAATTCCGAATATTTCCTAATATCCATGTTACGTAACTTAAATGATAGCCACTACAATAAAGTTGAGTTATTCACATAAAAATACTAAAAAACATATTTATAAACCTAAAACATTGATTTACATGTTGCGTAATATTAACTGTTTAAGAAAAGGGCTGTTATGATCTCCGGAAATGTTGAATAATTTCTCTTTACCCCCTACGGTCCCGCGTTATATTTACAACTAAAGAAGAGAAAATTGTTCGCGAAATAAGTTAGTTTTTATTGTCACGTCACTTTAAGGTTATCAATTATTATATTAACCTTAGATTGCATAATATTCAATTATTGAACAATAATAACTCTATTTCGTCATAATTGAATACAGTTTTGCCCTGTTTCTAATGCTCTGTAGTTTCATACTTTACAAGCAGCATATTCCCACTTTCATCGTGTTGTAGGGAAGTGATAATAAGTCCCTGTTTCAATCTTCCTCTTGGAAATATTACTTCTTCCCGCCATTTTTTTCATAATTAAAGCTTGAGGACGAGACGGACGTCAAGACACGAGATTAAAGTCCCTCCCCTGCACTTCGCGTCCATCGTCCGGACTGCTCCGGGTTTTTCAATCCGGAATCCAATTCCGCACGACGTCACGACGCTCCGGAGGAAACGGGAATTACTTCTGTGTCTTTTACTTGTGAATTAAACCACTTGACAGACCGTGTTTGCGATAGAATGCGATCATTATAAGAAGAAAAGTAATTTTCCTTTTCAAACAAATAAAACAGAGATAACATTATTCAGAATGGGAGAAAATATTCCGCAAAATGGGAACGCATTAATCACACGAGAAATAACATCGTCAGTTCTTTTACTGGTTTTGTTTCCACTATTTTGTTGTAGCGCAAATGGTTAACTACCTTATATTTCATAGAAAATAAATGGGTTCTTATGTCACACCAGGGTGATTTAGAATATTATCTACCTAGCCATGAAGGAAAACAAACGAACTTAAATTAATATGTAATTTATTTAGTTGCTTCTGAATTCTCCACATCTATTTCCAATCACTAAGGCCAGTACTACGAACGCACTATGAAAATAATAGCGATATTATTAAGCGCTTGTACATTATATTTTCATCTTTCGTTCTGTGTTCTGTTAAAATAAAATCTTAAACATGTTTGATGTTTTCATTAGTTCTTGTTTCTTGCTTCCGAAGGCCTCCGCTCTTTCGATTTCTGGTTTCTTCGAAATTGTTCTATACCTTAATTATACTGTAATAGTATATTACAACCGAGGTGGGAGATGTTTCATTACAGTCGAGGGTTTTTATAGATTACCGAGAGGCGAAGCCTCGAGGTCAAATGCAGTGCGAGGCTGTGATGAAACTCCCACCGAGGTATATATAAAATATTGACAATCATCCTATTTTTAAATTAACAATTTTCAAAATAAATAAATAAATCAGGTATAATCTTTAATTTTATTACAGCGGTAATAATAAACAAGGGTTGAATTCAGAATAACACAGGAATAGTTTATTACCAACTTAACCCACGACTGTATAATAATAAATATGGAATAAGACTTAACTCCAGAATAAACTCTGCATAAATGTTATGTTAACACAGGTTAAACGATATTCTCTATTCTCGGACTACTTAATTTGGAAATAGACATATATATATATATACATGACAATGTTGCTAGGCATCCCTACATAAACATTTCCCACCCAAGAGATTGTCGTTGCAATTAGTAATGACGTATTTCCCAACCTCTAAAATATTAGGAATTGACATATTACAATAATGATTGTGAATACCACACCTTCTCCATAATACATTCCATTCGCCCTTTCATGAAAAACTTTTTTCTCCATTGCCTTCTTTGTAAGGATCAAGTATAATGCTATTTCACTTCACTAATTAAACCTTTGCAGAAACATCAAAACATTTTAAGAACTAGGCAGCAAAATATTAAGTACAATTTCTCGTATTTTTTTTCATGGATAGGTAATTTTTTACCTAATATTCCAAATTACCCTCTCATTTAAGGGTCTACTCTACCCCGAACATAAAGGTGGTCTGTGCTTACAAATTCTGAGAGACAAATTTTTAGATTGCTAAAAAAATTTAATTAATAAAAATCATAACATTTTTTTAAATTCAAATTTCAAAGTATTTATTTTTATTGCAAGTCAAGCAAAATGATCACGCGACTAACATGGCAAATGAATGATATGATTAACTTTTCTATATACAGCGTGTTACTTAAGTAAGCGTGTAACGCTTAACCCATGATGGAACTAATCCCGTAGATAGTAAATCTGACAATATTTTTTTTACATGCTTCTATACGAACTGGAGCCTTTTAAATCTGACCAATTAGGTCATGGTTAAAATTTTTGTAAAATAATAATAATCAATGTGTTATCTGGAAAAACTGTTGATTGTCAAAACTGAAGTGAAACGCTATTTGCATTGGCATATAATTTATATTGAATATCAAAATGCGAATTAACGAGAAACATGTAGTTTTTCATTGTGAAAGTGTCAAATACCTTATTATCTGTCCTGACAACCAACACTTTTTCTAGTGAACACCTTGATTATTATTTTTTTAACAAAATTTTGAACTATGAAGTAATTGGTTAGTTTTAAGGGACTTAAGTTCTTATAGAAAGCAAGTAAAACAAAAATTATTTGTAGATCTACTATCTATGAGGTTAGATCTACCATTGGGTATGCGTTGCACGCTGACTAAAATAACACCTTGTATTTTTTTTTATTAAATAACAATTCTTTGTCCAAAAATGTCTTAATAACATCATTTACACCATTTCATTGTAAATAAATATGGCATAGAGAAATATTTTAACCTTGGAATAGTGTAAATGGCATTGTTTTCGGTTACTGTCGAAAAATATTTGTCATTGTTGAGCAATTACAAAATTTATTCTCTTCAGTTACCACTGTATTGTATTTTGTGGTTCACCACATATAATTATGTTTAAAATAACATTAATTTTCACATACTTCTGTAAGCAGATGACTCATGAAAAAATCTAAGCGACATCTGCCCGAAAGAACTTCACACATAAAAAACAAAAGAGCAATGCCACACATAAACCGCCATACTTCCCAGAAACATATAAATAAATGTCTTTCTCCAGATAATTAAAATAAACTAATCAGAGAAAATTGTGGAATTCCTGCTGTTTACTCCACAAAGGAACACAGGAACTCAATTCAGGACAGTGACGAATGCCGTGACGAATATTATCGAAGATTGACGAAACCGCTCGAAAGGATTAAGATCTGGTTTGTTATTAAATTACGAGAGAACTAATTGTGTTTATTAACGTAAATCGCACAGCATGACACACTAATTGCGACGTTACTCGTTTCACATTCGTCTTTGAGAAATGACAGCGATTTGTCGGAAAGGTCAGATGATTCGCCCAGTGGCGACTCGTGACCAAGGATGATTTATTTTCTTCTCCGACTAAAATAAGATTTATCTTCATTAAAACTGATCTTAAACTAAGTATTTTACATGCCAAATCTGACAACGAAAAAATAAACAATGATTAATAAGAACACAAAAAATTCACTTTATTTCATTTCTAAAATCTTTCGTGCGACACTGAAGAATTGTGGAGTAGAAGCAAAACAAATTTAATGAGAGAGTAACAGAGATGTATACGTACGATTCTAATGATACATGATGAAAATAAAAGTCACTTACACTCACATCCTCAGAAGGCGGTGACATTTTGCGTTAAGAGCAGCACAATTTACTCCGAGCTATAATTACATATATCGTTGCGTAGATTTGCAATCTGCAAATGGTCGAATGTGTATATAATTATTTTACTTCCATAGCAGTGCGTTAACTTAGAAAGCTAGAAAACGGGGTTCAAATGATGCAGTGGAAAATTATGAATAAATACATCACACATCACTGCCCAGTAATATTCGTTTTCTGCTTATATACGAAATGTTTATATTTCTCACTTTAAAAATGTTAGGTATGTAGAATATTGTGACGAATCTGAACCTAAATTCAAGAATGGAGTCAAATAATTTAGAACCACACCAGTAAAAAGTATAACTAAAGGTTAATATATAAAGCAAAGAATCAGTCAAGATGTCAAATTAGTTTGTTAGTTAGCAGCCGGTAAAAATATAGTTATTGAGCGGTATGTAGTACGTAGAGAAGATCTAAAGAATTCATGAATTCAAGAAAGGGCGGTATTTTCTAGTTTAGAGATTCTAGAAATGGTTAACTCGATTCTTATAGGAAATGAAAAGATGATTCAAATTCCGTAGGTAATCAAAAAATGTCATCAGTGAGCGGAACCTAGAATAGAAACTTTGTAAAAAGAAATGGTATACTCGTAGGTAATTTCGATATTGTAGAATCTTTGTAGACTTAGACATGATCATTCTACAAATGATTAATAGCTCTTTTACCCGAAATCCAATGTAATTTTTTAACAAAGTAACAAATAAGTATATTGTAGCTTGATAATATTATAATTATAAAATTCAAGTGCAATAACTAAAAAAAAAAAAAAAAAAAAAAAAAAAAAAGTGTCCCATATTTTACAAATATAAGCAGAGAAAATTTCATCTCTACGTTTATGAAAGCTCTACGTTTATGGAAGATAGTGTCGTTTTTTATTTCCAACTTTTCTGTGACATGTTTATTTATAATTAGAAACAAAAAAACTCGCAATTTATTTTTAAATTATAGTTCCTTTATCTACCATTAGAGAGCTATTTTTACTATTTCACTTACTGAGATATATAAAGGTTCGTCCTATTTATTGTACAAAAAAAAAGTAATTTGTCATGTCAACGTGTCGCTCGAGATAAAAAGACGTAGAAAGAAATGGCAATGTAATAAATAAGACAATGTAACGCATGATATATGATACGGAAAAAATTCAAATTTTGGGGAAATGTGTCAATTTATTTTGATCTGTTATTGTGGAATAAATATTTTATCTCGCAATAAACAGTGAAATCATCGCCAGTAAAATTAGAATTGTGATCTAGATCAGTCGTTAAATGTTTATGAGAGCCAGATTTATCATTAGACATTATGTGATACACATTTAACACATGCATGATATAAATAAGTAAGGTACATTACATATTCCTTTCATATCATATAAATAAATACATGCATTATACATTACACTCTTACATTTTTCTCATAATAATTGTGTATTTCGCCAATTTTAATTCTATACTGTTATTTATACAAAAAAAATGCATTCCTGGGGCCTGTTTTCATTTACAAATTTTACACCGTTATTCATCTAAATTTTGAAAATAAAATATTATTTGCATAAAATGAAAAATGGTTACAATGAGATTTACAATTATAACAAACAGAAAAAGAATTTATTGTATGGTGAAAAAAAAATACACAAATAAAAATCATCAATTTCCTAGACAAAATTTCAAGCTTTTTCTTATATTATAATGTTCCGTATTCAATTCAAACACTATAAAGATATAATACAGTGTTTCTCAACCTTTTCGATACCATGCCTCCTTTTAATAAATAATAATATTTATAATAAATAAATATATATATATATATATATATATATATATATATATATATATATATATATATAACTTGTAATGTAGAGAAATGAGAGTTGCACCGTTTCTATGTGCTAGTTATTTTAGATTATATGTTAAAAGTTTTCTAGATAAACTTTCATTTTTGTATAATAATACTTATTAAAATTAACTAACTTTAAAATTAAGAGCCTCCTCTAAGAATCGCATATCCCCCAAGGGGGGCATGTCTCACTAGTTGAGAACCATTGATATAATATCCTTCCCTTTGAACAAACATGTCACACAAAATATTTAAATATGTCAAGAAAACCTCATGTAATTAAATTTTATTAATATTATTCTAAATTATTTCTTACTTTTGTAATGTGAGGTGTTGGTCGTTCCCTTTTATGGTATTATAAAAATGATTGAGAATTTTATTCCGCAGTTTAATAAGGTCATTTTCGTGTCGACATAAAACAAGCAAATCAATAATCACCGTTTATAATGGCAATAATTTCAAATAACCTTGCAAGAAAATATTCCTATAATTACTCGTATTTGTTTCTGTAATTATTTGCAAGTCAGTTATAGGCCAGGGATCTTACAAAGAAAAATGAAAATAATCTTTAAGATTATAAAGCAGAAATAAAAATGAACATTAAGAGAACAACGAACAAAGTAATACGTATATTATAATTATAAAACATTTTTCTTCTGACCTTATTATCATGGATATAGAAATTTGAATGTTATCTTTACAGTTAAGCAAGGGTGAAGAAGTTAATACTTGGATGGGGAAACACGTAAAACGTTGAGGCTATTGGGCCTTTTTTGGGTAATTTATTTTTATTCCCGAGTGGCATTCAAAACAACACATAACTTTAAGGTCTTAATTAAAAATTTGAAATTGCAATGGCACATTTTATTTTAAAATTGTACAAAAAAAATCTAGAAGTATTTATGCTCTAAATACTCGTAACTAAAAAATAATAACCCATGGCTTGTGACTAGTTTCGGTTTTGGGAATTCGAATTTGAATTTAACTCATATGAAGTAAATTAATACAAATTAATTATTATACAGAAACAACCTTTGTCCTTTGTCCTTTTATAATGCATTCTGTAAGAAAGCTGTGGAATGCCCCAGGATGACATCTGGTAAAATGGAGGATATGGAGAATGAACGTTTACATCCTTTGTTAGAAGAAAAACTACATTTAATTTACATACCTATTCTCTATTCATGCCTTTATTACAGTGGAAAATGGATACGCACCTGAAACAAAAAATGAAATTATTAAAATGCATTTTATTTATTTTATTAGTCAATGTTTTAGTTATTAACAAAATAATTTAATACGTAGGTTTACAGTACAATGAGTACAGATATTTTATCCACAAGCACACGAGGGAAGTTCTAAAGTTTCTGCGAGTGGATAAAATATCTTTACTCTCGAGTCGAGTAGCATTAGTATTAGTATATTACATCCGAGGTGAGAGATGTTTCATTACAGCCGAAGGCTTATGTATATTACCTATTACTCTATTACCGAGAAACGAAGCCTTGAGGTGAGATAAAGCGCGAGGCTGTGATGAAACTCCCACCGAGCTTATGTATACTATTTTATTTACAATCAGCCTCATTTTAAATCAATATTTTTCAAAATAAATCAATGAGTTATAACCTTCAATTTTATTAATATTTTTGATAGCTCTCTTAAAATTTGTTTTAGCCTACTTTATTATAAAGATCTATGACAATGTTGCTAGGCAACCTCTACATAAACATTTCCAACCAAAGAGATGGAAGTGAAATCTGTTATTTCTAACCCAAGAGATTGTCATTAAAGTTACAAATGACGTATTTCTCAACCTCCAAAAGGTTAAGAATCAGTATATTACTATAATGATTATGAATAAACAATTTTTAATTTTTCCAATAGTTATAAGTAGGGGTAAATTTCTCGACTGTATTAACAATTATTCGAAATGTCAGTCTCACCGCATTTATTCTACTAGCGTCTGCTCTAGCCGGTGAACTAGATTGGATCACGAAAACGAACAACTGTTGGTCGTCAGGCAATTCAACCAAACACAACAATAACCGCATCTAACGCACAAAAACTCATTTTAGAAAATGCGGAGTGAGTTTTGTGCGTTAGGTGGTTATTGTTGTTAAATTTAGTTGAATTGCAAGAGTGAATTTTATTAGTTAGGTGAGACTATTGTTGTTACAGACAGCTAAATCGAAAATATTTGTACACCGGCTAGACGCTACTTATCCTTAGAAAACCTTCATCCTTACAATTTCATAACCATAAATTCATGAAGGTACAAATAAATACATTCGGTTATACATTCAGTTTTATTTACATCATACAAAAATTACATGACTTTTGCATTATGCCCGCCCGAAAACAATTGTCTTAGTTGTGTGTAGTTAATCTCAGTTACAATGGGGAAGTTTAGCATGGTAAAAATTCTACATAACATACTATTTTCTCACAAATATAACACAAATGACTGCTGAAATTGAAATTAAAAATTAAAATTATTGCTCCATTTATTTATAATTAATATTTTTTGGGTAAACTTTAAGTACGTCACAAGTCAGTTATGCGCAAACTCAGACAGAACGGTGAAATCGAACCACTTGAACGTAGGTCGTAACAAAGCGTAAAAGCGCTTCACTGGTAACCGCCACCGCGTGCGTCAGTGTACAAGTCGACATACGTTGCGCCAAGCCTCTTCCGATGTCATCACAGCTTAAAATCGGCGTTTCCGGAAAATCTGGGCATTTTTGAAAAAAATAATACATGTTACATCATTTTTCAAGTCATTTCCCATGGAATAAAAATATTTAAAAAAATCGCTAAACTTCCCCATTGTTCTCTGTTTAAATTTGTTGAATAATGAAAACATATATGTACATATATTGCAAACTATTTATTTAATTAAATTATAATACATTTTATACAAAATTGACATTTCACACTTTTTTTTAATCAATCCTTTTTTTCTAATGTTTGTTGCCCACTTGATTTTTTATTTAATAAATTTTTATTAACCTACTACAAAATTTAATAATTATAGTATACGTAAAGACATAAGACATTTGATTGTTTCGCCACACCTAAACAGAGTAAAAGTATGTTTTATTCTTTTCTTTGTTGATTTTGACAGTTTAATATTCGTACTCGAGTTGGCTGTTGTGTTGGCATATTAAAACCAAATTGAATTTGCTAGTTGCGTGTTATATACAAAACAAAGCAAAGCTTTTCTCCTTCTGTGGAAAATCTTTCGTGTGAATGGTTTAATAATGGCCGAGGAAGTGAAATTTATTTCAGGCTGACATAACTGAACAGGAAGACGCGGAGCTGCAAGGGCCGTTAAAATGCACCGATAAATTAAGTATGACGGGTCTGCACAAACACACAACACCACAACTGTTTTATGACGTCATTTGTCACAGTTGTAAAATACGTGCGACAGATTGTAATCACGTGGTACGGCCCAACGGCTGCATTTGCATTTTTACGCAATCATAATTACTCACTTGCTGCAAGAAATTAATTTATGTTGCCAAAAAGACACAAGCGGGACGTTCATTCTACTTCATTTACAAAGGAGCTCGTTTTGTGGTTGCAACATTCAACATCATAACTTTATTTATAACCGTTTTCAAGTCATCATAAAAACTTTTTTTAGTCTTTAAAAATAAATCAATCGATAAATTGATGCTTTTACAAGAAAGCGAAAGTTGAGCTTAAAATACGTTTCATATTAATGGAACGGTTCTCTGTTCCAGATTATTAAAACTTTTAATAGACTTCAGATCAAACAATCCAAATTCATTACATAACTTTACACATATTTTTATTATTATTATAATGAACACTATCTACTAATGAATTCGAGTTGTAGTATTGTTTACCACTGCCGTACTTACTTTCAGCAGGATAAATGCTTTCTTCCACGATATCCAATTTGGATTGGAAGCATTGAAAGTAGTCGTTTGTTTAATTAGATTTCAATTTTTCTGTTTCTTTTTGCCACAATAAGAATTCAAATCATTTAGAAAATGAAACGACAGTAAGTATTTGTGGCAAAATCATTTAGAAAATTAAACGACAGTAAGTATTTGTGGCACAATATCTACAAAAATCTTAACAATATTTCGGGAGAACCGAAACGGAGACTCCCGCAGATTAAATTAGAAATAAATAAATATATCACCACGATATATTGGCCATTTCTGGATGTACCATTCAGAGTACTTTACGTAGACGTCACCTACAAAGCTGTCGCGAAGAGAGAACTAACTATAGGGGTCACTTTGGTACTATTCGAAACTTGGAAATAATTTTCATTTTTGATGTCGGTTGGATTCAAACCCGAACCACAACCGGTAACATAGCCTTCTAAGCCACGCAATAAAATTAAGTACCTCTTGTTTTGTATTATCTTTCGTTTAGTTGTTGATGACGTCGGCAGCAAACAGAAGGGTGCTCGACCTTCCTCGCGCATGTGAAGGCGGCGTTATCAGGACGGTTGTTCAACCCGCTCACCGTTTTGATTTTTATGCGGCCGTAAAATCACCATAAAGCCCGACCTTGTTTGCTCGCTACTCCCAACACACAATATGGATACGACTACACGCAAGGACATAAGACAATGACGAAGATTAAAAACAGAAACTATTAATTATATAATGAGTTATTGTCTTATTTGAATCACAGATTAATAAATATAAACCATATATGAAATAAGATTCATATAAGAATTCCTTTTATAAATCGTTGTGTAGTGTGTGTGTATTAACTATAGCACTGGTTACACACCACTGTGGCCTAGTGGTTTCGAGCTCTTTAGAAGCTGCAAGTCCCTTGCAAAATTCAAATAAATTTACAATGATATACTTACCCAATCTGATTTTATTTGCAAATTTCAGTAATAACGATAAGATTCTAATTGTTCATGAAACTTATCAAGTGCCACCTCACGGACACTCAAAGTTGTCATGGAGAGGATATAAAACAACTAATAATTATAAATTTCCCTCGGAAAGTCAGCGATGCACATTGCACAGCGCTGTTGGGCAATGCTGAAGCTATTTGATTATATTTACTGCTCTTCTCAATATTTAGATATATTTTTAGTTTGTAATTATTCTAAACAAACAATGAAAACTCGAGCTGTGATAGTCATTTTTATATTTTTTGAAAAAATATAAATAAAACAAAAAAAAAACGACTACAATGGTATAATTTTACGAGCGTGAGTTTTGTGTATCCGATTAGATTATGTTAAGGTATGTTTACAAAAGTTGTGAACTAAAAACATGCGTATTAACGTACTTTGCCGAAACAAATTCATTTGTTCTAATTTAATTCGTTGTTGATAAATATAACCCTATCGTATTAACAATATTATTAAAATGTTATTTATTTAAAAAAATATGACATTTCTAGAAAAAATCACATAAATGTACCACTAACATTTTTTTATATATAATAAAACAACATAATATAAACTCTTTACCTTAACCATTATCTCCCATTATTTTCATTTGAGTACACAATCAAAAGCTACCCCGTAGGTTCATCTGTTGGCCAATATCGGAGTTTTAAATGTGAGGACCAATAGTACTTTTCAATTTTCCTTACTAGAATCTCCTTAGCGTGACGTATTTGTAAATGCTGCGTTATTTAGCGTACAATAGCAAGCAGCTTGTTACCAAATACTCGTAGGTAATTAGTTTATATCATATAAAAAATATTTATCGTTATATAGCTAGGTTTATTGCATGTTAACATATTGTTATACGTATAGTGATGCGTGTTATAGCTTATTTTCAAGAAAGTAATTAATACCTTACTACAGGTAAGTCGATAAATTTGTGTGTAATCATCACAATTCAAAGCGATCCGTTTACAGGCACACTCTTGGGAGTTTCACTGAGCTAGCTTTCATGTAACTTGCAGCTTGTTATGGAATATACCTATGGAATACCTCTCCTCTCAATTTTTAAAGTGGGAAAAGATATCGTTATTTGCAAAGTGCCTTAAAAGACATTGTAAAGTCACTCCCTGCATAGAAAGAGATTGTTTGAGAAAATATCATGCATACATTATTAAATCAAATATAATAATAAAATACCTTTCTTCACAAATTATTTTTTATTTTCAATATGTACATTTCGATTGCAATGCAATTATAACATAAATTATTACATATTACTTAAATGGTTTTAAGTTAATTTATTTTTAAATAAAATCTGTTCCATTACTTTGATTATTTTATATTACATTATCCCATTGTACTCATTTGAGTACACATGAACCTAAAATTTTCGAATAGGGGTTGCATTTGACTTTTTGCTTAAAATAGGGCTATTCCAAAGTCACAGCCATAAAAATAACTTTTCTTTTTGGAAAAAAGTCCGTGGGTCTTAATGGCTTAAGACAACAAAATTAAACAAAAGTGAATTTATTATCTGTGCCTGTGCATATATTGCAAGTCTTTGAATTTATCGATATTTCGAAGCACTATACTTACAAAAATGTAGAACAAATATTAATTTTCTTGACAATTTTTACATACTATGATTGCAAGATCTAAAGAAATAAGTTTTGCATACTAGATAATTTACAATAAACACTTTTAATTCTGATATATCGATGTCGTATATTTATTTGCCTACCATTACATATTTTTGAATATTGCCAATATCTTTCCAAACAAACTAAGCCTTACACGTTCTTTTTCGTCAGATATATTGATAAATAATCATTACCTCTTTTTAACTCATTTTATGTCTAAACATTGTTACATACCCGAGAAATACCGGGTGCGGCACGGGAACCGGACGTTTTTGGAATAAACAGAACTGCTCTATTTTTTAATGAAAAAATTATTCATTGACAGAATTGTGTACGTGAAAACATTTAATTTTGTTATTTAAGTACGTAAAATTATAAATTATTAAATGGTGTCCATTTTCACGGAGGCAAATTTGAAGGCGCTCTCTGAAGTTGGCCTCTACTCTCTCTAACAGTCGGTCAATTGCTGTCGAAGATGACATAGAGCTGGTTTTTCCAAAATTAATTGTTAGGTCCCGTACACATTGGCGAGCGGTAAGCGGTGAGCGGTGGGCTGTGTGCGGTGAGCGGTGAGCGGTAATGGCGCGCGGCATCGCTCATCTTTAGGTTGACTTGAAATGCAAGCGGTACCGCTCAGTCTTAAATGGTAAATAAAAGAATTAAGATGTCGAAAATGTGTTCTGGCGAAAAAGATATTAGAGAAGTATTAATATCAGAGGTGCAGACAAGACCTGCATTATGAAATGATCAAGATCCTAAATATAAAAAGACAGATGTTACATCCAAACTATGGCTAGAAGTGGGAAAGTGGGACTGTCATCCGTAGAAATTCATAGAATCTTGTCGGATTTATGCGAAGCCCAGAGTATAAATGATGAAATTCACCATATAAAGAACGAAGTTGGTTCAACTTATAGATTCCTTGTCTTTTCTTTACCTTCTTTTTTAACACTAATCTTGTTAATCTAGGATTTTCCAATAATAAAATAATTTTTCTCGACGTCAACATCGTAGTAGTTGAACGAAACTAACACTTCAATGCTTTACCAATATATACACGACACCGCTCATCGCTCAACGCTCACGGTTTACCGTTCGCCAATGTGTACGCGCCCTTAGATGGTGGTACAGAGGTTATAGTATATTTTTTATTTATTTATTTATCGGGCCACACAACAGGACAAAATCCCAATAACAGTGTAGCACTAAATAATTTAACAAAATTGGTTACACTGTTGTCATAAATAATATCTATAAATTTACATTACAGTGAATTAGAAAAATATAAAAACATTGCAAAATTTTAAAGACAGTGAATATGTATAAATGATTTGAATGATCTAAGTGTACAACTAAAAATATCAGGAAAATTAGGAACTAATGAACATTTATTATAAGTGGATATCATTCTAAGAATGGGAGCATTAATAGCAGAATTAGTTGACAGTGCATAAGTGTCATTGAATCGTACTGTTGAAATTTTGTCGATAAAGTTTTTCTTAGTGTAGTTATCGTAATTTGTTTTATTTGAATAGTGTGAAAGTTTGTTGGATATGTCACATTTTTTGTTGTAACTGAGGTTTACCTAGTTTTTATAACAAGATTCTTATTTTGTTATATGAATAAGGGTTACTTTTGTGCATTATCAGTTGTTTATGCACTTTGCTTGCATCGCTGCGAAATTTGAAAGCGTGTCATTTTATGCACCCACAAAATCGAGAGAAATGACACGGACAAGAAATTTTTCGATACAAACAACACAGTTTTGTTTTAAGTACTTTATCATTGTTTTAGAAGAGAAATTAGTATTTTTGAATTGTATTTTGTTGTTTCTTCATTTATTATAAAATAATTTATTTTTATTGCAAGGATACTTAAATTTTTTACGTTTTCAAATATAATTAAGAAATATTAGTTTTACTTGTGTTTTTATATCCTCAATACTATAAAATAAAGTTATCCTTTGTTCAATATTGTGTTAATATATAATACATCAGTGCTATCTCGTTTTCATACACCGTGTAATCTAACTCAGCTTAATCGGGATAGATGGCATTTTGCAAATTTGTATATTTTTTTCATTTTTGTTACGGCTTTTCAATAAATATTTTTTTCGCAGTACATTACTCAGAAATTTGTATATTAGTACAGTACTTGAAAGGTACAGAAAGCTAGAAGCCGAAAAGTTTATACACCGAAAAAATACAGTAGGTAGTTCGAATCTTGGGATATTATTTACTCCTCTTTACCGACGCCGAGTTAAACAGAGTTCATATTATTTTAATCGCAATCATAATTACACTTCTTATATAAAAAAGAAAGAAATATGCAGCAAATAAGTGTGTCAGATGAAATCTGGAAAATAAATGGTTTAGTATCTTTCTATTGCAAGAATGTTTTGAAAAGTGTACAATTAATTTCATTTCACATGCATTTCGTTCCATAAGTAACTTAATATAAGATAAAATAAATTAGTCTTGGAAGTGTTACAAGCGTGAAATAAGCTGTATTGTATTCCCATGTCATCCTTTATACATTTGAAGGTACCTCCTCACATGATTCCCTGCTTGCTAGATCTCTCGCTGATAAGTGTATGATTGATTACAAGATCACGTGACCAAGCTGTCCGTGTCTCTGCCACGGTTTTTTTCTTGACGAGTGCATTTTCTTTTCAGCCTGTAAATCGATCTGTTTGTAGCGTTTTATTTGATCAAAGCAGGCTCGTATGAAAGCAAGATTGTATATCGCAGATAGCTCGGGATTATTGCGTTCTTAAAATGTTCACTTGGAGATACGATGTGGCAATAAATAAACCAACATGGCATAAAAAGCCAAACGCCATCAAAACGAGAAGTAAGTGTATGTAAAACCGAGCAGAACAAATTCGTTTCAACTCTAATGATACACGAGATATACAAGAAGGATAAATATATTCAACAAATCTTTGACGTTGTATATAACTAAAGATATTTTTATATTCACATATACTAAAGAGTAATTTATAATGGAAAGTTATACTTTTGACGTCACACGAAAGAAAGAGAGAGTTGATGTAAAAGTTGAGATGGAAGATCATAATACAAACAAACCATCACACGTTTTAAAGTTCTGTCTTCTGTCACTTGTGTTTTGATATTTGAGTACTACATAATTCCATGTCTTCGGATGGCTGTGGAAACTTAAAGAATTTCTCATTTGTTCTTTACAAATATAGCTGCAGCAGTGTTGCCAACTGGCGGGAAATTTCCCGTTTTGTGGGGAAATTTTACCTTTAAAAGGGAAAAAGGGAAATTGACTCTAAAAACGGGAAATTTTTATATTAAACGCTGTTCTATATAATGATTGCCTATTTGGCATTATTTTGTATAACTTATTTAAGTAATTTCGAATTAAATATTAAAAATTTAATAATAACTGTGCTGCCATCACCTGTTCATCACATAACTTGAAAATTATACAGTGGCTCAGTTGGAAAACAAATTAGTGATTTGTGATACCAATAGCAATAACAAATTTATTCTTGTCAAACGAACAAAGTCAAAGTTGTCTCTCAGCTCAGAGAAAACACATTTGGTGTGACGTCTATACAGGGTGTCTCAGGACGAGCTTACGCTATCTATATTTTAAATACTATTTATTATAATTTAACGAAATTTGGTATCTAGGGGTTATCCAACATGCCCGTTTTAACTAAAATATTTTCAAAGCGGTAGCACTTCCGGTTTGACCGGAAATTGACCTCAACTTTCTTAATTTAAATGGAATACGCTATATTTTATTTTACCATTGAATGCAGCGGAAAATTTTACATATGAAGCAATAAAAACATTTTACTCATGATCAACTACTTCCGGCGTTATTCAACTTTTTTTGATTTTTTGTCTGAAATCCGGCACATTTTCAAAACTCTGTATATCGGGAACGAGATCGAATTTTTATAATCTGAAAAAAGCCTTTTATAAGGGAGACTTTAAGCTACAT
The DNA here is from genome assembly GCA_943142095.1 of Ophonus ardosiacus. Classification (NCBI taxonomy): domain Eukaryota; kingdom Metazoa; phylum Arthropoda; class Insecta; order Coleoptera; family Carabidae; genus Ophonus; species Ophonus ardosiacus. The sequence continues at coordinate 31,292,056 of OW964824.1, read as the reverse complement.
TATCCATAGAAGAATCCTCGATTATTTATAAAAATGTGACGGGTACGTTACACCAAAATTACAGTTGACAAACTTCAAAAAAGACAATTTTTTTAAATGGAACCCCCCCTTTTTTATTACATAAATGTGTTCTACGGCAAAAAATAAGGGTACTTTATGTAACATGTCCTATGTTGAAAGTTGATAGAATTTCAGTAAATTAGAAAAACATGTAATCTGGGTATAATTATAAAAGTATTTATTCTATGGCTATTGTGAGGTGGAGCGCCATCATGCTGGTACCATATTAAATTCCTTTGATCCAACGGTAAATGATCTAAGAAATCAAGTAGATGAGTTTGTAAAAACATTGTTTTTCCATGGCTTACTTATCCGTATTAATAAAATAATTATACCCAGATTACATGTTTTTCTAATTTACTGAAATTCTATCAACTTTCAACATAGGACATGTTACATAAAGTACCCTTATTTTTTGCCGTAGAACACATTTATGTAATAAAAAAGGGGGGTTCCATTTAAAAAAATTGTCTTTTTTGAAGTTTGTCAACTGTAATTTTGGTGTAACGTACCCGTCACATTTTTATAAATAATCGAGGATTCTTCTATGGATAATGTAGCATAAAGTCTCCTTTATAAAAGGCTTTTTTTCAGATTATAAAAATTCGATCTCGTTCCCGATATACAGAGTTTTGAAAATGTGCCGGATTTCAGACAAAAAATCAAAAAAAGTTGAATAACGCCGGAAGTGTTTGATCATGAGTAAAATGTTTTTATTGCTTCATATGTAAAATTTTCCGCTGCATTCAATGGTAAAATAAAATATAGCATATTCCATTTAAAATAAGAAAGTTGAGGTCAATTTCCGGTTAAACCGGAAATGCTACTGCTTTGAAAATATTTTAGTTAAAACGGGCATGTTGGATAACCCGTAGATACCAAATTTCGTTAAATTATATTAAATAGTATTTAAAATATAGATAGCGTAAGCTCGTCCTGAGACACCCTGTATATGTGTGTACCATGCACCTGTTGTATATTCTAATATAATAAATATTTATAATCAATAATATTGAATAAATATTTAAAAAGGGAATTTTTGTGCAAAAAGGGGAAATTTTAAGAAGCGAAGCGGGAAATTTTGGTTTCGGAAATTGGCAACTCTGAGCGGCAGTCACTGTTGCAAAGACCTTACACTCATTTCTTTTTTTATATTTGGCACCATCTTGTTTCATCTGTCCTCATGACAGCGATTTGTTTGTATTACAAAAGGTGAGTTATGTGTAGTTCAAGGAAAATATCAATAGATGGCAGCAAGAAAATATGTCTCCGTATAACCCTCTATTAATCCAAGTTCGAATATCGTCGTCAATATCAATGGCGTAACTCAAAATGCTAAAAAATGAGATACTTCAAACCCATATACATGAGCTGACTAATTTCATAGTTTCACGAAGTGGCATATCTCAAATTAATAATGATAGCAAAAGGAGCCTAAGGTAAAATTATATAACAAAATAACATTAATAAAATTACCCCTTAACAACAAGGAAAAATTAAACAGAGTAGCCAAGATTACTCAACATGTCAACCATGCCAGACGTCAAGACAACTCTGAGTTGTATTGGAAAACAACAACGTTTATTCAGTTAATATAACAAAAAAATTACATTTTTTTTTTAGATAAATGAGATATATGTACCTAAACATAAAAATTGAAACATGATACCGAGTGTCCCATAGAAACCTATTTCAGTTATCTAACTCTAATGGCAAATGCTCAAAATTTAATTCGATTAAAGGAAAGTTCGAATTAAAAATTCGATTTAAAGAATATTTTTACACATAAAAGCATATACAGTTGAACATTAAAAAAAAATAATAATTCGATTTAGAGAAAAATTCAAATAAGAGAGAGTCGACTGTATATATAGGTACATTTCGCGTTCTTTACACGACGATATGACTGAAGTCAATTATTTATCAATCAAAAGTAAGGGAGCAGTGGCGGAACTTTAAATTTTGCCCCCCCCCCCCCCCCCCCCCACCGCAAAATACAAATTAGGCCTCTTGCAGTGAAATTACGATATAATTGAATGGAGAGTATTACGAGTATAATGTCATTTATTTAACAATAAATGAAATAAAAGTAACATTTATTACATATTTAAAACAGAAAATAACTACAAACAAATCAAAAAAATCTGTTGTGGCCAGCACAAGACCTTCTGTCAATTCCATGTATTTTGTACAAATCCCATACCAAAAGGTCCTTGGAACAGATTCCGTATAATATCATGTAAAAACACATACTATTTTTTACAAATTCCATACCAAAAGTTCATTTGAAAAGGTTCTATAAATCCAATAAAATTATAACATAAACTACACTAAGTAATGTCCTTCCATCTTCTCTTTGGCCTTTCTCTGCGTGTCACTTGCGAGCAACACTATGACATACCAGTTTTAGATTCTATACTTTTTTCCATATTTGGTTTTGCACTTGCAACTGACATCTGTCAATTAAATTTTTTTGAATAATTATGTCAGCTGTTTCCATGATAAATAACAAAGCTGACTAATTTTTGAAAATTAATTTCTTTATAATGCTTTAAATTTACATCTATTGAATATGAAGGAAAATGTATAATCAAACTGTATAGAGAAGAGTATTTTCTTTAATATATATATATAATAATAAAATGTCAAAAAATAATATTTAACTGCATTTTTTTAAGAAAAACTGTTAAAAACTTCAAATAAGGGTACTTCCGGTGGATCAATTATAACCAAAATCTAATCAACTCTTCATATGGATGTGCAGAAGAGGAATACGAAAGAATTATAATTTTTAGAATTGTAGTATTGGAGTTATCGTCGGAGAAAAATTTGTCACACACGGACGGACACACACACACACACACACACACACACACACACACACACACACACACACACACATATATATATATATATATATATATATATATATATATATATATATATATATATATACAGACATCATCTTAAAAATGGTATATTCGTATTGTAGGGACCCTAAAACGTGCTTATTCATTAAAAACTCACCACCGAATTTTTTGACCAAAGACAATACCTTCCTTACCTAAAGGTGACGGAAGGTAAAAATAATATTTTCTAAATCTATGTATATAAATCTATATAAATATATATTGCAGTGAAATTGCGATATAATTAAATAAAGAGTATTACACTGTTATTTATTTAACAATAAATGAAATGAAAATAATATTTAATATATATTTAAATCAAAAAAAATACAAAATAAATAAAAAAATATCTATGTAAATTGTTTGCGTCATGCTTTGGCGTTGGCGAAATTACGTATCACTGATTTTTTTATTTTTACCTTCCGTAAAAGGAAGGTATTGTCTTTGGTCAAAAAATTCGTTGGTGAGTTTTTAATGAATAAGCACGTTTTAGGGCTCCTAGAATACGAATTTACTATTTTTAAGATGATGTCTGTATGTGTGTGTGTGTGTGTGTCCGTGTGTGTGTCCGTGTGTATGTCCGTGTGTGTGTCCGTGTGTGACAAATTTTTCTCCGACGATAATTCCAATACTACAATTCTAAAAATTATAATTCTTTCGTATTCCTCTTCTTTACATCCATATGAAGAGCTGATTCGATTTTGGTTATAATTGATCCACCGGAAGTACCCTTATTTGAAGTTTTTAACAGTTTTTCTTGAAAAAACGCAGTTAAATATTATTTTTCGACATTTTGTGATTATCAGTATGAAAGAATATCTTATTCTCTATAAGGTTTGATTATACAGTTTCGTTCATATTCAATAGATATAGAGTTATAGAGACATTAAGAGAGATTAACTTTCAAAAATTAGTCAGCCTTGTTAAAATTATGGAAACAACAGACATATTCAGAAAAATTTAATTGACAGATGTCAGTGTCAAATGCAAAACCAAACTTGCAAGTATAGAGTCAGAAAGTTATGTGTGAATGTGATATAGTGTGCCTCCAAAGAGAAGAAGATGGAAGGACTGTGTAGCAGAAGATTTGAGAGAGAAAGAATTGTGTGAAGAAGAATCGTTAGACAGGAATGATTAAAAGAGAAGAGTAAGAAACAGCGACCCCTAATAAAATAGGGAAAGGAACTTTCGGTATAGAATTTGTAAAAAATAGTGTGTTCGTGTTACAATTTTATAGGATATACATAATCTTTTTCAAGGAACTTTTGGTATGGGATATATACAAAATACAGTCGAACTTCAGTAAGTCGAACTTCGATAACTCGTATTTTTGATAACTCGAATCAAACTGGTTGGCAATAGCGCCAAGAGTGAGAATTATGGGTAATTTTTACTTGATAACTCGAACTTCGATTACTCGAATATCTTTATAATTCGAAAAGAATATTTGGCGCCAGCTTCAATAAGTCGAATTCTGGGGGAATCCCTTAATTACATGATTTTGTAACAGGTGTTTTTATAACATGATGACGGAGGCACTAGGCAGTTTGGGTTCTGCACTACTGAAGTTCAAACTTATGCTTTGTTAATAATTATTAAGTGAAAAAAAAAAATACTGTGCCTACTTGATTTATCACGTTTAAGACATTTTTATTTCTGATGATATGTCATTGAAACGTACTTTAAAAACTTTATCTATTGATGAACATTGAAGCTTTTTTTATTGAAAATCAAAATAAAAAATTATCTCGTCAGTCACAAATAACTGACTTTTTTACACTAAAATAATGTTATATAACTTTGATCTGACAATATCAATCTGTATATGTATATCATAAGGTAAGTGATTTTTACTCGAATAAATACATAAATAATACACATATGCATTTTATTTAATAACCCGAAGTCTTGATAACTCGAACTTTTTTTGTGGCAAGTCATGGTTTGAGTTATCGAAGTTCGACTGTATATCGAATTGACGGAAGGTTTTGTGCTGGCCACAACAGATTTTTTTAGTTTACTTTAACGTAAAATATATTCCTATGATATTATAAATTATTTATATATCTGTCAAACATGAAAATTTGTTTAAGTAAATTCAACGGATAGTGTCGAGTTAGGCGGGCTTCGGGCCCCCTAGCGGCCTGGGCCCCCCCCACGCCGCTCCCTTTTGCTGTATGGTAGTTCCGCCACTGTAAGGGAGACCGAGGATTGTTGTTACAATTTTTGCTTTTGAATTTTTTAAGAGGCAGGGTTTACAGTTACCCTTTTTAAAATTAGCCTATTCTTTAGTGAGGTACCCGTAGATGTTTTCCTGCAGTTTTGAGACCACAGCTCGAAGGGGTTATTAATTTTTTTTTGCCTGAGCAAATTTTTCTGACAATCTACCCCTACTCCGGGTTGGATGTTACAGACTTTGGGATTAGTTATCACGGTTTTTTTTTTTTTAAAAAAAATATCAATAATTTTTATTTAGGACAGACCAAAGCTAAAAATTAAGGTTGATAAAGAAAAACATTAATAGGATGCCAAATTTAAGACACATTTTGTGACTGAAATAAGAATTTAAGTGAATATTTAATGGTCAATGATACATTAGTCACTTTCGGCCGCACTTTCACAAGTTTGACAAGTATAAAAGTTATTCAGTTCGGAGTATGTATATATATATATATATATATATATATATATATATATATATATATATATATATATATATATATATATATATATATATATGATTCGTGAGCCCAGTTATACACAATGAATCCATTTTGTCACGCGTGACAACCATCCCCGGGGTTTTTGTGACAATCAACCCCGTACAGACATATCAGACATCACAATTTGGCGGAAGTATCACATAACCTAACCTCAAAGTTGATACAGAGTAATATTATGCAACCTTATAGATTCACAGAAAAATAGTTGAGACATTATTGACTTCACTGAACAGAAAGTGAATAACCAGAGCTAATTATATCGTTCAACGAATACTTACAGCTGCAAAATACATTAAAGAACCAACAAAATCCATAGAATTGTCGCAGGGCACATGAAACTGCAATGATATAATCACTTAGTAGTTCGAGTCACAACCCCTACGTAGCAGTAGTAACTGAGAACTGAGGCTTGGGACAACCTACCCGTGTGATAACCAGCCCCGGTCTCCCCTAATCGCTACATGTTACAATATCCTTTCTCTAATAGTTTTGAAGTCTCATAATGAAACATCTAATACACTTTCAGCACGATACGATTTGATATAAAAATCGTCTTGGATACATACATGATTTCAAAAATTTACAAAATATTGCTGATCATTAGTTTTATACAACAATATCGTTCGGGAAAGTGTTAAAGGGACCTCATGACCTAAATTTTGTAGATTAGTGTCATATTAAATACAGGTTGTGTCAGGAGGAAAGTAGCAAAATACACATAAATATACCTTTTACTAAAAAAATTCCAAAAGTGTTCATTCGATTTTTATTTATTTTGTTTAATCTGTAATCAATTTTCAAAAGTGTCTCCATAGACCTCCCGACATTCTTTATTCGAATTGGAACATTCAAAATAAGAAGAATTTGTACATCTCGAATATTTACTTATGTTTTTGTACGTCTTACTTTTCAACCAGTCCCATAATAAAAGTCTAAGGCATTCTGGAAACCTTAACCTTCACGGGTAACTAGTAGGTCCACCGCACCTATCTAATTGTCCTGTGGTACTTTATTAAATTTTAAATAAAACACCGAATTAGTACTTTTGGGTTTATTAGTCACCACAATATTTATATGTACTACACACCAGTCTACAAGATTTTTTTCAGTACCAGCTTCGTTTCAAAATGAGCTGGAGTTCGTCAAAGATATTCCAGTGGCGCTTCAATAATTGTTTAATAAGGGATAGCCGAAAACACTGAATGGGATATTCCACCATAACAAAAAAAATTGAAAAAATTTCAATTTAACATAAAATATGGCTCAATAAATAATAGTTAAAACAATGAAAACATTTTTTAAATAATTACTTTACGAGATATTTCACATTTCCTAAAAGGGAAAATTGAAGTCATACAATTGTTATCTTTCTCTCGCAGCGTACTCAGAGCAGTGTGTGTGAGAAAGACAAGTATAGGGGAAATGTGACGTTACACTGATTTCTCGAAAATAAAATACTGTTAAACTAGGAACTATTAAGATTTTTTAATACTATGAATTGCTTCAAGACTGAATGAAGTTTTATTTAAAATAATAAAAAAAAATTGAGTGGAATACCCCATTAGATAGTTATCGACCTTTTCAATTCTGAATTATTTTCTCGAAATTAGCTGGTTACCTTACATTTTAATAAATATAAATTTTATTTGCATATAAGTACATAAACAGATCGCTTTGAAAACTAAAATCTACGGTTACTAAGTGTTTGTTTATAATGGATTGAATTTATAAATTTAGATTTATAAATTTAAATTTATAAATATAATATGTTCATAATAGTAATTTACGTAACAAGACCTGAAAGTGATACTTTACTGTTTGTGAGCCCAGTATAGACACTTTCAGGTCATGTTGGGTACAATATTCTTTTTGCGATCAAAAAAGAATAAAAAAGTATTATTTTATTTTTTACTGCGAGCAAATAAGAAATAAATAAACAACTGATCTCCATGGAAACATTTAGCTTTACCGGTCCCGGGATCGGTAAAGTAGTTTCCGATCCCTTATAGACAACTTTCCGAGCCAGCTCAGCAAAGAAGGACTTTCCGGTCTAAATAGTGATCAGAAAGAGCTAATTTTCTGGGCGATCGCGAAAAAATGCATTTGCTGGTTCATGATGCATTTATACTTGTAAGTTAGATTGACAAATTTTTATATTACAAATTTTATTTTAATATTTTTAAATCACACCAATACCAATCACAATACAGTTTTCTTTCAAATTCATAGCAACAAGTAACTAAATAAACAAAATAATGTGACAGTTCTTGAAAGAATCAAAAATACGTCAAAAAATAGGTAATTTATATAATAAATATAATTCATAATGGATATTCAGTGACCCCTGTGGTGCACTCTCTACACCAGCTATGAGTGCCCGTGAGGTGACGCCTGGTAAGCCCACACGGTAAAATACATCGTCATCATTACCGATGTCTACATGTGTTGTAGATACTAGCACACCCAGAAATGGGTAATATGCCGTGATGATATATATATTCAATATAAATTAGGTATGGAAATGATTTTGTGATGTAGAATTGCACTGTAATTTATATGAAAAGAAAACCAAATCATTCAAGAATATCATTTCGTCGGCTGATTATTGGAATGTACCAAATTCACTTTTTGAAAAAAAGTAGATATAGTCAAATTCGGTTTCCCAGTATTTTTTGTACCATGGCCAGTAGAAAGAACATCAAATTCAGTGCTTCTTGTACTTTAAAAAGACTTATAGTTTTGTACCATGTCTCTTAAAATGACATACACTAAGAATTGTTTTGAATCAAATTTCATGATTCTGTCACGTGCTTCTGGACATAGTACAGTAAAAATAATAAAAAGTATGGACATGGTACAAAAAGTCTCTTTATTGGATTTTTTTAAATAAATATACTATGTTATTTTGAATCATGTCCAACTAGGCTCTTTCATATTTCAAAAATATTTAAAAGTTATAATTTAACAAATTTCATACAAAGTCAAGGAAAATGAAACTATACAAACAAAAAAAATTCAACATGTGTATTCATTAGCAATTCTTTATAATAAAATTTTAAATGTTTGAAGCAGTTTTCTCGAAAGCAATATTTGTGGACATAGTACATTCCAATAGTCGGCCGACGATTTACTTGATTGGATTATTTGTAAATCTAAATTCGTCATCAACCAGTGCACGAAATCTAAATTATAAATCTAATTTATAAATTAAATACATCATAAACAAGCCTTGCTCTTCAAAAGGGATTATCAAAACGCTTACTGAACTCCTTCTATTGTTAGGCAAGTAAGTTTTGTCAACAGGTATAAAGCGGGACGCATTCTACTAGCACCGTGGTTATGTTGTATCATTTTTACCTTCCGTAAAAGGAAGGTATTGTCTTTGGTCAAAAAATTCGTTGGTGAGTTTTTAATGAATAAGCACGTTTTAGGGCTCCTAGAATACGAATTTACTATTTTTAAGATGATGTCTGTATGTGTGTGTGTGTGTGTGTCCGTGTGTGTGTCCGTGTGTATGTCCGTGTGTGTGTCCGTGTGTGACAAATTTTTCTCCGACGATAATTCCAATACTACAATTCTAAAAATTATAATTCTTTCGTATTCCTCTTCTTTACATCCATATGAAGAGCTGATTCGATTTTGGTTATAATTGATCCACCGGAAGTACCCTTATTTGAAGTTTTTAACAGTTTTTCTTGAAAAAACGCAGTTAAATATTATTTTTCGACATTTTGTGATTATCAGTATGAAAGAATATCTTATTCTCTATAAGGTTTGATTATACAGTTTCGTTCATATTCAATAGATATAGAGTTATAGAGACATTAAGAGAGATTAACTTTCAAAAATTAGTCAGCCTTGTTAAAATTATGGAAACAACAGACATATTCAGAAAAATTTAATTGACAGATGTCAGTGTCAAATGCAAAACCAAACTTGCAAGTATAGAGTCAGAAAGTTATGTGTGAATGTGATATAGTGTGCCTCCAAAGAGAAGAAGATGGAAGGACTGTGTAGCAGAAGATTTGAGAGAGAAAGAATTGTGTGAAGAAGAATCGTTAGACAGGAATGATTAAAAGAGAAGAGTAAGAAACAGCGACCCCTAATAAAATAGGGAAAGGAACTTTCGGTATAGAATTTGTAAAAAATAGTGTGTTCGTGTTACAATTTTATAGGATATACATAATCTTTTTCAAGGAACTTTTGGTATGGGATATATACAAAATACAGTCGAACTTCAGTAAGTCGAACTTCGATAACTCGTATTTTTGATAACTCGAATCAAACTGGTTGGCAATAGCGCCAAGAGTGAGAATTATGGGTAATTTTTACTTGATAACTCGAACTTCGATTACTCGAATATCTTTATAATTCGAAAAGAATATTTGGCGCCAGCTTCAATAAGTCGAATTCTGGGGGAATCCCTTAATTACATGATTTTGTAACAGGTGTTTTTATAACATGATGACGGAGGCACTAGGCAGTTTGGGTTCTGCACTACTGAAGTTCAAACTTATGCTTTGTTAATAATTATTAAGTGAAAAAAAAAAATACTGTGCCTACTTGATTTATCACGTTTAAGACATTTTTATTTCTGATGATATGTCATTGAAACGTACTTTAAAAACTTTATCTATTGATGAACATTGAAGCTTTTTTTATTGAAAATCAAAATAAAAAATTATCTCGTCAGTCACAAATAACTGACTTTTTTACACTAAAATAATGTTATATAACTTTGATCTGACAATATCAATCTGTATATGTATATCATAAGGTAAGTGATTTTTACTCGAATAAATACATAAATAATACACATATGCATTTTATTTAATAACCCGAAGTCTTGATAACTCGAACTTTTTTTGTGGCAAGTCATGGTTTGAGTTATCGAAGTTCGACTGTATATCGAATTGACGGAAGGTTTTGTGCTGGCCACAACAGATTTTTTTCTGTTAAGTTAATTATGATTATTTGAAAGTAAATATGAACATAATCTTATTTTGTTTTATTTACTAAATATTTATATCCAAGGATAAACGACAGTAATTTTCAATAATTGGGTATTCTGTAAATAAGGTGATATAAAACTGAATACACCCCTGTTTCTATACATATACTTTGCTTGTTTGGATGGTTTTTTCGGTTTTGGTTCACAGCACGACATGCAGCATGAGGTGGTTACAATATCTTTGCGCCTACTATACTAACTTACATGAAAACTAGTATGCGCTCTGACTAAAATCAATTCCCAAAAACTAGTATCAAATTCAGCAAAAATAAGTACCTACCTATAATGAAAAAAAATATTAGTTTTTAGAGTAACTGGTTGTTGTCTCTTTACTTTGTAAATATCACAGAAATATTTTATGTGAGCAAATTGTTCAAAGAGATTATGTCAAAACAAATAAAGATAAAAATGGAACAACTGTTTTGTTTGGGAATATACAAGACTGATCACTAGCCAATTAAAAGTGTAGATTGTCCAACAAAATTTTGAATTTACTCCTTTAATTTAAAAATGGAGAGTACACATAGGAACACTAATGTAGGCAGAAGATAAAGATAATTATCTCTATTTAAGTATACCAGTTTATAAATGTAATAGGTATTTATGTATTTACTAATATATTCGTATGTTTAGCAAAGGCGTATGACGGTATCTAATTAGATGAGAGTCCCCTAATGTTATACTCAGGTAGATAGCAGTTAATTACACCTCCTTGCTGCCCTATTCCCTGGAATAATGAAATTAATTGGTGTCTGCGTGAAAGTAATAAATGAACCCTAACTAAAATATAATTTCACTCCGTGGGCGAGGGGGCCAGTCCACCCCTGCTCTCGCCTTCTAATTAACCATCATTTGCATTCCCATTCCAAGAAACTCATGTTTTAATCACACTAATTACAATTAAACAAAGAGGCCCGCCGCTGTACCGCCCCCGCCTACTTGATTTACAGTCGCGCGGACTCTTTCTTATCTCTTTTCAGTGAGTACGGCCCTGTGTAAACAGCAAGGGGGGTACTACATAGGCTTCTGTTTTGCAAGGGTATTAGTCTTTGTCACTTAGTAAGCACAATCCAAGAGAGTGTTAATAGTTTTATTGTGCTAAACTGCTATTTACACGACTTTAATAAGAAACAAACACTAGTAAAATAACTTTCTTCTCACGTACAATACATGTAAAATTGTTATCTTATATTAATAACAACATTTATTACCTATAACAATAAAACAACCTTTTAGTTTATGTTAGGGAAAAACATAAATAAATAATAACAAAAACAATAGTAACAAGTAATCAAGGTAATATTTATAACATATTTAATATTATCAGTTTTTAAAGATTTTTTTTAAAAAATTAATTTAATATCTATACAATAAACACTCTGAATTTTTTCATGCGGTTTAGTAAAAGCACGCTAAAAATGTTGATTGGTCTGGATACGAAAACACTCGTACTTAAGACAAAATAAGGATACCCCTGTACTACAATATGAAGCGAAAATTCATATAAATTGTTCCTGAATTAGAACTATTAACATTTTAAAAAATTCAACACTGGACAAGCATACCTGCGATATAAACCTGAATTTAAAAATAACAATTATTGAAATCAATTAGTATTTGACATTGATTTCAATAATTATTTTTTTAAATGCAGGCTAATATTCCAGGTATGCTTGTCCAGTGCCGAATTTTTTAAAATGTTAATAGTTTCTAGTACAAGAATAATTTATTTGAACTTTCGATTCATATTTAGCACAGGGGTATCCTTTCCTCTTAACGTTCAAAATTCCGATTTCCGAATTTTTATATACCCCACATTGTGCATATTTCATTTTCTGAAATAACAGATCGATATCTTCTTTAGTTATTCGTTCCCTATATAGGGAACGAATAACTGGATGAAATAATGGATTTTTGTAGTGTACACCTTTGAATACAAATATTCAAAGTTTGTTTATTTTGATTCCATACCTATTAATTATATTCTCAAAATTATTTTAAACCAATAATTTTCAGATTAGTTAAACGCAATTCGAAGAAATTGGTTTAATATGTTATTAAAGTAAATAAATTTAAAAAATGTGTAAAACTAAAGCAATAAACAAATGATGAATTATAATAGTTTTTTTATTTGTTTCTTAATAATTTTCAATTTTTTCACCCCAAAAATTAATAATTCATATTTTATTCATGTGTAAAATAAAGGAATATACACTTGTTATATATCATTGAAAAACTTATAAAATAAGCAAAAAGATGAGACTATTTTCAACATAGGTTGCCATTTGAAAAATCATAAGTTTGTGTTATATCTCGAGAATTATGAAGTTTTCAAAAATTCCAATTACGCTATTTTATTTTACCTAAAAAGCGGTACAAAATTTCTTTAAACAATTTTTCTCTATCTACCATAATAAATAAAAGTATGAAAATCCCAAAGTTAAAAAGAATTTTGCGATTTTTAAGCTTCGGCATTTTCAGATATTTTGCTATATACCTTGAAGCAGTTGCTCAAAAGTTCTGAGAATTGATATATTTATTTTAACCGCAGAATCGAATAAGGATATCGTCAAATCTGTATTATCATTTTTAATTTGGTATTTTTTTAAAATGGCCGCTGGTCGCTAGTACGAGCCCTAACCACAAATATTTGGTACGGCTACATTTTTTGATTATATTAATTTTTGAAGCAATATTAAAATTATTTAGAATAAATTTGTTTAATTGTATTTGTACTTTTTTTACTAAATTATTTTAATGTATACAACAGCGCAAAACCAAAATAAACAAAAATGAAAATTGAAGGATTAATTCTATCAATTGTAAAATTTTTAAGTTATGAAAACAAGTTGACCATAAATAATTGGTACGGTTATTAAAACTTATAATAATATTGAGTAGCGTGCTCGTGTTGCCCCTCTATATTATTTATTGTAATATTTAACGAATATTCGAGTAGGCTTTCCCTTTTGTTTTCAATTTTTCAATTAACTGTCAATAATTATCAGCATGGTGCGCGGAAAGCCTATTTCTGAAGATTTTTGACAATTAATTATTGAAAAAAATGAATCTGGTAAAAGTTATGGAGAAATTTCCAAAGAATTAAATTTGGCTAAATCAACAATTGTGAACATAGTCAAAAAATATAAAATTTGGGGATCTACTTCAACATTTAAGAACAAAAGTGGTAGGATTTCAAAAATTACGGAGCGAGATTTGCGAGCGTTAAGTTCCATTGTTAAAACAAATAGGTGAAGTACCGTTCGTGATTTATCAGAAAAATGGTCAGCAAAAATTGGAAAATCCGTGGGACGCGAATGGACCGGAAAAAATGTTCATAAACTGAAATATGGCTTTTATAAGGTAAAATTTTTAGACGCGGGTATAAAAATTAGAATAAGTTAACTAAAGTCTTAAATTTAAATCTTCCAGGCCAAAGAAAAACCATTATTGACTATTTCAAAAAGAAAAAACGTTTATTATGGGCAAAGGAAAGAAGATTTTCGGTACAGAGATAATGGGAGTCCATTATATTCAGCGATGAATCTAAATTTGATGTGTGCGTTGGGGATTCTAGAAAAAAAGTAATACGGACAAAAAAGAAGTATACCATAGAGACTGTTTAAAGCGTACCGTCAAATTTCCAGCTAGTATCATGGTATGGGGATGCATGTCTTCCAAAGGCGTAGGCAATTTGCACTTTATTGACGGCACTGTAAATTCTCAGAAATACATAAACATTTTGGAGGGCAATTTAATTCCATCTGTAACCCAACTAAGTTCATATGGAGAATTTATATTTCAACAGGATGGTGCTTCATGCCATACTGCTAAAATAACCAATAACTAGCTGGAAAGTAAAGGGATAAATGTTTTGAGCTGGCAATCATCCAGTCCAGATCTCAATCCGATAGAATCCTTGTGGGCAGTAATGAAACGCCGATTAAGAAATGAACCTCAAAGAACTGTAGAAGGTTTGAAACAAAAAAATACAGAAATATGGAATTCAATTACAGCAGATGAGTGTCAGGAACTTATAAACACTATGCCAAAACGAGTTGAAGCAGTTATAAAAGCAAAAGGCGACGTTACTCAATATTAATTTAAGTTTTAATAGCCGTACCAATTATTTATGGCCAATTTTTTTTATAACTTGAAAAAGTGTTCTTACGATTGATTGAATAAATCTTTTAATTATAATTTTTGATAATTTTGTTTTCTGTGTTAATATAGTCATTATAATAACTTCGTAAAAAAGTATAAATATTATTAAACAAATTTATTCCAATTAGTTTTAAAATAACTTTAAAAATTATTATATTAAAAAAATGTAGCCGTACCAAATATTTGTGGTTAGGGCTCGTATAAACAACTTATTAAGAGTGATTAACGAGCTCTTGACTAGCATAGTATAGTGGACAATTAATTTTTCTACCACTTTTATATGCAATATTTTCCTCTAACATCTAAAATAATCCATAAACATTTGACAGAGATCAAACAATGCTAGTTAAGTGCTCGCAAATCAACCTTAATCAGATGGTAAAACTAACGGCCAATATCTCGAAAACGAGAAAGAGCTACAGTTCAAAATCTGGAATTAGTATGTTGAAGAGTTTCTAATAAAAATTTTAAATTATTTACTTAAAAAAAAAAAATTAACTCAAATATGAGCGTATGACTTTATGGAATAAGTGAAATATGAACAGAGTTACGCACATGTTGGTATCGTTATTTAATGTAAAAGATGAAACTATGTTAAGTATGTATACAAATTTATGGAGATCTGTGTCTCTTATGATGAAATGGGTCTTTGTTTGAAGGAAATCTGTGTTTAGGCAATTGAGTATTTATATCTGGCCCATTTCCAAGTCCTGGCCAATCATGAATCTTAGAGTAAATCATTAAAGTCGCTATAAAATCGACGTTAAAATTTATGAGAATGTAGTAGCATCAGATATCTATATTTAAATATCTATTACGTCAAAGTGATAGGTAGGAAAAACAAATAAAGTTCTCCGCTCGGAGTTCTGATATCCGACATGTTGGGAATAGTCGATGGCGACATTGGAAGAATATTAATAGGCCCTCCTGACGTCCGGGCCTTGATTTATCGTCTCGGAAACTCCGCTACACGTGCCCCTCAAGCACAAAAGCTTTCAAACTTTCATAATTCTTTTCTCTTCTTCCCAACGAAGGAGGGACAATTCGCCCTTTGACCTTTTAGATAAAACACCGAACGGTTATAAATAAGATGACATTAAATTTTGGAAATCCGCGTGTTCCATCAAAATTATTCACAAGATTTATAAAGATTCTGAAAAAGAAATGAATATTTACTTCATATAGCGTTATCAGTTGATATTACAATTATTTATTATAGAAAAAAAAAATTATTAATGTCATTAGCCATAAAGTAGGTACCTACATATCCTACCTAGATGGTTGAATCTTCTAATGGCTAAAGCTGAATATTCAGATAACGTGTTCGGAAGTTTCTTCGTCCTCTCTGCAGAGTCAACAGACAGCGTTTTCAATTTATTAAAATTTCTATTTTCAAATTTTTGTTTACGCGTAATTTAAAATTATGCCTCAAATGACGTCATGCCCGCCACTAGTTGCTATTATAACATATGCGTAGTGCATTTTAAATGAAATAAGTTACAAGAGTCTAGTGCAAGTTTAGTTTTCACTGTCTAACAGAGAGGTTACGTATAGTGTCGCCGCAAGAGAGGTCTTACTATTGTCGAGACAAGACCATTATTTTGGTCTCGACTAAAAAGTAAAGATGAAACAAGATCGGTAACGAGTCTTGTCGACTTCAGTTCTTACGAATTTGTTATACTATATTTTCTAAAAGTGCTTCAAAAATTAAGAGCATTGCTGTAAATACTGTTTGAAAATTCGGAAAAACAAGAGAGATATTAAAATTTACAAAAACCGTTATGATTCTTAGAATGGCATACTTTCTGCCTCAATTATTCTGCTGTTTTTAATATTTTATCCGCTAATAGACACAGTTATAAACAATTTTTTGACGGACACAAAGTCGAGAGTCTTGTCGAGACTCGAGGCAAGACGAGACTGCCTTCAAAAATTGTCGCGATAAGACACGAAACAATTTTAAATTGAATAAAGCACTTTAGGACAACAACTTTTCTTTCTGATATCCATCATAACCAAAAAACAAAAAAATCTCATTTCAAAATCATTCAATAAACTCCTTAATTTTAAAACTTTGATTTCAGCATAACAGGTTTCATATAAGCAATGATATAAGTGAAAAGTGAAGTTGCCAGTAAAAATTAGTTTTTTCAAAAATGCTTTTTATGTTCTTTACAAATATAACCATTTTAATTTTTTTTATAAGGTTATATCTATCTCGTATTTTCCGAAGATTTTCTCTTTATTTTCTGACCGAAACGATATCAAACCCTCTTAAGGACCAATTTGGGAATTGCCATTTTGAGAATGTCCTTTTTTCTACATCCTATCTTCTATCTTTTCGCTTGTCGTGAACAATTACGGCCCGTTTGGTCGCTTGCTATTGATAAGATTGGGAAAGTTTGCCAGGCGTCTCACTTAAGTAACTGGTTTTTGATTTATTGAATGTGATCGCTCTGTGCCTTGGAATTAATTAGACTCGATGTTAATACGGCCTTCGTGTCAAATTGGCGAGCTACGGCAACGTGCCCTTTATTAGTAATTGATGTTCATTTACTCCTATAAGGTGGGGAAGGGCAGAAGACAAAAAGAAAAAGGAAAGATCTAATTAAAATAAATAAATAAATAAATAAATATCATCACGGCATATTATTCATTTCTGGGTGTGCCAATCTATGTTCTTCCATTCCAGGTTTTAGTAATGAGAATTAATCTGTGTCATTGTCATTGAGGGCATTTATCAGGCGCCAACTCATTCGTCCGCTCCCCATCTTTAGACATTTGCGTTCGTAATTCATGAAAATATCAATATGTTTTGTTCGTGTAGTAAAGGTTGAATAACAAATGTAAAATCATAAGCAGTTATATTATGTATAAAGTCTACCACAATATATAATTAAAGATAATTGATTTCGATGGGCAATGATCAAAAGTACGAGCATTACAACTGGTATAGAGAATGAGGTCCAATAATCTAGAACAAGTGGAGAAAAGTATGAATAGGTACCATGTACCATCCTGATATAAACCAAGAAGAAAATATTTACAACAAAGTTATTTAAAGAACTATTTGTTCTTGACTTTGAAAATATCAAAGAATATTTTTTTATTTAGGTTATAACCTGACTAAACGCAAATAAAAAATGAGAACAGTCGCGGGACGCTTAACAGATGTGAAACATTGAAATTAATTTCCATCGTCTAAGAAATAAACTAAAATTACATATCTTAATTTGAAGACAATGCAAATTTATACCGCTCAATCGTATCAACAATAATATTCGTCCAAATATTGTGTGCCGTATTAATGCGAACTGCTGTTGAAATTTGTAGCTCGAGTTCGAAACGAACGACACTCTCCGAGTCGAGACGGCGAGACGGAGAGAGCCGACGAGTCTCGAGGTTGGCCGAATAGCATGTAGCGTCGCGTTATAGAAGCCGTTCTTATCCCCAATAGATGTTTCACATCAAAAAAATTGTGTTTGGGTATAAATAAGTTTCAGTAGTAGCCAACCAGAAAAATAGATGGCTATTAGTGAAATTTTGAATTTACTTTTAATCTGAAAGAAAGTAGGTAATTAAAAGACGAGTCAATCAAGATGAATTTATCGCCCATTTAGAAAAGTAACAAAAGCAACAAGTGGATTTTAGTAACAAGAGTCGAAATGTGTATAGAGATCAGTAGGGAATGGTAATGTATTTAACGATAACTTAATTTAAGAAATTCTAAAAGAAAAGGAAATTCAAAAAGCTCTGAAATAGTCACCATTTCAATATTAACTACCAGACGATACTTCATGGTCACGGCTCTCATAGTTATCGAGTAGTGAGCACTCCAGGTGTCACTTTAATTTTCAAGTTTAATATCGGCGGGATTCGAACCCGGGCCGTCAGAATTGCAACCGGAAATTTAACGCACTCAGCCGAATTAATAATTTATTATAAACTATTTTTCATTTTGATGATTTTTGGCAGCTATATGTTTAAAAATATATATACATCATTTATTGAGGCATATATACGAGTACTAGAGCTGGATAATATGGGCAGAAGGTGCGATTTGCATATATGTAGCGAATGTATGAATACAATGAATGATACAAGTGCAAAAAAGATGTATCTATTTGTAAACACGAGTTTAAAATGCAAATGAAATGACATTCAAAAGCATATTCCCAACGCGATTTTCATATTTCATAGCTTTGTTTGAAAGAAGATAGACAGCAACATAATTATTTTCAAATAAGTAATTTAAAATTTAAATGCGTACAACATTGCAGCAGACAAATAAAAGATAAGCCGTCATGTATAACATCTGATACAAATAGAGCGCACCGCACACTGGCGCTTTGCACTGAAAACATACAAATTACAATGTCAGATGTAATTCAATATTAGAGTGGAAAATACTATATATTAATTTCCCAGAGCGTTTCGGGTTTCGTGTTGGGATGGCGACTGCAGCGCTTGGCAGGTGTGTTCATTCATTATCCGACGTGTAAAACACACAGCGCTCAAATTCATTTTTTGTCCTGGTCGCGACAGATCGATCCACGAATTAAAAACATTGATCACCAATACCGAGAAGGATATGTGAATATGTTTTGTTATTCCAGGAATTATATTATTAGCAATTCAAAGAGGTATGGTTTTTTTCCAAATGCTTTCCTCCTTTTTATTTATTTTACCTAACCTCAACGATTATCAATATCATAACAATAATAAGAGAATTTATGCTAGATTGTTACTCAATTAATAGTGTTAAACGAATCTTGAATCTTGTTCCATGTTTCGTGCCTCATTATTAATAGACACAAAATACCATTATAAAAAAAACAACCGATATAACTTCACAGATTTAGTTAAAAAATTCATAATTATGTAAAGTGGTAGTGTTTATTACAATTAAAAATAAATTTAAAAAGTTCGTTATACCTGTAATAATTTTCTTTCTTTATTTACAGTTGTTAACCTGGTTACACGTCTTTATTAACCAATAATCTTGACTTTATTATTTTATTTAATATTTAAGTCCTTCAACATCTGGGATCTAGGTTATTAAAACTGATACAATCTTTAGTTTATATTTATATGCTATTTACAGTATCTTGCCTTTAGAGGGAAGTTTTATCGAACATTAAAAAATTTCCATGAAAATTTCAATCCTAAAAATTGTAAACAGACTGAAAAAACGTACATAGAAATATTTAAAATAGCCTTGATTCAGGATAACATACTATAATATGTTCCATGGACAACCAACATTTGCAAAAATTACGAAAATACTGGGTCTTTCTCCTTTTACAATATTTACAGTAGCCTCGTTTAGTTGGAGGAGGTACCTGCTGGTCTTCGGAGGCAGGAAGTCTAGCAAAATCTACTAAACGTTGTAGTAGGAAATTAAAGAAATACAATAAATTATAAACAAATCACACTAAAATTTCACAGAACTACTAAAAAGTAAATAAAAATGCGAATTTGATTTTTTAAATAAATGTTATAAAAGCAAACGGGTGAGGCCTATTAGGCCATTTTATTTAATTTTTTCACAAAAACTAAAAGATAAATATGTGAGATTTTTTTTATCAATATTCGGGTTTTCAGCACAGTCCCATTTTTTTTCTTTAAAAATTTGCTGCAATATTTATGTATTGCGTGGACTCACAGGCCTCACCCGGCCGCTGAATGTTTTTTATATACTCGCACATATTTGCAATAAGCTAAAGATCATCTTGTAAATTTGTGTAAAACAATATGCAGATTCCTATGACGTACCTAGTACCCATCTAGTGTACTCACACTATTACTGTTTCCCGACAACTTTTTCGCTTTCGTAGTCATGTTCCCGTGTTTTTGTCGGGACGTAGTGTAATTTCATTTGCATTCTACTGGGCGTCCGACCACTAACAGGGATTCTCAAACTTTACCGCGCCAGACCGCAAATACACTAACGTAATTTAAGGCCATCAAGTCACTCAAAACTTAATTAAGTAATTAAGTTTCGATTACACTGTAGGTGAGTGCATATAACACACATTACTACTCTTTCCGTCAAATAAATATGGACTGGAGATTTCTACACTATTGCCAATTGCATTGGTCATGTTGGAAATGGTAAGTTATGAAGAAGCGGCAACACCGCATGGCAAGGGACAGTGTGGGGAGAAAGGAAAAAATTGAGCATCAGTCCATAATTATTTAACGGCGAGTAAGAATGGTATCAAATTGTAAGAGATAGTGTATGTGGCGCTTTATCAATTGGAAATACAGTTAAAGACATTTAATTACATAATAATCATATTTATATTACATGGATGATAAGCAGGAGATAACATTTTGAATTTTATCTATGAATGGGTCATCAATGTCAATATTTTATATATTTGAGATTATCTTTGATACATAATGCATTCAGCATCAAAGCGATGCTTAACACTTATTTATTAGAATAAAATAAATGCATAATATGAGCACATTGGAAATATAAGATAAAGAAATAATACTATATTTGGTTTCCAATTCAACTTTTAACTGTGCTATTTACTGTTTCATTATATTATTGATTAAATTAATAGACGACAGTCTATTTCAAAATGTATTTTTCCTACAACCGTACGTAAAGTACATACTTTACGCAATGCTCGAAAAGTACTTTTCAAGTACTAGTGCATGAAAACTAAATACAGGCGTTGTTGCGCAACAGATAAATTAAACAAATATGTTAATTTATCGTTCAAGTAAAAAATTAGATAAATAATAATGAAAGTAATAAAATTTATTAAGAAATATTTTACACACTTGTTACATAAATAACCATTAACTAATTCAATATTTTCGCATCTGTATAGCTCTTATAATTTCTGATATCTTAATATTTGAATATGATTTACGAAATTGTTATTTGTGCAACTTGAGTGGAACTTTGTAGCGAAGCGCGGCAAACTTTCGAATATGCCAGACACTACTCTCGTGATACGTGCGTACTATTTTTTCAAAAATTCAAAAATGACCAAAAAGATATAAAATAAAATCCTAATATGAATGATTTATTTTTTCAGTTAGCCGTGTTCAGTGCTAGATCATTTCCAAGGTATTATTTATTATCCGTTTCTAAGTGGAAACTCTGCAAATCGTTCTGTTAACTAGCAATGGGGTCCTATACCATTTTTCTTTTATTTTTTTTACTGTAAGAACAGGATAAAATAAGAACTTCAGTGCAAACGCGACTTAAAAATTTTACGTAATAAGCGAGATATGAATTTTTAAAGTTTAAGAATTTGTGCGTGACGTAGCGGGTACTAACGAGTGATCGACAAACAATGGGACAAACTGTTAGTTATACTGGAAACAATTTTTTTCATGTTTGCATAGCTGAAATGTTTTTGTATAAAAACTTATACGTTATATTTACGAAGAAATTATTATTAAGTATAAATAACATAAATAATAAGCATTTAACAAGGATTTCTTCCTAATAAATTACAGAACATTGAAACAGTTTGACAATATTATTACACAAAGTATGACGACGGATGGCGCTAATGTTTGCCTGTTTTGAAGTTTCAATATTAATTTAATTAATATTATTATTAATTTAATTCATATTACAAATTGATTTATTTATAAATACATGATTATTGTTAATATTACTAGATGTTATAATTAAACAAATTCATCAAACACAAAACTGTTACACGTTTTGTTAGGTTATAGAACATCATGACATTTCATATTCTTTGAAAGGTGACCGCTACAGACGCGCGAATCTTCTTTTTAAAATCAGGCGACCAATCAAATTCTTAGTACCTAACACGTCATACCCAATTAGTAATCAGGTTCAATCGCTTGTAGTTTGTGACCTAGTTAATATTTAAAGAAAATTTTTTCACTAATACTCATTAATTTATGTATATTTTCGTCTTCTTATTTAAGATAGTTAAAATATGACTATGGTATAGGACCCTATTGCAAACGTCAACTTTCTGTTTTAAACTGACAGCTTGAAAGTATAGTATGTGCTCGCATATGAATAATATAATCGTAGTTTCTATAGCTGATGCATTAAACTCAAAAGGATTTAAATATTATATTATATGATTTTTTCATGAAAACATTGTAAGAGTCAAGCTCAATGTTTTTGAAATGGCACAAGCAAGAGTAATAAAATTCCAGGCGTGGATGAAATGTAAAGCTACGATTTTATAAACAAAAGGTTTTATATGTAGATAAACAAGAATATTTATACTTCGAAATGTCGTAAATGTTTAGCAAACATTCAAACAAAATTGATAAAAATATTAGTAAAACAATAAGTTGCAGTTATTGTTATTGTCTCGAATAAAATAGTTTTTGTTGAAGAACACTCAACGAATTCAAACGATTCATTAATTTATCACCGATCAATATAGTCTCTGTTAATAAAAAAATCTGATGTGGCCAGCCTATAACCTCCGCTGGGTATGTAACCACGCAGTATAAATAAAGCAATCATTTTCATTATGTTCAAATATTTTTACATTCACTCATAAAAATCTTTATTACATTTAACAAATATGTCATACACAAAATAAATTTCACAAATATTGACAAAACTAATAGAAAAACTTAACAAAAATCAAAATAGTACTCGCATCTTTACACAAAGTCTTTTCAGAGCCGTGCACTGGAAGACAATGAAGCAAATCAATAGTATCTACTTCTAATATTTATATGATGGAAAATATATTATTTTTATAAACCTTAATTTCATTAGAATCAAATATATTACTACTAAATTCTCCTTGACACGGTTTCATTATTAATTTTAATGTAATTGCTTCCTGACAGTGACATTTGTTGAAATATGTCAAAATTGTTATTAAAGTATTATATTTTTTTACTACATGCTATTATCGTAGAACGGAAGATTGTACCATTATATTTACTTTCTATCAGTAAAAGTTGCTGAAAAAAAAGAAAGAAAAAAAAAACTGTAAAAACTTGTATAAGCGATACTTTCGGTTATCCGATATACACTAAAAATTAATGAACTCTTCCCACATTATACCGTGTTTTTAAACTATACACAGCACTAGACGAAGTCACATTTACACCGCTAGAACTTACCAAAAAAAAGTCACTAGATTTATTTGGCGGGGGAATTGAAATGTTAAAATGAAGGTCACGTCAGCATTTATACTTTCCAGGTTATATTTTCATTAACCAAAACTATTATAGATAATCTACTTAATTTATTCATATAAAATCATAAATACATAACTTTTAATTATAAATTAATTAATTGCATTATTTTTTTGTAATTCCTTGATGAAAAATTTATATATTATAACTGTTTTTATTCGTGAAATACCACAAAAAGAGAAATGAAACAAAAAACACGTGCAAATTCAACAAGTGATTTGACAACTACTGAGAGTTTGACGTTTCAATTACGTTTGAAGGTTAACTTGAAATTTCGTCTGGTTAAATGCGGCTTCAAGAAATAGCGCAGCAGCCAATCACAGGCTTTGATTTTCTCACTAGAATTTCTAGTTAATGTCTATAGTTTAAAAAGAGAGTATAGTGTAGAATTAGGATACATAATTTAAAAAAATTCTGATCGATAGTACTTTAATAATAGTATCCAAACGATCCACACAAACACGCATACCATACCCCCAGACATCATTGTAAAAATGTTAAAATCTGATTCTGAGGACATCAAAACGTGCTTATTCAATAAAATCTCTATATGCTATTTTTAGCAGGATCCCTAAACCTCCTTTACCTAGGGTAGCGGGAGATAAAAAATAAATTGTAACTTTATTATAAAAGTAATCATTCCGCGTTTGGCCTAGAAATTTTGAATATGACTAATGTATAGAGACCAGTTCAACTTTAAGTTTAGTCTAGCCTGAACTAGAATATCTGAAATTTATAGTGCATATATTACCAATGAAAATATATTTTTTTCAATACCTGCGCCGAAAGTGCCACCTTTCGTGCCTGTTTTGAGGGACGAAAGTGGCCATTTTCAGCTGAACGAGTCTTTGTTTCCCTAGTGACTCAGAATAATGACGTAGCGGGATGCAATAGGATGTATGACACTAAAGGTGGCATTTTCGGCGCAGGTATTGAAAAAAATATCGTGTGCGCTACGGGACGAAAGCATTTCGCGACTCGGGCTGCCAACCCACACTCGTCGCAAAATGCCTCTTTCATCTACGCCGCCGAAGTAGAAATAGTTAATTTCTACGCCGCCGGAGTAGAAATGAAATAAATAAATATCCATAGCAACTATATAAAATGAGCGAATAAGAAGTGACTAATAAAATAGAAACCTGTAATATCGCCCCAAGTTACACTATAAATACACTAGATAACCTAAGAATAAAGATACTAAAAACCTCCAACAGCTGTCAAATTTGAATTGATAATCTGCAAATTCAAATATAAACAGTTTATATTTAACGAAATAACATATAAAATTGCAGACTTACATATTGGTAATGACGATAAGAATATTTAGAATTAAAGTGATAAAAAAGTTCATATTGTTTCTCAGCGATGCCTTGACATATCATATTCTTCAGCCATATTGTTGAATTTCCATCCGATTGAACAACTTCAACGGCCGTACATGGCAAAACTTCAAATTCTGATAAGATGCACATAAGAATATAAAATTGCATAGTTTTTATTTAAACGTCAAAAAGTGAAAATTTTCTCTTGAATGTTTATAACAAAAAGTGAACAAACAAGAATGTATCCATAACAACAGAGCAATTGAAATCAGGAGTGGGATCACGTAAATGTGAAAACGATATTGCGATTATCGAGAAGTGAAAACGATATTCGTTTTCTTAGCGATCACGTAAAATTAGTCACTCACCACGTTTTCAACTTCGGTTATTTCCGGAAAGTGACTACGTTTTGCGAAAACGATATCGTTTATAGTATAATGTTTTTGTATTAAATAGTAGTTTTGACAGATAATTTATATGAATGTCAAATTTTAATCTAATATCAAAACGTATTATTCTGGCCTTTCGTTCATAATAGCAATGCTATAAGAATTGAAGAAGAATACAAGTTAAATTATCAATTAGTTACAGATGCCAAGTATCATACAGTTTTGCTCCTTTTAATATTTCAGAAGAAAAATTTATGAAGGAAACAAAAATATTTCTAAATATATAATTAAAACTTTAAGAAATCTTTAAGACTGCAAGTAGACAAGATTTTGTGAAAAAACTACAAAATATTAATCACTAAACACAAGCTAGAATCGTTACCTCTGTTGCTTCGCAGAATGCAATAGTTATTAAAATTTCCTTTCTTGGATTTATTCTTGTAATCAATATTATTGGGCGGGAATAAAAATATGCTTTGTTGTAATCAACACATTTACAGTTACTAAACTATCAACAATGCCAGAAAATATTTCTTTTAGGTAGTTCTTTCTACTAACTAAGATTTCAATTTTCAAAAAAGTAAAAATATAGGTATAGTAAATCATACGCATTTGGTTCTTTGCAACATGCTATTATTAAAACATTCATGAATTTTTTCGTAAATTCATTCTTGTAATCAATATTCATTTTATAATTACCGTATTTTATTACAATTATTTCATTTCGCCTTGCTAAAAAATATACCTTTCAAATTTGATACATTATTTGATTTTTAAATCATTTATAATGACATTTCTTTCCAAAACGTCAAATTTAACTCACTGCTCACTACATTCAAATTAGACAAAGCAAATTAGAGAAAGATATACCTATATCCAAATGTATAAAATAAAAAGGGAAGTAAGATACGACTATCGTTTTCACATGCTTTGAGAGTGCCAACTAGAATTCAGATTTTTTTCAGTCTAAAACGATATCGTTTTCGGTTTTCACTATTTACGTGTTCACATTTTCACTTGTCGACAGTCGCAATATCGTTTTCACAGTTACATGACCCCACTTCAGCAAACGTCCTTCACGTAATAGTTATTTTCGTAACAAGTTATGAAAAATACCAAATATCATGCGGGTGCAAATTGACGCACGACGCGTAGCGGAGGACAAGTCAATACACACGAGCTAAGATATTTGTATTTCATACAAGTTATGAACATTATTTTTTAGACGAGCTTAAATAAATTTTACTTGTTTTACAAAACTGAAATTTAGGTTCAAACGTACGGACAGCTGACAAATGAATAATGTACACATATAGCCAGAAAATAATGACATAGTAACCTAGCAACCGTGTCAGCTATTACGATATGAAATATATCGTAACACTAATGTCATAAGTTGAACTTTTAGTGTTAGGATACTACGTTGATATGTCATACTTATCACAATGGTCGTCTAAAAAATATTTATAATTATTGTAACGTCAAGTTGTAATTATTTTATTTAGATATGTACGTTTGAAGAAAAAATATAATGTGTCATTCGGAGTAAAAGTGTCATTGTGTGCCTCGCATGTAATTGTCCGACTCGCTAAAGCTCGTCGTTCAAATTTATATGCTCGCCACACAAAGTTTCACTTTTACACCTAAATAAAATAAATAAATATATCATCACGGCATATTATTTCCGGATGTGCCAGTATCTACAACACATGTAGACATCGGTACCACAGAGGTCACTTTTGTGCCATTTAAAATTCGAAATATTTGGCGTCTGTCGGGATCGAACCCGGTTCCCCCAGGTTCGCGACCACACACTCAGGCACGCGGTCACGGGACCCCACTCTTACTCCTAATAACACAATATACTATTATTATTAGAAACGCAATTAAATAATATTTTTCATTAATACATACAATAGAAATTTTGTTCCACATTTTGAGAACTGTTTGCTTCTCTTGAACGAAAGTCAGAAAATCCTCTTTCCCCACAACGCGTTTAGTTGCCGCACAGTATGAAATGATGGAATTGGATAATTTAATTAAAACTTGAAAGTACTCTGTCGTTTCTAATTTTACCGGTTACCGTTTCGTATTATTATTCGTATTAACAGAGCAGTCGGCAGTCGCTGTATCGTTACCGTTAGCGTATTTTATCTCGCTTTGTCTCGTACCTCTCTCTCGCTTCTATTATTATTTAGATGTTGTCTTTGTTTTTGATTTCCCAGGGCAACAAGACAACTGTCCCGACCATTGGATGAGTAGTGTTATTATTACAGATGCGATATTATTATGTTTGTCTGTTAATTTACTTTACTATGTTACAACTTCTATAAATACCTTACATATTTCTATATTTAATTATTCGTATATATCAGGCATAATATAATATGAAATTATACAAAACTTTCTATGCATAATATAATTCATAATCCGTTTTCGTTGAATTCATAATTCAGAGTTGGTATAATAATAAAATACATTAATTCTATTGAGGGTTGGCCAATCCAATACTCATGTCGTTGTCGCTACAGATTTTCTAGTCAATTGTACCAAAATTGGGATTTCTATATTGTTGAAGACAGGGCATCGAACCTCAACCAGAGCCGAACCAAAATCTGAACCTAATCGTAACATTTTACCGAACCCAAACCCAGAACCGAACCTCAAATATATTTTTCAATTGAACCCGAGTTGGAACCGAATTGAATATTAAAATTCAGGTTCGGGGTTCAGCTCCGCGTCCGGTTCATTTTCAATTCCAAATGTAGATGTAATTGTAATACAGCCGATAATCGACGCGTCAGACATCTGCGTTGGTGCCTATATTGACTTTTCTTGGAAATTATGTTTGTTTCTTGCGTAAATTGCGGCTTTCATTTTAAATTATTTTTGTTTGTCATTTAAAAAAACTTTAATTCAATTTTCATTAAGTCGAACCGAACCTGAACCCCGAACCGCAAAATTTTATTAATGCTTGAACCAGAACCGCACCCGAACCCATATCTCAAAAAACAAATTAACTTGAACCTAAACCTAACCCAGTTTTTGGCGGGTTCGATGCCCTGGTTGAAGAGACACAACTATAAAAAATCTGATGTGGCCAACACAAAACCTCCAGGTATTTAATTGTTATTAATTTAAATACATACCTACGTATTTAATAATACTGCAAACTATTTTATGTTCCATTGCATATAACTATTGCTTTATTTCCTATTTTCTTTTTAAAATGTCACTATTATTAATTTGAAGTGATCAGTTTTTTGACAGTGACGTTTAAATGTCAGTTACATTCATTTGAAATATGAACTTTGTAACAAAGGAATTGTGTTTATCTTAGGCTTCAGAATTTATATATAAAAAAATCTGATGTGGCCAACACAAAACTTCCCGCTATTTAATTTTTACATACATACATACGTACATAAAATCACGCGATTCCCACTTAGGGGGCTAGCAAATACCCGTAAACAATAGTAACAATAAGAAAAGGGATAAGAGTAAGAGCTCAGCTGACTCACTTCACTCTTTAACATTCTTCTTTCGCCTTGTCCACAATCATCATAGCATTCATACATAAGAACATATTAAAGTGGCCGATTTTCGGTAGCGAATAATCGCATCCGGACCACAATAATAGTTACGCAACAATCATCCTTCGCCACACATTCCTATCCATTTTTATTAATTTAAATACATACTTACGTATTTACTAACGCTGCAAAGTGTTCCATTGCATAAAACTATTGCTTTATTTACTATTTTCTTTTTAAAATGTCACTATTATTAATTTGAAGTGATTAGTTTTTTGACAGTGACATTTACTGTCAGTTACATTCATTTGAAATATGAACTGTGTAACAAAGGAATTGTGGCTTTCTTAGGCTTCGGGACTTGTAATAAAAAATTATTTTTAAATTTATCTGTAAAATATATAGAAAGAGTATTAATGTATTCCTGTAGAAAATTCAATAATCTTTAATTTTCATAAGACATAAAATGCGAAAAATAGCATTTAATGGTATGTATTGAAGAAAAACAATTATGAGCTTCAGGTAAAGTGCCATTTCCGGTTATCCGATTTACACCAAAATCTAATGGCTTCTTTTCATATTAGAATACGATAAAAATACAAGGTTTCAGAATTTTCTGAATGATAGTATTTGAGTTAGAGCGAAGACAAAATCCCTACACATACACACACATACATACACACATACACACACACAGACATCATCGTGAAAATGTTAAAATTGGATTCTAGGGATCTTAAAACGTAGTCATTTACTAAAATCTCGATATGCGATTTTTAGCACGATCCCTATACCTCCCTTTCCAAGGGTAGCGGGAGGTAAAAATACAACAAAAATTCATTTCAAAACTGTTCATTGAATGAATGTAGCATTTTTTTACCATAAATATAATAAGCATAAAAACATAATAGCATACTACTATTATAATAATGCTTTCGCCTACTCTGATGTATTCAGAATGATATTTTAATTTATTATTCTATTATTTATTATAAAATATAATATGATGTTCAAAAAAAGTTAGGTATATACATATTTCAACTTTTTTTTGTTAAAAAAAAATCTCAAATGTCTTATATATATATATATATATATAATTACAAATGCCCATCCTTATATTTTTCATGTTTTGCCTTGTTTTTGACGAAGCATTGTTGCTCATAAACCGAAAACTTCCATAAATGAACTTGAACATTAATAATTATGACTGATTATTTTAAATTTATCACTTTTAAACATTCGAATACAATCGGCAATAATTACCAACGCTCTCCTTCTGAAGTTTGCCCATCGAACGTGCTGATAATTTAAAATCAAAAAGTTGCGTAAATGAATCTCTTCCACCCCTGTGTCGGCGCCTATGGAGGAGTTGAAGAGCAAAGGGTAAAGTTAGTCACAGTCCGACAGAAACCCGATTAAACTTTGTTAATTTAACGTTGTTCAGGTTTGATTTGTTTGCTTTGTGATAGCCGGATCTGACCTCTTCCTCCGCTATATCTGCTCTGTATTCTACACGTCGTATCCGCAGCAGTATGCCAGAAATTATGAGATATTATCCCAGCAAAAGTTAGGTTTTGGGGAGTGACAGAGTTATCGCACGAAGTATTGACTGGTGTGAGACGAAAACATTTTGAGAATTGAAGAGAGTATCAAGGGCTGGTCTTATTTTCCCCAGCCCAAAAAACCCCGCCCGGTTTTTTTTTTAAACACTTTAATAAGCCCATAAAAACACAATAAAATCAGGATTGTCAAAAACCCGGGTATTTTCGAGATATGCCCAGCCCACTGGGTTTTTTTTGAAAAACCCAACCCATTTCTGGGCTTTTTCAAAAAAATTACATTGGTCATATAATACAAGTTAAAAATAATTGCAAGAAACACTAGTTTATTACATTTCAATTAATTACAATATAATGTAATACGATTTTTACTAAACTGTTTTTTCGTGATATTTTCATGCGTATACTCTTCTAGGTTCTAGAGAACTTGTAATAATCAGCTCGCCGTGCCGCTTGTGTTTTGGTTTCTGGATGAACATACTATTTTATTTAGTTCGTAGGTAGTTGGAGTTTCAAACATAATAGTCACTAGACTGGGGAAATATTGTTAAAACAAATGATGGTTAAAGAGTTAAAAAAAACATTTACAAAATTTTCTTTATGAACTTATACAATTATTTAATTAATTCTTTATCATGCCTAAATTTTTATAACTGGATTTTTAATGGGTTTTTTCAAGTGGATTTTTGCCGAAAAAACGTACAGGGTTTTTTCGGGCTGGGTTTTTTCATGACAACCCTGAATAAAATCCAGATTAGCAATTTATATGTTGCAAAATGCACTAGACATAAAGGTGCCAGGTGCGAAACTAGTACATTAAAAAACATTTAAAAAAAACAAGTGTCATAAGGCAATCTGTTAACGTACGAGTCCAATTTTACAATGAGATTTAAAAAAATGTGACGTCAAAAATATGCCTTGGTGTTTTTTTGTTATTTGTGTTGGTATCGTTTCCCGCATACAATTGAAATTTCATATTATAACAGTTTGTATATCGTGTGTTGTGAATTTTGTCTGATTGTATGCGTTAGTACATTGTATTAAACAGTGCGCTTATAGATCTTCTCAACGACGTGCTTTTATAGAGTTATAAGAACACCGAAATAGAAAAAAACTACTTTGCAAGGAATCACACTAGGTAAATAATGGATTATCATAAATTTATAATGTATAATTAAGGTAATACAAAAAAATGACAAGTTTATAATAAATATCTAATAAAACTAAAAAACAAAACCAAAAAAGCTCAAAAAAACACTCGGTCAGTTGCCTTTTTACCTCCCGCTACCCTTGGTAAGGGAGGTATAGGGATCGTGCTAAAAATCTCATATCGAGATTTTAGTAAATGACCACGTTTTAAGTTCCCTAGAATCCATTTTTAACATTTTCACGATGATGTCTGTATGTGTGTATGTGTGTGTGTGTGTATGTGTGTATGTATGTGTGTATGTGTAGGGATTTTGTCTTCACTCTAACTCAAATACTATCATTCAGAAAATTCTGAAACCTTGTATTTCCATCCCATTCTAATATGAATAGAAGCCATTAGATTTTGGTGTAAATCGGATAACCGGAAATGGCACTTTACCTGAAGCTCATAATGATTTTTCTTCAAAAAATACCATTAAATGCCATTTTTTCGCATTTTATGTCTTTATGAAAATTAAAGATTATTGAATTTTCTACTGGAATACATTAATACTTTTTCTATATATATTACACATAAATTTAAAAATAATTTTTTTTATTAGTCGCGAAGCCTAAGAGAAACACAATAATTCGTTTGTTACACAGTTCATATTTCAAATGAATGTAACTGACAGTTAATGTCACTGTCAAAAAACTAATCACTTCAAATTAATAATAGTGACATTTTAAAAAGAAAATAGTAAATAAAGCAATAGTTTTCTGCAATGGAACAGTTTGCAGCGGTAGTAAATACGTAAGTATATATTTAAATTAATAAAAATTCAATAGCGGGAGGTTTTGTGTTGGCCACATCAGATTTTTTTTAAACTTTTGGTTTTTGCCAGTCCTCGTAGTAAGGTTGCCAACTGACCTTTTTTGGAAAGAACTGTCCTTTTTTGAACATATTTTGTCCTTGTCCTTTTCTAAACCAGAAAAGGAAGAGATTTGTCCTTTTATAGTAATTTTTTGTTATTAATAATATTTTTCTTATTATTATAAATATGAAAATGAAATAATTATTTCACAATAACGATAGAATTTTTTAATTATGATGTATTGGTACTATAATTTGTCTACTAACATTTAGTTTACAGTCTTCTCTAAAAGGTGGCGGTAGCAGATGCAGAGTTGTATGCTTTGGTGTTTGGTGATAACTTCAGACTTTCAGAGCTTGCTTCAGACTTAAAAATATCTGTGTTGACTTGTCAAATTTGTTAATTGTTTCCCTCATGGTCATGCCTCATCGAAAGACTATCCGGATCAGGTATTACTCGTTAATATTTTATTATAGTTTATTAACGCTAAATAACTGCTTAGTCAGTTTAAAAAAATAAAATATAAAATTAGATATTAGCAGCTAACATTTTAAGGTTAGATATCTTATTGTATTTTACTTGTTTGCGTCAAAAAATATTGTTTTGAATTTTTTAAGAATTTGTTAAATTTGCTTCAGTGTAAAAAACTTTATATTAACTTTCCATTAAAACACGTTTGTCCTTATAAATTTTCAAAAAATCGCTTGCGGCGCATTTTTCTTTTAAATTCTATATCTTACACATAATTAAGAAAAAATGTCCTTTTCTGCAATTTTGTAAAGTTGGCAACCCTACCTGGTAGTATCCTTTCTATGTTATTCTTAAATTAGAAAGTGTTTACTTACTAGCATTTTGACTTGACCATACAGCACAAAACTGTAAATTTGGAGGAAGATTTTTATTTAACCCAGGAAGAAAAGTAATATTACAATTAGAACTATTTCGATATTATATATTACTCTACAAGAAAAAGAAAAAAAATGTTCGTAATTACTTCATTTAATACAATTTTAACTAAACATACTTTATCACGTGTAACGTATTTTCCTAATGACACTTCGCAAATTTTTTAATACGAGTGTATTGTAAAACGGAAGCTGCATTGAAAAACTGTCACCGGATTTTTTTTTTTTTAGCTTTTTGATTATGTTATTACCTTTAACATACATGATACAAGTAAAATAAAACAATGAGCAATGTAGATAACAGTATTAATAAAAAAGAAATTAATTAGATATTTATTGAAACAAACTCTATCGACACAAGCAATGTTTGTAAATTTCAGCAGTAGGTAGCTCTGTCATCACTTCGAACTGTCATTGGAATAATCTAGATCTAGGTTATTCCGGTAATATTTAAATTATTTAATAACATTATAAAAATCGGATCTCGTTCAAATTTAATACAAAATATGACGGCGCATCTTCTCTTTATACATCAATCATCTTTCCATGTTTAATATTTTACCCATTGTCCTCTTTTAAGAACTTTACTCTATTTTTTTTGTAATCTGGTCTTAGGACAAGTAGCAACTCTTTCAATTAAAACCATATCACATAAGCAGGCAACAAAAAATTGCGATTCCCTTATTGCCACTTGTTATTTTCGTGGATACATAGATTATAAAATAATCTCCCCTCGTATACTTACACTTTAGTTGGCAGATACACTGCGTATAACATAAATTAAAATGAAATATAGGCTAATAATTTATGAATAATATTTCTCCAAAATTAATATCTATCACCTTTCCAAAGTGTCAGCCACTTTCCTTGTTAATTTGCCAAATGAATCCTCACAAATTAAGTGTCTAAGTTCCCTCAAATCATCAACTACTTCTTAAGTGAAATTGGCCATCAACTGCGAAGCATCAAGTGTATCTCGAGGCATAGTTGCCAAGTTTGCAATGGCAACATCCAAAATATCCAGGCAACAGGTGCCGTCATTACGCAAAACAGCTGCCTGCTTAGGTCATAGCACTCTACATACGAATATGTTAATTGTAGTCATTTATAACACCAAATATGTTGGAGAAGATCTATCAAAAATGACAAGTAAATGAAGACATCAAGAACTTGTCCAAAAATACAAATTTTCAGGAAACAAAAAACAAAACTTCTCATTTCAAAACCATTCAATACACGATTGTAGCAAACATATAATAAGCAATTCGTAATTTTATTTTATGGATCCATAATTTAATATACAGTGTGTCCCATTTAGAAGTGCCACCGTTGGGATCTCGAGAACTATAACAGATACGATGTCGGTTAAATGGAACTTTTTGTGCGCCTTTGGGAGGCCATCTCAGATGTGCTTTTGTTTTTCCAAAAATTCTCATAGGGCACTAGATAACGACGAAAAACTGAATATTGTTCATTTTTTCTTTTTCAAATAACTTCTAAACTATTAGTAATTGAGAAAAACGTTTCAAATACAAAAGATAGATATTTTTATTAACTAACCAGTGGCGTACGAAATAAATTTTTATATCCGTAAATTTTCGAGATATAACACAAACTTATATTTTTTAAATGGAACCCATATATGATTTCAGTCTCAAAAAATCATTATTTTTTTCTCTTTTCAATGATGTAAGGGTTATTATGTTTTATATTTGTTTATTTAACCGACATCGTATCTCTTATAATTCTCGAGATCCCAATGGTGGCACTTCTAAATGGGACACACTGTATATGGATCCATAATTTAATAAAAGGTTTTTATAAGAATTTTGCATTTACCTGATGAAGATATGAGAATGAAAAAGGAAATGATGCTTCAAAAATAAAATTATATATGTTCGTGGTTTTCAACTTTTTATTATTTTGTTATAACTTCGGTTCATGCTTCACCTTCTGTTGCGCTGATCTTTTACTGGCGGTTGACGAATTGACGTCGCTATCAACGACTTACGTTATTTCGGCTTGCACCTTGAATTTAATTTCTAATAATTTTCTTACTTTACCTTTAAACTGTTGCAATGTATTACTGAATAAACAAACTATCGAATTCTTAACGAGCGCTGCTTCATTTGTTTTACAAATCAGCTTTTTTTCCTGTAAAATTAAGCTCCCATATGAAACCTATTGGGCTTCCAAAATTAAAATGCGCCACTGGTGGCAGATTTCTGAACTGAGTGAAGTGTACATGTAAACAAAAACAATTAAATAAAAGTAACGCTATGTAGATAGAAATTAATATATGTACAACTAAAGCAATAAAATATAATCTAAATAAAGGAAATCAAATATTTTTTATTAAAAAAAACCAATATACTGTTAATTAAAATATGACTAAAGTACTCTTAACCTACAACTACTTACTACAATTAACCCTATTAAATATTATTAAAACTATCACTAAATTGTTACTACAAGAAAGATCAAACTCAATTCTACCGAAATTAACAAAAAAACACTATACTACATCTCAAATTAAATTAAAAACTACGAAAATTAGTCTCACGCCAATTGTACTCTTATGGAAGCCAGCGAAAAATGTACCATTCGTTTGAATTTTGACGTCAGCGCCATCTCTTGATAATTTGGAAGCCCAATAGTAGGTAATTCAAACTATGCTATGAACCCACACCAAAGATAAATTCTAACCTTGCTCTATTGACTTGTTTGATTCTTGTATGAAACTCTCCTAAACTGCAATGGAATATTAAATAATTATATTTTCTCCGTCTGATGTAAATATATTACTATATTGTATCTTTTTCTTCAAATTACATATAATAAGTAAACAAATAGAAATAAGGCTTATTAATTACGCCTGCTTGGTAAGCCAATCTGCTTTTATTCAGTAATGATAACATATCTGTTAAAGGTGCTTACCATGCGCAAAAGACATGCAAATTTTTGTCCTTTACTATATCATCTATGGCAACCTGGCATCCAAAACTATGG
Organism: Ophonus ardosiacus; assembly: GCA_943142095.1. Lineage (NCBI taxonomy): Eukaryota > Metazoa > Arthropoda > Insecta > Coleoptera > Carabidae > Ophonus > Ophonus ardosiacus. The sequence continues at coordinate 31,255,289 of OW964824.1, read as the reverse complement.
GCAGTAGGCGTGATGATATATGCACTATTATCTTGTAAAGATGAATCACTTAGCAGGTAGATTTAAGCCGCAGTTTTAATAAATGCATTAGTCATCATCACTGACCTACTGAAGATAATCGTGTTTTTGCTTGCAGATTTTTTTTTTGTTTTATAATTGATAAAGACGATTCAGCTGTTTTTTTAATTAGATTATACGCGTAACAATAGAAGGTAGATAAAAAAACTGCTTTCTGCTTCTCCGTATTTTAATTTTAAAAGATGTTTCTTGGAAAATGACTTTAAATTATTTTTATGAGACCGCAGTAAATCTTATCTGGCAAAATATTACCTCATCAGAGGGATATTATATCTTTGTTTGTGGTTTTCCTTTCTTCATCGATATTTCTTCATAAAACAATAAATTTTCAATGTGTAACCAAAAAGTTTTACAATTATCACTTATTGATTGAACAAATTTTTATAAAGACTAAAATGTAGGTACTGTAAATTCGTAATAGATATTTACACACCAAGTGAGCTAAGGTAATGTTTATTTAGTGAATAAACATTCTTAGCTCACGTGGTTTGTACAATATTTTATTAAATTTTGACGAAATAAAAAACTGATCAGTTAGTAGGCTGAGCATGACAATCGTCGCTGATAGACGTCAAGTCATGTATTTAAAATGCTTTATTGTCTGTCATTTGTGCCGTGAAAAATAATGAAAATGGCTGATAATGTCTAATAAATTTTATGGTGAGTGTTATTTTCGTACCTGATGTTATTTTAAATGCATTATTTGTTGCAGAGTGAGTTAAAATTTTGAGAGAGTGATTTAATTTTTTTTTTTTAATTCACATGTGAAAAAAGTGTTAAGCCTCATTCACAGCTCCGAAAATAAAAATAAAATTATACAAAAAAATAAAAATAACGATATAAACAATAGATTCTTATGAAAGTGTTCACAGCTCTCGAAAATAAAATTAAACATAAGATATAAACACAAGGATTTGCAAATGTTAAATATTTTACACAAAAATAAGCACATACATAACAACTGTCATTTTAGATGTCAATTTACAGTTTGGCAAAAGGATTTCAATTTAAATATAATATTAAAAAGCTGTCTTATGGCAAAGTTTCGCATATATGATTGCGCACAGGACTTTAAAAGGTATGAAGTTGTTATTATTGCTTGTTAATTATGAATATATTAAATGACAGTTGATGTTTTATGTTCGATGCTGTGAACACCAACCATAATGTCCTATTTATAATTTTATTTATATTTCTTAATTTCGTAGCTGTGAATGAGCCTTTACTTATAGTTGTTGCTATGGAGTTAATAATGACAGTTTAAAACGTCAAAATTGAATAATAGATATTTATATTTACACTATACTACTAACTTTATTTTATTAATTAAACTAAACTATTTTGTTACATTTACATTGTAACCTTAATTACGAGTACTAGCGTAAACGCCCAAAAACTAAACACGGTCTACATATTTGTCCTGTCTGAGTTAATCTCGACTGCCTTAAAACAAAAAGAGTTATCTCTTCAACAGGCATATCTGATGAAGGGTGCGAGGGTGTAGCATCCATAGCAAAATAACAAGATTTCACGTAGTCTAGGCAATAACTTATATAGTTAATTGTCAAAACAATAAATGTCTACGCGGTTGACATCTAGACTAAACAGATATATGAGAGAATAATGATTATTATTTCTAAACAGTATTTTGACTTACAAAGATAACAGAGTTAAGATGTAGTTATTGAAACTGTAATTTAGTAGTTCATAATAAAGTTCTTTACATGTTATTTCACCATGCTCACCTTGCTACAGTATGTTGTCACGGTTAACCGGTTACCATTTTCGACGGTTTTTGACAGTACTAGTTGTCGTTGTCGCATTTGCTACTGAGCAAACGCACCTCAACCGCAACGTGTCGCGGTTATGCGGCCCAGCCGCACAACCTCGTAGCTGAACCGCAAATGCAAATGTGATAATAGGTCTGTTTGTTTCGCTACTATGCATCTACGGTTTACTGCCTCGTCCATACAAAGTGTATGAAGACGGCAGTAAACCGTAGATGTAAAGCAACAAAATGTACAAACATAATGAAGTACAGTAGTAAAAGTCTTTGCCCAGTAATACAATACAGTCGTTTCTTGTCAATACTGGCGTGGCAACACTATATTTTGCCCTACACTTTTTCATGAATTTTATAAAACTTCGCACCTTATGACCACAAAATTCGATGATTTCTTACATAAACAATTAGAGCGCCGGCATGACGTGCTACTCTAGTCATTTCAATAGGATATTAAACTTTTATTTTTGTATATGTTATTTTTTACAAAAACAATAAAATAGTTATTTATGTAACAAGTGTCTAAAGTAGTACTCTTTTTTGGTCGAGTGCAATGTTTTACGGACGAGTTGCATACAATATTTTGCCTACATCACAGGCATGTTCAAATATTGTGTTAGTTGCGACAAGTAAATTAACCGAATGAGCATGTTACCTAGCAACGAATTTACTTTTCACGCACAAGAGCTTGAAAAGTACTTTTCTCGCATGATTGTTTGAAAAGTGACACTTTATATATTATAAAGAGTCCGTAAAGTATGTACTTTATGCACGGTTGTAGGAAAAAGTTTTTTTTTTCGTTTGTTTCGTTCTATTAATTCATGGAAGAACTTTTTCCGTTGATTTAAAATAATGACACACGAAGTATTGTGTCATTACGTAAATACATTATTTCCCTGAGTTGATACTCATATTATTAATTTCTGATGCAAGAATTACTAAACTTTTATCTAATATCTTTGTCGCACTTCATTCGTTGTCTCATTTCATGATCATACATGTTACAAAGGGATATGCCATATCCGTCCACCCAACAGCGACAAATAAAATAGAAAAGTTAGACTAACCGCGGTAACGAATGTTATTTTTAAATATTGAAATTATTTGAAAATTCATGTCATTCATGTTGTGCTTAAGATGATTAAATTAACACAGTATAGATTATAATACAATTCTGTCAGTTTTGTTTTGACATTGTCATCAATCCCCCTTCACCCCTGGTGATTTGAACCACATGCTCACGAATGATGACGTGGTATCATATCACAGAAACATGCTATACATGCAATTAGTACTTCCGTAATCAAGTGAAGTGTAGTGTAGTAAATGAAGAAATATCTATGCTTCTCAAATTGACATTCTGAGCATTAATCTATTTCTATTTGGTTGTTATACTACTAGAATATTATTGTAAGTTTAGTTCTAAAATGACTACTACTCATATAAAATATTATTTTATACCAAACTGCTTGATATTATAATGTGCTACTATACTAATGGTTTGTCATTTAGCGGCGTTTTATCATAATAATATCAAAGCGTCGTCATTCAGTGACGCCATTAAATAGACCGTTTCAAAACAATGCAAACTTTAAAGGTAATTTAAAATTTATCACAATAGTTCGTTTCAAAACAACTATGTAATTTAAAATTTATCGCAAAGATAATTTTCACTATAGAATTATTTTTTGTTACTACAATTCATTCACGATAAAAGGAGAATTTTGAACTAACTCGCTGTCAGTCAAGTCATTCTAATGGTTCCATACGAAAATATTCCACATCTTACCAACAAAACGACTTGTGACTATTACATATAGTTCAAAATTCTATTACTATTGGGAATGGACAATAGTGTCTGTAAGTTTCAATATTAATTAAGTCAAAACTGTAAAATATGATTTATGTGAAATATACTATTATTGGACTCTGCCAATACCTGAAATGATCTTTTTTTGAAAAATTATCAAAATACTATTACATTTTACATACAATATTTATTGCATATAAATATGTCTGTGAATATGACATATATTCTTTCCGGTAGTGTATTCTTATTGTTTCAGTAACTTTTAGTATTATGAGAGTGATCAGTACATTTCTCAACAGCAATAAAGTTTCCTCGAACAATACTACTTGATAATAAAATATGTAGAGAATTCCAATCGTAATTGAATGAATGTTATCACCGTGATTTCAAAACACGACATGCAATTTACGAAGAAACAGACTTGGGCTTCTCCTTACGGTTGTAAGGAGGCGCTTGCACATCAAAGGAACTTCAATCACTTGAGCCTGAGCGCTAGGTAATGTGATTCAACGCAGCAATTTTAAAAACAATCAGAGAATCATTGTAGCTACGCTCCTTTCAACACAGAACTCTGTATCAGATGCGAATGTGATAAATTGTGTAAAGAATGAAATCACCTCAGCGCTAGATGAGGAACTTATTTTCTTTTCAAGAAGTTTACGCTTACATAGCGGAAGAATTAGGTACTACGAAGACGAAACTGTAATTACGGACGACTAGTTCAAGAATCAATCAAGAATTGATTATCCATACGACTTTGTAATCATTGATTAATATGCCAAACTGCTTCGCTCAATTATTGGTAATGATGAAGTTCTGCAGAAGAGCAGGGGACGTTTATCAGACACAGACACTCATATAAGTTGTGGAGAATGTTTTAATAGTCACTTTAATAAACAAAAGAGTATGCTGAAATTGGTGATAGTCAGATGGCGCGAACTTTGAATGCAAGTAAAATTGGTATTATTGTAGTGTTCATAAATCGTAGTTGCGTGTTTTAATGTTACATTAGATTTGTTCAAAGAACGGTTTGCAGAAGCTTGGGCTGGTTCTAACACCGGTGTTAACTAGAACCATGTGAACGACTTGACACATACTTCAAGTTTGTTAACAAAACAAGTGTTGCCAATATATGGATCAAGCTGAAAATTTACTGACAGCCATATTCAATAAATCTGCCGACACTATTTAAAATTATTTAATATGACTTGTATTTTAACTTTTCTAGGAAAAACAGTTTTAAATAATGAGGTCAAATTTATTGAATATAGCTGTCAGTACATTTTCGACTTAATTCAGTATATTGGCAACTCTTATTTTGTTGACAACCCTGAAGTATGTGCCAAGTCATTGACAAAGTTCTAGTTGATACCGGTGTTAGAACCACGCTTGTGCTACCAGCCTTGGAGTTTAAGATCTAATCCGCATGCCCGGTTTCAAAATAGTTGCAACCAAATGGTTTGAATTTTTCTGTGAACACATAATGAAAACTCATTTATAAGCATCTATTGTGCCGTTTCTTCAGCTTGATATTGTAAATACTGTGAAACTGTAAATCTTACTGCAATATCATTTGCAATTTGTTTGAAAGTCTCCAAAAAATATGAATGAGTATTTTCATTTTAACATAATTCTCATTGTTGGATTTTTTGCTAATAGCCATTATTTCAAAATCGTCATCTTGACTTGACTATTCGATTCCGTCATCTATTATTATGAAAATTTTAATAGGTATCTTATTATTTTGCAATAATATACTCACCTTAAAATATTTATTAAAATAATAAATATAAATTTATTTTTAATGTATCAAGCAGCAATTTCACAGATAGCCTAATTTTCTGCAAACGAAAACAAACTCGAAGATGTGGGAATATAACAACATTAATTTCATATAACGCACAAAATTCACCTCGAGTTTTCCACGGGTGATTTTTGTGCGTTAGGTGAGGTTATTATTGTATTAGTTAAATTGCAAGAAAAAAGTTGTTTTGTACAAATTATCACACTATTTATATTTTTTACTGCATCAAATATAGGTACCTATAATTTTTCTATGTCAAAAATAAGTACGTCACTAAGGGCGAAATAAAAATTTGGAAAAAAAGTTGAACAAAACAGTCACAAAAATATTGCTGAAAATTATTGATCGTTGATTTTCTAATAATTAAATGATGAGTAATTTCTACCATTTCTTCGGTTCCTATTACCGATTAATCATTTCCATCCCTCAATTTACAGAATCATTATCCTTATCATTACACGGGTCATCGAATTGTCGTGACATATCCGCATCCCCGTCATTGATCATGCGCACCTGGTCTAGTTCTTGGTGCTGTCGCAAATGCAATTAAAGCCGCGAGCGTCGAATCGGATGGCCGACAACAATTACGTCGTCGCTCGAATCCCGACGCTAATTTGATTCCGCGACGTCGCGTCCGTAACAGGATCGCTGGAGATGAATGCGACGCCCTCAAAGTCAACTACAAATACCGAATGGCAAATTCAATTACGCGGACGGATTGCCAAATAGTTTCACAGAGGATGCCTTCTCTTCATTAACTACATCGTGGTTTAATTGTCATTGCGATAGGGATGTGATGTAGTTTGCGTGCCAGTTTCAAAAGAAATAGGTGAAAAGTTCAAATCCGGCAGTCAATAACTGTCAATTGAAATAAGTATATAAAATACTGTTCATGTGTTATCTAATACATAATAGTTTTCGTTCCTACTGCTTATCTTCATTAAAAACAAAAAACTTTCATCGTTCAAATTAAAGTTCATTTCCACTTGAAAAGTTAAATTAACAGATAAAGAAGTATTATTTAAAAATATTTATTGCTCAAAGATATGTACTTGATTACCAAATATTTTCAAGTTGTTTACTTATACTTCTTGTATAAGTACAGCAAACTGATACGTCAGCATGTACATTCATTTCATGAAATGTCATTTTACGTCAGCATGTACATTCATTTCATGAAATGTCATTTTTAGTTTTCTAAACTATCATTTTTTGTGAGCGCGGCGCGACGGATGTTTTTTTTTTTATGAAAAGTCATCACATTTTCTGATTTTAAAATTGCAAATTTAAGACACGGCAAATATACTTCACACTAGATTTTTTTAAATAAATTATATTTTCCGCCAACCGTACGTAGTAGCTATTATATCATTAAGTTTTGTAAAAAAAAAAGTGGAATATTCAGGTATTGTTTATATCACTCTGGCAATTATACAAAAAGTAAATCATCTTTTGGACTATTATGAAAAATACATCGACATTATTTATACAAATAGTAGCAGATTAAAAAGATTAAACTCCAAAATAACTTCATTAATAAAAATAAATCTAAAACAAAAACAGTAAGGTTAGTATTTTTACCTCTCGCTAAGAGAGGTATTGGATTCATGCTAAAATTCGCATACCCAGATTTTAGTGATTAAGCACGATTTAAGGTCCCTATAATCCGTTTATAACATTTTTAAAATGATGTCTGTGTGTGTGTGTGTGTGTGTGTGTGTGTGTGTGTGTGTGTGTGTGTGTGTGTGTGTGTGTGTGTGTGTGTGTGTGTGTGTGTGTGTGTGTGTGTGTGTGGATGTGTGTATGTGTGTATGTCTGGATGTTGTAGCCACGATTCCTCAAAAACTATAAGACTTAAGAACTGTTTAACTATGGATTCCTCAATCTGACATTTCTGGGAAGAGCTGAAAAGGTTTTGGGAACAATTGAACAACCGGAAGTAGTAGTTTATAAAAGAAATTCTTCCAAATATTAATTTTTGAAAATTTTTGATATTACTAATTTTGAAGAACAAAATTCTACACCTGATGCATTTAAATTTTTTATTATATCTTCTATAAATTTAGAGATAAAGACACTATAATATATAGAATATCGGGATATAACAAGTCGAGTAGGCGAAACTGCACTAAGGAAACCAGTTGACAAAGTCAAATGTTTATAATATAATTTGTAAATGACAGATTTCAGTGTCAAAAATCAACAGTTTTAGTGACATTTTGATATCTTTTTCTGGGAAGTACATTTAATCTTTCTTATTGTTTTATTAATTAAATATTTGTAATATGCATATATGCATCAGAAATACCGCCAATCTGGTTAATGAATTGGAAGAATCTGTGACATTTAGAAACTCCCTCATACAATGAAAGATAGATATAACTAGAATTATATGTGTGCAGAAGACATGTTAAATACAATAAAAAACAATATTTGGGTAAAGTCCTGTAATATTTTGTTATAAAACGACGGTTCGATAGCAAAGTGCAATACAATACTTATATAGTCTAATATGGAAATGGCGAGAGGTCTTGTGCTGGCCACAACAGATTTTTTTATTAAACTTATTGTTACAAAAAAAAAATTATATTGACATTTTTCACATTTAAAGTAACTTTCAACATGGAATAGTGCGCCCATAATGTAGATGACTTTACTTTGTTAGATAAATAAGAAAATTATGCAATAATTACGTTCTCAGAATATGATGCGGCGTTTTATTCCTTTTTCCAATCCATATAAACTTCTCTCGATTTTTTAAGTAAATTTCAAGAGTAGCAATATTTGCTAATTCTCCACACCAGCTATGAGTGCCCGTGAGGTGACGCCTGGTAAGCGCCCACACGGTAAAATATATCGTCATCATTACCGATGTCTACATGTGTTGTAGATACTGGCACACCCAGAAATGGGTAATATGCCGTGATGATATATTTATTTATTATTTATCTAATATATCTGGTGGCGAAATAGATATATTAAATGATTCTAAAACACTATCACTGTCCATTTTTTATTTTTAATATGTAATTCTTGCAAATTTATCTTCAAAATGTATACTGTTGAGGTCTGAAATTTACAAAATATAATATTTATAAAACTTTTGCGGTTGTCGTCGTTGTCATGGTAGAAACAAATTAATTGTTGCGTAATATTAACATATTAGTTTTCATGAAATTTTTAAAGTTGTATAGATAAAATAATGTTATACTGCTCCATTTTAAACGAATTTTGGAAGTCTTTAAACGGTTGGCGAAAAATATTATGATTCATTCATACAAAAAATATTTATTTGGAACTCGTAATATTGCCAGACTCCGCTGCGCGTCGTCCGGCTACCGCCTTAAGCCTGCATCCCACGATACAACGTATCGGCAATTTATTGCAGTTAACGGCAACAGTTGCTCGTATGTATGACAAAACGCTGTGTGCTAGGCAACTTTTTAGCTGCAATTAGTTTAGATGTATGCAGCTAAACTTTTTCGATAACTACAACTTTCTAGGAGCAACTCGTTTGAGCGCATGCGCTAGATCACAGGTGCAGCATGCAGCAACCAAAAATAACTTATGTTTGAAGCATCGTATGATCACGCAGGCGTCATTCTTGTCAAAATCATACTTTTATTGTCAACAATACGTGTGCTCGCATATTAAGTACATACAATTGAGGACTGCTATTTTAAATAATAAACATGAGGGAGAGGAACTGATCAATCTCATGAAAAGTTACCCAGTTTTATGGGATGTTAAAGATCAAATATCAAAATTTCCCTATATCTGGTAGAAACTTTAAGCAACGTATTTCCCTAGATTTTAAGGAAACATACATTCCGTGGGATAGAATAATCGTCATGTTGCCGATATCGGCAACTCAAGTTGCTCGTATTTTTCATCGTGGGATACGGCCTTTACTCGTCCCATAATCATTCATTTTTTGTATTAATGAAATAAATAACTATTGTTTAATCATATATACTTCCGCAAAACATGTATTAAAATTAATTACAATAAATTAAAAAAAAAAAACATGTTTTTCGTACATGTGTTGCCAAACGAACATAATGAGAATTTCCGTACAGTGCAAAGAATATCATCAATTTGTAACTAAAAGGCTTGGAAACAATTAAAATCATTGAAAAATTATACCCATATGATTAAATATCTACAGTATAAATTCCTCCAAAAGTGTCCCACTTTTAATGCTAATTAAAAGACTGTCTCTGACTGCATTGGGATGAATCAGACTTTAATTTTGCATTTCAAAGTCTTAATTCCCCTTCGTGTTAATTATCTACATGAAGTTTTAAATTGTCAAAGGTAAGATGACACATTGATAGCGCCTAGTAAATTGCTCAGCGTTTTTAAATGCGAGTAAGAAAGTGGCAATTACGGTTAAAAACTTGTTAGAAGTTTAACAAGTCATTATAACTTAATTGTTCTTTTTTTTAAAATTACCATGTATTAAAACCACTATTTTCAGACTAATTTCATAAATACACTTACAAAGTTGCTCTGAAGTTGAAATTCATAAAGGCATAAAAGATCTTAACAAGCAATATGTATATGACCCTAATAGATTCTTATAAGATTTTGAAAACAAACAATGTTAAGAAATGTAGTTCTAGTGGAAATTTAATTGACAAATATTGTCACAACTATTGTTTTAACCTATAAATTTAATAATTATTGTATTTCTGCTATATGAAAAATAAATAACACAAATAAGTTACACATGGTTGCAAAGTTGAAAAAAAAAACTCTTTCCAATGGTGTAACTTTCCAATATATTGTCCATATAAAACTTTGACATAATTAGAAATCCAATAGTAATAAAGAAAATATGGACATCGCCATTCGAAAGAACATATAAAAATACTCTAAAGAGGTACAAACCAAAATCCTACATTATTTCACACTGGGAAGTTACTCGCAAAAATTAAAAACACTGCAAATTTACATTTCCATTTCAGTGATCTAGGCTCTGCTCTTTCTTAAATAACGATGTACTACTAACTAATGGCACAGACAAACAAAGGTTTGTCTGAGCTAATGGGGTAACTTTTGTCTAATTTAACCGTCTTCTCTTCTAGTTCTCGGAATCCTTATGCAGGGTGCGTTTTTTTGGGACAGCCTGTATATCTCTATATCTTTTTTTCCTTATATATTTAATATTTGTGAGAGATGTTCTGTCGTCGTATATCACTGAATACATCCATCAAGATCAAAGACAACTTGAACGCATATCAAAGCATATGTTAGATGTAGTATCGTAGGGATAGTGAGTAGCGGATATGTGTGACTCACCTTAGGGTCGAAGTTGAAGACTATGTCGTGCTTGAGCGGGCACTCCAAGCCGCACTTACACGTGCCCTGTGTCATCAGGTACTCCTTGACTTGGTCCAGCGAACTCAACGCCGTGTTGCTCGGGCTGTAACAAGAAGAGAAAAATTAGCAAAATGTACAGAAAGTGTACAGTTTGAATATTTAACAAAAAAATGTATTTCAATTACGCTTCAGATTTTAAATTATATAATTTATAGCTAGTCCAGCAAACATTTGAACAAAAGACTTTTAAATCCTCCGTGTTAATCGTTACCACTGTTAAAATTTTGGCGTTTCACGCAAATATAGTTTCTTTTCATGAAAGTTGAAAATTACTTGGAGCTATTTACATAGGAAAAGTTTTATTGGGGTTCCAAAGGAACAGAGATGCACACTAAAATTCTTATCCAATATTTTATGCTTGCTTTATGAACGCTTATACTGAACTGAGCACATAGTATTACCAAAATGTAAATGTATACGAATTACAAGATTGTATTGAATGATATTTTTTAAAATTTTAAGTACCTATACAGGGTGTTATGTAAGTGTACAACGCTTAACCCATAGCAAAACTGACCCCATAGATAGTAAATCTAGCAATAATTTTTGTTTAACATGCTTTCTACAAGAACTAAACGACATTCAAACTGACCAATCACGCCATAGTTCAAAATTTTGTAAAAAAGTAAAAATCAATGGCTGGTAGCACAAGCCTTGTTTTAACTAAAACACTGTTTTAAGAAATGTCAAATTTCATTATTTAATAACAAAAATAAATAACATCAAATATATTAAAATATGATTTTGAAGCAGCACATAGTTTGTATTCAATCAAATATTTTTTAAAAAATCGTTCTTTACACATAAGGGTGAAATTAAACATTGAAATTTGAATTTGACATTTCTTAAAACAGCGTTTTAGTTAGAACAGGGCTTGTGCTACCAGCCAATGTGTTCTCTAAAAAAAATGTCATACTTGTCACAAATGACATATAAGATTGTTGGCGTCGCGCCATATTTCAGATTTTCATAATGAAAAACTGCATGTTTATGAGCACTGATAATAAGTAATTAGACTAAAAAATAAATAAAATATATGAGAACAAAATAATTTTTATTGTTGAAATGTATAGAAAACATACATGCATACAGAACGTTTATAGTCAGTTTTGACAATAGGCTCTTCAACCACATTAAAATTTAGCATATTTGGTACTAATTTTCAATAATACGCTTAAAAACAATGTTGAAAAATATAACACTTTATTTAAAAAATATGTATTGCGCCTGTAATTAATTATTAAAAGTAATTTTTTTTTACCTCCAATTCGACTGTGACGTCATACCGACTTGTGACAGAGAGAGATTGCGCGCGCATAATATTGGCGTTTGCATTTAGTCATCTGTTCTGTCACTATTTCTTAATATTATTTTAGAATATTTAAATACAATTTTACACATAAATACAAATATCAAACAATTCACAACGTATCAACATCAGCTTTCATGTGTCAACTTGTTTAAATGTTTAAAAGTTTGACTGAATAGTTCTGCAATTCTACACGAGCGGCGTTGTTCTGTCATCAGGCGGTATGACGTCACAGCGTAAATTTCAATTTTGTATAGAATCTTTTCCAATTAATTACAGGCTTAATTATATCACAATACAGATGAAAATATGAAAAATATTCATATATTAACATCTATTTTCGAAAAATAAATTTTAAAAAAATTGGTTGAAGAGCCTATTAATATTTTTTCCAGGGAACATGTTGATCTTTACTTTTTTACAAAATTTTAAACTAGGACAGGATTGGTCAGTTTTAAAGGCCTCTAATTCTTGTAGAAAGCATGTTAAACAAAAATTATTACCAGATTTACTATCTATGGGGTTAGCGTTGTACACTTACTTACATGACACCCTTTTTACCTTCCGTCAAAAGGAAGGTATTGTTTTTGGTCAAAAATTTCGGTGGTGAGTTTTTAATGTATAAGCACGTTTTAGGGTCCCTACAATACGAATGTACTATTTTTAAGATGATGTCCGTGTGTGTGTCTGTGTGTGTGTGTCTGTGTGTCCGTGTGTGTGTGACAAATTTTTCTCCGACGATAACTCCAAAACTACAATTCTAAAAATTATGATTCTTTCATATTCCTCTTCTTTACAACCATATGAACAGCTGATTAGATTTTGGTTATAATTGGTCAACCGGAAGTACCCTTATTTGAAGTTTTTAACAGTTTTTCTTAAAAAAATGCAGTTAAATATTATTTTATGACATTTTCTTATTATATTTATTAAAGAAAATACTCTTCTCTATATGGTTTGATTATTTATTTTCCTTCATATTCAATAGATGTAAATTTAAAACATTATAAAGAAATTAATTTTCAAAAATTAGTCAGCTTCGCTGTTTATCAGGGAAACAGCTGACATAATTATTCAAAAAAATTTAATTGACAGATGTCAGTTTCAAGTGCAAAACCAAATATGGAAAAAAGTATAGGATCTAAAATTGGTATGTCATAGTGTTGCTCGCAAGTGACACGCAGAGAAAGGCCAAAGAGAAGATGGAAGGACATTACTTAGTGTAGTTTATTTTATAATTTTATTGGATTTATAGAACCTTTTCAAATGAACTTTTAGTATGGAATTTGTAAAAAATAGTATGTGTTCGTGTTCGATTTTACATGATAGTATATAGAATCTGTTCCAAGGACCTTTTGGTATGGGATTTGTACAAAATACATGGAATTGACGGAAGGTCTTGTGCTGGCCACAACAGATTTTTTAAATAATAATTTACAAATTATAATATACTTTTATTTAATTATAATAATATTATAATTAGAAACTACCTAATTTAAATGTCTAAAAATTACTCGTAAGTGTACAAATATAAATGTATTACGAATATGTTTTGTCTTAAGAATATTTATGAAAATACATAAAATTAACATTTTCTTATACCCCTGATATAGTAATTTCAAATCTAAAACTGTTAATTCAAACTTGGTACGTGGTTTTAAACTTTGGCCTAAAGAAATACTTGCGAAAACCATTTCAATGATAATTTTGGTACGGTATATAAATCCAAACATTCTTAAAACCGTTTTGTAGGATAAATATTTATAGGTATTTTTACACTTATTTTTGCATTAAAATAATCAATCTAATGTATCTGATTTCCTTTTTACTTTTAATAATGATAAAATTACACTAACATGTATTTAAATAAAACTTCATGCACAACATGTGTTCAATAGGTACACATTGGAATTCAACATCGCACCAATTCTTCGTTTTTCAGATATAATATATGAAGTGGTATGACACTTGCAACATAACCACACTTTCTCCTCTCTCAATTCACTCTCCTTTCTATATATGGAGATGTGGAGATTTCGCATGCAAATCGCTCTCATTTCACATACTGTCTTTACGACATGCACTAGCGATAAACGTTTAGCTTAGTGGTTGCATCTGTGTACAGACACTGGGTTTATGGATGCAAACTCGAGAATAAAGGCAAAATTTTACAATGAAGGAGAAATTAACTCTTAAAAACAAAGGGAGATAAAATAATTTACTCTGGCATAAAGATAAGAATAAAGATGGTAATTTTATTACAACCACAGACTAATTATATACTTGTGAATAATGATATAAAATATAAAACGTACATCCATCCAAATATAAACTATAATCATTCAATCTTAACCATTATGTTGCAGTTTTTTTTTTGCAAAAATTTAATATTACCTTGTTCCATTGTAAAATAGAGCATTGAGCAAAATAGGTCCTTCATTTTCGCGCCTTTGACAATTTTATATGTTACTGTTATTTCTAAGAATATTAATTTTCTTTAGTAAATGTATTTATAATATTTTAAAATTCAATATTGAATAATTGGGTACTCCACTCTTATTTTTGATTATTGTAAATTAAAGATCGTTTAATTTTGAAGCTATGCGTAGTAAAACTACTAAAAAGTCATAATTGTTTTTAGTTTAACTGCATTTGATTTTTAGCGAAACAATTGGTATCTTTCTCGCACCAGTTTCTATAGTAGGCTGCGCGAGAAAGGTAGCAATATTGCGAAAATACTGTAACACTGAAAATAAATACAAATGTCGCGCAAAGTATTTTTTTTTTATCTTAATTGTTATTTATTGAGTAGTTCTTAAAGTATAAAGTGCACATTTTATTATTTTTTGTTATGGTGGAGAGAAAGAAATAGTAATTTTTAGTTAAAATTGGCTGATTTTCTGTTATTTGAACTGCAAGGAAAACCATATCAATAAAACAATACACATAATAATATAATAGTATATTATGTGGTAAGTGTGTGAAGCTGAAATTTTTACATGAGGGTGCAAAACACCCGAATGTAAAATAGGCTTCACACACGTGTTACATACTATACTTTTTTTTTTCTTCACATTGTCATTCTTTTAACGTAAAGTCTCTGTATTATCGACTTGTGTAACCATGGTTACCAATGTTACGGGTGTTTAACAGCTTCGTTTTATTAAAATACATTTCAGTTTGAAATATTTAAAATAATGAACGGTGCGTGAAATGTTATTTCACGCACAGTGTGCAAAAAATCAAACTTCACACATAAAAATTGATACGTGATGTACTCACTTCACGCATGGGAGTAGAAAAAAGGATTTACATATACAGAATGTAACAGAAATAAGTAGATTAAATTTAACAAGTGATAAAGCAACAATATTTTTTTGTAAATCTTGTAGATATTATGTTAAAAATCTTCAAAAGTTTTGTAAAAAAAATCATTGCCAGCCTAAAAAAACTGAAAAAAAATGAGAAATAAAAAAATTATTACAAAGAAATATTGTTGCTCTCGACGAGCTCTGTCAATGCATATTTCTTTCCAAAAAAATAAATTGCGATTTCGCTTATTAAGAAATAAATATTGTTGGTCTTGCCGAGTTTTATCACTAGATAAATTTAATGTACTTATTTCTGTTACAGCCTGTATTTTAGAAAGTTAAAGTATTCCTTTATTAATAATTTCATTACAAAACCAATTAATACTTTCGTTACATGTATATTTTATTAAAATCAAATATAATAACTCTATTCCGCATATGTTGTTCATTACAAATGGCTATAAATTTCATTTCAGTTATTGAATGATTTGAAAGTAACTTCTTCTTTCTCCCATTTAAAGATAAGTGAGTCGACAGCAGTTTATTAAAATAAATTAATAAAGATAATGGCATGCTACTAAAAGCAAGACAAATGATTCATTCGCTGAAACAAAATACACAGCAAACGTGGCGGCGGTGAAAGTCTGCATAATATGCTTTATGACAAAAAGAAAGTCAATAAATATCATCCACCTCGAAAGTAAGAAAATGGACGCTAAGATATGGAAGTATAAAATTATGTTACATAAATCCGATATAACTGCGAGGTAAAATAGAGATACAACAGCAAAATTTACTTACTATATAAAGAGGTGAGTTATAAAACAAAGTGACAAACTTAGGAGTACTACAAATAAATATGACTAAAAAAAATCCAAAAGTTGTCTTTTTTACTTGTTTTCGAGTTACAGCTCCTTGGAAAGTTTAGTTCAATGAAACAAGTTAATAAATTTTAATTTCAATAACCTGTCATTTATTAATTAAAGGTGATAAACAATGCCATATACCGCAATTCGCTCTATTAGAGTACAGGTCTTTGTACAGCTGGCTGATAAGTAAGGTGCACAAAACAAAAGTGAACAATCGAGATGCACAAATTCATTGTATTTTGAATTTTGCAACTCGCATTTCGCATAAACTAACATCGAGATGCAATCGAGAGAGCAACAAGCGCGCTTTCCATAAACGAGACAAAAATTGGATTACAACTTTCCGCTTTTTTAGTTATACTGGGTTTGAAATCCGTTAAATGGGAAATACAATGTTAATTTTTTTATTTTTCTGAAGTTAGTTACCTCTTGATTTTAGACAATAATGTTTGAAATAAAGGTTGTAGTTAATGAAATTCTACACCTAAATCAGTAATCGCATATGAAATTGACATAAAATTACAAATAAATACATAATGTTTCCACTGTCATAATAGTGCCGTCGTATTATTTGCAGCTTTTATTCTTGATAAAAATGTTCTATTTATAAACCAAAATACATGAAATGGTAATATAATCATTAAGAAAACTCGTTTTATAACAAAATTAAAATAAATTAATATAAAAAAAATATATCATCACGGCATATTACCCATTTCTGAGTGTGCCACAATCTGCTTTATCGCAGATATCGGTAATGATGATGAAATATTTATACCGTGCGGGCGCTTACCAGGCGTCATCTCACGGGCACTCAATGCTGACGTGGAGAGTGTACCACAGGGGACACTTTTGTGCCATTTAAAATTAGAAATATTTATCTACTCTAACGAACTAATTTTTCTGACATTAAGCATTTATTTGTAATTTTGAGTGAATTCCACGGGTATTACTACAAATGAGTAAGATTTATAAAATTTCAAATTCTGATTAGGGGTTTACGTGTAGAATTTTATTATCTATAGCATTTATTTGAAACTTTTTTGTCTAAAATTACTAGGCATGTAACTACAGCAAAAAAAAAAAATAACGTATTCCCTATATAACGGATTTCAAGTACACACAAGGTATATTTAAGTGTAGTATACACCGAAGTTTGGTACATACCTCTTGACTCACCCTGTACAACTAATAATCTAAAATTAAAATTAAAGGCTTTGTTATCTGTTGTTGAAAAGTTTACATATACAGTAATTTATAACTATACCGCAACTATTATTTTAGTTAAATCAAAACTTTTATCTGAAACTTTGTTGTTCATTATTCCCGAACTAAGTTAAAAACCAAGTGAAAATAGTTTATAAACAAGTATTATGCATAATATCATCCCTAGTCGTATAACTTTATTTCCCTCTCTATTAAAGAGATGATAGAAACTCAACAGTGACGAGAGAACATAACGGTTGCGCAGAGCTTTTATTAAGTTAGTTATTTACAAAGCCTGAGCTTTTCATGTTTTATCCTCTTCCAACTCACACAATCTCCTATATATCTTCTCTTTCTCTGCTTGTCGACGATTGCTCCACCGCGGTCCCGGTTTAAAGTCTCATCCTGCAAATTGCTTTATCCTGCGTCTCATTCTAACATATAGAAAGGATAGTGTATTTCCTGTTGTCTTTCTCTTGTGCTTTGTAATGATAGAACAATAATTTTCAGTATATATTCTTAATTTTCTTCAAATTGCGGACAGCGGACAGGTTAAATTTGATTGGGTTTTAATTGTGTTGTTCATTTGTTTTGGTTAACTGGGGAGTTTATTACGCAGAATAGGTTTCTTAATTAAGTAATTCAATTAGTTGGAGACATTAAAAGGAGGAAAGGAATAATTCTTAGTTTAAATATCCAAATTTCTTACCTTCTTGAATATATGTTCTCCTGATACAAAATAACGAAATTACAGTAAAGCACCGCTAATTCGAACCTCCACTAATCCGGACAAAATTAAAAAATGTAATTTTATATTTTAACTTTGTAGTATAGCTCGTCCAGCAATCATTTAAACAAATTATTACTATTAGTACTAATTAGTGATGGAACGGATCGCTATTTGGCCGGATCACCGGATCTCGGAATTCCGGCTACTTATTTAGCCGGATAGCCGGAATTCCGGCAGCCGAATCATTCGTAATTTGTCAGTAAAAATCATAGCGGCTCCAGCCATTAATAAACAGAAAATGTGATTATTCGATTTAAAGTACTAATATTTACCAAGTGGCTTATGAAATGTATTCTGTTTTGCTATTTTTAAACTTTAAAGCGGGAACTTATAAAATGGACACTCTGTATATGAAAATAGAAGATCTCAAATTACACCAACTAATGCGTAGAAATTATTATTCATCCACCATAAACTAGAACAATGTGATTTTGAATTTTTTTTTTTTTTTGTTTTCTTTAAAATTTATGTAACTGTTACTTTTTTATGTCACTTTGTGTGGTTTATTATATTTTATTTCAATTAATACGATAAATATGTTTTAGTTACCTACATAAAATAAAATGAATAAATAATATTCAAATATAGATAATTTTTAATAAAATGATCCGGCTAATTTTCTATACGATCCGACCGGAACCGGAATTCCGGCCAAGAGGCCGGATCGGCCGAATTCGGTATCAAAGCCGGATTCTCGTTTCATCACTAGTACTAATCGTTTCACGCAAATATAGTTTCTTTTCAGTATACATTAACAGCCCGATTCACAAAAAAGTTTAAGCTAATCCTCATTTTTGGATTAGTGAATTCTATTCTATTCCGGTATTTAAAATTTAATTTTCATGATATTATCAATAAAGGTAGATACTAGAAATAGATTAGACTATATTTTAAGTTATAAACTGTAAAATTAGAGTAGAATTCGCTAATCCAAAAATGAGGATTAGCTTAAACTTTTTTGTGAATCGGGCTGTATATGTCTATGAAAGTTGATAATTGATTGAAACTATTGTAATACTCAAAAGTTGTATTGGGGTTCCGAAGGACCGTAGTTTTACAGTAAAATTTTTATCCATGATGTTATTTTTGCTTTAACAAATGAACACTCATTACTGAAGTGAGCACATAGTAATGCCAAGAGGTAAATGTACACTAGTTACAAGATTGCATATTTTTTAAAAAAATAAGTACCTATATAAATTTACCAATTATAATAAAATGGCAGCATGTCTTAAGCAATAAATTTAGTTCGTCCATATAACGATGCAGCGCTGTATTCGTTGGGACATTCTGACAGTTGATTTGCAAGATGTAAATGTAAACAAAAACAAATTCATGTGAGTTGTCAAAAGTCAAAAACTGTAAATTTGCTGTTAAATTTAAATTATGCCACTGCCATTAAAAGTTTTCATTTTCTAATTGAGATTGAGAGATGTAAATATGTGACATATGAAGTTAATAACTGGAAGTACATTAAAATTCGTTTTTAACAAACATGTTTTTTATGTTACTTTTTACCTCTCGCTAAGAGAGGTATTAGATTTATGCTAAAATTCGCATATCCTGATTTTATTGAATAAGCACGATTTAAGGTCCCTAGAATCCGATTATAACATTTTTAAAATGATGTCTGTGTGTGTGTGTGTATGTGTGTGTATATATGTGTGTGTGTGTATGTATGTATGTATGTATGTATGTATGTATGTCTGGATGTTGTAGTCACGATTCCTCAAAAACTATAGGACTTAAAAAATATTTAACTGCAGTTTCCTCAATCTGACATTCCTGGGAAGAGCTGAAAAGGTTTTGGTAACAATTGAACAACCGGAAGTAGTAGTTTCGTAGAAAAATTCTTCTAAATATAATTTTTTGGGAGGTTTTTTTTATTAAATATTGAAGAACATAAAATTCTCCATTTAATACACTTCAAATTTTTATTATATGTTGTATAGATTTAGAGATAAAGACACTATAATTTATAGAGTGAACTAATCGCAGAGGCTACGGCACTAAGGAAACCAGTTGACAAATTCCATTGAACCGAATTCAGCACTCTTCATTAGTCTAGTGATTATCTCTAGTAACCATGGAAATAACTTGCATCTTTTTCTAATTAATGTATTATTACATAAGTTTCTCTATATTTTGTTATTTTTAGATAAGCTTCGTTAGTTAAAGAAGAGCGTTTTAGTGACATTCTGATAGCTTTTACTGGGAAGTATATTTAATTTTTCTTATTGTTTTATTAATTAAATATTTGAAATTATAGGTAAAATTGTGGTAAAATGCATACATCCATCAGAAATACCGCCGATCTGGTTAAGAATTGGAACAATCTCTGACATTTAGAAACTTCCTCATACAATGAAAAATAGATATAATTAGAATTATATGTGTGCAGAAGACATGTTAAATATAATAAAAAACAATTTGGGCAATGTTCTATAATATTTTGTTATAAAACGACAGTTCGAAAGCGAAGTGCAATACAATACTTATACAGCCTAATATGGAAATGGCGAGAGGTCTTGTGCTGGCCACAACAAGTTTTAGTCCGTGAAAAGCAGTTTTGTATCTGTAGTACTTCGATAAGAAATGAAAAAGTAAAAGAAGAATATAAGCAAAGCAAAAACATATTTATTTATTCCAGCTAATCAGTTTATTAATGAGCTATCAGGTGATATCAATGAAACTATCATCCATCATCTGTCCTCGAAAGGACGTTTTGCGACCATAATGATAAAAAAAATGCATTTCACAAGTGTTTTACAGATTGGAAATAATATTGGCATAAATGCATTTTATCTAATGGGGAATATTTTGAAGGAGACAATATTAATATTTATGAATAAATTATTACATTCTGAAGAAAATGAAAACCTCGTTTATGGTGAAACGTGCGCTGTTATCTTTTACTGTGAAATTTTTGGGTAAACAATTTTGATGGAACCAGAAATTGAATGAAGTTGATCCAAAATGCGGAAGGTCTGTGCAAGCAAATTGCAACGAAATAAAACATCGAAAAGATTAAGACTTTATTATGATCGTAAGAAGGTTGACTGATTCAATGAGTACTGGTGATGTACCAACACCAACTACGGTTTTGGCCGACTAACCGACTATTCGGCCCGGCCGACTAATTTCAAGCATCACTAAAAGCAGTTCTTCACTGAAATTCGTTTGTTTCCAATGAAGTGAGTCAGTCTCAAATGTGCCTTTGCGTAACAATTCTTCACCACAATATGCCTATGATTAATAAATAATGATACAATAGGGTCGTCCACAATGATACAATAGGGTCGTCCACCATAACAGAAAATTGAGTAAAAAGTTAGTTATATTGAAAATAGATAAGATAAAATCATGATTGAGACGATAAAAGTTTTTTAAAAATTGTTAGTTTTTGAAATATTAGTGATTTTAAGCATCTATACATCTACGTCACAACGATTGCTATCTTTCTCGCGCAGCCTACTACAGAAACTGGTGCAAGATAGGTTTCTTTAAAAATCAAATGCAGTTGAACTAAAAATAATTATGACTTTTTAATACTACTAATTGCTACAAAATTAAACAAACTTTCATTTAAAATAATAAAAAAAATTAGAGTGGAGGACCCTATTACATATTAATACCATGTAATCTTTCGTACATACAAATCTAAAAAGGAAAATTGTCTTGTTTTAGTTTTCTTTTTGTTATACTAACCAGACTTAAATAAATAAATATATCATCACGGCATATTACCCATTTCTGGGTGTGCCAGTATCTACAACACATGTAGACATCGGTAATGATGATAAATAAATATTTTTATTAATTAATTAATTTAATAATCAAAACCATTTCCGTGCCTTATTATACTTATCAAATACTAAGCCGATAAATCGGTGTTTTTACCTACTATTCGTCGATTAAATGGCCTGATGGTCGGCGTAACCGACTAATAGTCGGTAGACGGTGCAACTCTAATGATTACATATAAAAATTAAATATTACTTTACATTCAATTATTTTCCATTACGACTTGATAAATTATACAAAAATCTTCCCTCGTATTCGATATTTTTCAAGCCACCTGTATATTTGTATGTTGCCACATGAGTATACAAACACACGTGTATTGCGGGTCATTATTCTTCTAAACTTTCAAACACAAAAAGTTCCTGTTTTTTATTACATACAAACTTTTCTTATATCATATTTCATGTATGAAGTATGACAGTAATGATGAAGTTATATTAATAAATTATTACATGAAGTTTTATATTAATTTTATATGTAGTAATATCACGATAGCAACATACCTATTATTATAATATCCAATAACATATCTCGTATCATAAACAAATTTATAACCTTTTAATTTACTAGTTGACATTTAAATCTCGAAAGGAATAAAGATAATCTTCAAACCATTTACAATATTACAAATAAGATGTCAAGCAGAGAAAACATTATTTTGTTTCGTAATTTTCACACGTATCCACAGAAACACTACCTAGTCAAGTACTAATTCCAATTATAATTAAACAGGAAACGTGATAAAGTGAAAGTTCACGTTATTTTACTGAACGTACTCTTATGATGGTAGGAATTTGATGCATTAGACTAATGTATCATAAAGCAAATATTTTATTACACATCACGCATAACTTCACGCCATAAAGTTAATCAACTACCACACTAAAATTTGTTTTATGTACGTACACATCCCAGGAGACTGTGTAGGCATTAAATTAAATATCTTTATGAATATACTTAATTAGAGGATACAGTAAAGTTCGTTAATAAGATTCAAAATATACAATATTAATATTTAAGAAAAATAAATTAATAATTACTGCTGAAAATGTGGAGAAAATGAAAAACAATATGCATGGACAAAAATGCAGTCAAACTCAATTATTACAAATTATGTAATGCACCGAGAAAATTTAGAAACATACTGAATTGCACATTTATAAGGTATTTCGATTACAACGATGATTGGCACGGACATAGAATTTTGCCCTAACATTAACAAAAATTTAACCAAAACTAAATATTTCCATGTAATACAAAAATTGTGTAATAAATCTCCATTTATTTAAACAATTGTAATACTTTAATGGCAGGTTGTACCAATATTTAAGGCAGATTTATCCAGCCATTTTCATTTACATTTAATTTAATTTTCATTTAAAAGATAAATGTATGTAAACCAATGTAGCCATGCATACACCATTTTCATTTATCTCTCATTCTCATTTATTTTTAAAGATGGCCAACTTTTATCTAGTAAATGAAAATTATAAATGGCGCATGCGTGTACGGCATGACAGGGACGAGAATTTGAGTTGATCAGCTGGTTGTCATTATGTATCTCCGTTATCGTTTCTTTTTACGTTTTTTTTTTTATTACAACACGTTTAAAACTAAACTCATAACTTCTTCGCTGTCACTATTGTTGAACATTTTTATTAATAAACTTTATTCCAATGAAAAAGGCGGTTATGGCGTTCATCATCTGTCAGCGTATTTTTATATGTGCGCATGCGTTCATTTTCATTTATTTTTGTCGTATATTTTTGTATGAATAGGTACATTTAAAAATTATAAATGAGAATTAAATTAAATTAAAAAGTAAATGTAAATGAAAATGGCTGCATAAATCCGCTTTGAATTGTAAAACAAGCATAAGTTAAATTAAAATAAACATTTTTCATACGTATAAAATATATTGTATCTATAAGTGCTGATTTTAATTTAATTTTTATTTAATTCCCAATTAAAATAGGCCATAAAACCTGGTATTATAAAACTATTAATTAGAATATTCTTTGGGAACCTCCTTAGGTCATATCACGTTAAAAACTATGTATTTAATCAAGATTAAAATTTAGTTACCTAATTTTAATCTCCTGTGCGGTAAAATTAATTTGCTTTATAGGACAATTACGCAAGGTAAATTAAACATTTTTAAAATTTGATGAGTGTTATTAGATTTTGCAATATGAAAAGAATAATGATTAAATTGTTAAATTAATTTATGTCTTTTTATTTTAATATTTAAGTTATAAAAATAAAGTATCCGATTAATTTTATAAGCCACTGGACATACCCTTACTCCCATGACCCTCACGTGCAGAGTATGAGTCAAAATATTTTTGAACTTTGTTTACGTACACAACCCTTTGTTCAAAAAATTAGTTCCGCATTTAGCTTATCATTTGATGTCAACATCTGGAATTTTATGACATCAGTATTATTTCTAAAACAAATGAGCTTGATTTAAAGAACATTTTCTGTAAAAATCTTCCATAACATATTTGGCACTTAGTTCTCTTTAAATTTAAATGCTTAAATTCTGTTTTATAACGTTCCATAGCTTAATAATTACGTATTTAAAAAAATCGTGATATTCTACTATACCAACCGATTATAACAAAACAATAATAAGTTTGCGTTATAAATTATGTCTCCGTACAACAGTTTAAATTAATACTAATAAATAATGGAATTTTGCTATTAAATCTGTTTATTCTACGTTTGCATTTGCATGAAACGTATTATTAATTAAGAAAGTATTCTTTGTGCTAAAGACCGTAACATTTATTTGAACTTTAATAAACAAATGAATTGTTTATGTCATAAACAAGTCGTAAAAGCAAATGAAATTTTCGAGCTGCGAGAACATTAATAAATCAACTATAAACAACGAGAAGCTATTAAAAGAACAAGATACAATTATATTTCAGAGATTGAATTCAAACGCTTTTAAATTATTTCTCACACTTTAAAAATTACAAACTACATTTATAGTGAATCATAAATTTTAGTATACTTAAGAAATTTTATGCAATATTTTGATAACATTTACTTTTTATACAAAATTATGTCGCATTTCTTAGAAAAGAATATGCAGCATTACCGAATTTTCCTTGCACATCTGTTGCTCATCTTAGTTCATATTTAATAAACATAATGTACCACAAAACCTTTTATGTATTACCCATACAAAATAACCCCTAAATTAATTTCAATATGAAAAGAAAAATCTGCAACATAGAATCCAAACAAAGATCAGCTTTCGTTATACAGGTTTCCCTTTAGAAAAAGGCGCAAATATCCCCTATTCTTCGTCCCTGGATAGCAGCATCTCTTTCTCTCTTGTGGGGAATCTAGGTCACAATACCCAACAATTGGTGTCATCGTTAAACATGTTAGAGGAGCAGGCTAAAAGAACCAACTACAAAAAACAGAAACAAATTGTAACAAGATACAGGGCACTTGAATTTTTTTGCAGCCAACTGTTCCCTTGTTAGGAAAGATTTAGGATCTTTTAGTTGGGTCAGTGACTTATATATTATCTAGCAAGGACACTCCAAAAAGACTCACACTGCGATAGCAGATAATTAATTTAAATTGATACTTTTCCGGAACAGAATAATGTACAAAATAAAATTATTTCAGATACATTGAAAAATCTATTATTCGATGGACATGTTCTATTTCTAAAAGTTTTGTTTCTACGTTCTCTGCTTTTTTTTTGCCATGCAGCCATAGATTTATGTATATACTTATTCATATGTGAAGTACCAAATATTTAAAAATGATTTTTTCACACACATGTACGAATAATTAGTTATTTGCTTGTAGAGTATGAACAGTACGATTCGATTCGAAGTGATGGAGTTATATATGCTAATTTACATTACTATATCGGTTTGAGAGAGTTGTGGAATAAGGTCTTTTTTAATTGTTGTGTATCGTATTGTTGCCTCTGTTTAAAGTTTCCCTTTTTGCATCTTGACAGTTCTTGCTTCATAATTATTTTCACCATAAAATGGCGTAATTTGCCATCCGCTCCTCTTTGGCTTCTAATATGCTGTATTAATGCGGCATGCTTTTTTTCTATTAGTAGATGATCTATTTGGTTGCATGTTTTTCCATCTGGTGATTTCCATGTACCTTTATGAATATTCTCATATCGGTTATTAAAGCCAGGTTAATCAACATCTGCCCATTTTCATTTGTGTGTTCATGCTTACTTTTTCCCCAGTAATTGACATATATTATATATTTCTTCTCTCCCAATTTGTGTATTATCAATTTAACATAATACCTAGGAATTGAATCTAAGGCTCTCAATAAGTTTTTTTCCTCCTCATCTTTCACATGTATTGGAGCATGAATATTAATAGTTACTTTGCGGTAAATTCCCTTCAACCTTATTATACAATCTAGCATAGCTTCGAATTTCTGTATTAAATGTTTATATTTTTTATTAACCATAAAACCCGAGCCACTAGTGAAAAATATGTAATTACCCTTTCATATTATTACTGTGCCTCTCTTTTTTTTGTACTGCTACTATATCAACATTCTATGTTAGGGTTGAATCTAATCTAAAGTGCTCCAGCTTAATTCGTACCTTGCAAATTCCACGTGGCTAATTTTATATACTTATCTTATTAGTCTTGTTTTTATTTCCTTTTATTTTTACTTTTTTTGGGATAATCTCTTTTTCTTCCAATTGTTTATTCGTGTTATTCCAAACAAATATTTTATCATTTCAGCTCTTTTATTCTGCATAAACTTATCTTTCTTCAATTGTATAGTCGAGTTCGATATAGATGTTATTACCTTCTAGTTTACTTTACATCGCCTTTTTCTTACTAATCCAATCATTAATTTCGGCCCCTATCTTGTATATTCGTTTATATAATCTCTACATTTATTCCCAATTTATCTTTCAAGAAAGTTTCCACTTGTTTGGTACTATCTTCTGTGTTGATTATTTTTAAACCTCTTATAATAATTTTATTTCGTCTTCTTTTCTTCTAATCTTTTCGTTCCCATTCTTTTACACCGTTCATTCGTTATTTAGTACTTTGTTTTCCTGTCTCAAATCATCGATCTTCTCTTTTTCAGCCCATTTTTTTGTCTCGTTCCTTCATTTCTTTTTTTAAATTTTTTGAATAAATGCATTGGTTTTCTGTAATTCATGTAGTACTTCATTTTTGTTAGAGTTAATTTCCTTCTTTAATTTTCCCGTTATTTTGTTCATAAGAACCATCATTTCTTATTTTGTGGGTTGATTTTTATATTGTCTTGTTGGGGACACCATGTTTTTTAGCTTGCCTTTTTTTAAGTGTTCTTGATGTTTTGTTGCTTGTTTGAAAAAATTGTTGCTCTTTCTCCAGAGTCTGATGCGGATATGTTTCTCTCATTTCTTTTGTTTAGGTCACTATTTGATTCCAAAAAATCTGATTTGTTTCAGAAATATTAGCTCATCACTTACGTGGACCCCACTGAAATATTAAATTGTTACGCCACTGTCACTTCCCAACTATAGTGCGCTTGCGCAATATCAGGTTACACGGAAAAAGTTATGATTTAACCTCACTGCCTGCCACTCTTTTTCTTTACGCACTAGGTTTTAAGATAATGTTTATTTTCTTTGTACTATTTACAGGTTTTTAGGTACGTTCTGTGCGACAAGATTCGAAATAGAATTTAATATACCGGCATTTACTTATACACTACAATATTTAACAATAGACGTACATTACTATTACTTGAAGAAAATACTCCAGATTGCAAAGAATAATAACAATAATAACTTTATATGCAAATAATTAATTAATCATCGTACAGTATGTATACAGGGTGGCGCGCTTAAGACGATCCACCCTTAATAACTTTGAAACGAATTGTGATAGACATACCCGGTTTACGCTAAAACATCTAGGGGGCCACATTTTATTAATATTTTTGTTTTTTTCTTTTTTTAATTCACTAATCTCACCCCCACCACTCTCAACATTTAAATGGCAATATACCCCTTGTGACATATCAAATGAAAGCTCTTGAAAAATGCTACACAGGCATGTCAATAAATTGATATTTGAATAAACCGTTTTAAAGTTAGAAGCAATAATGTAATTTTCATTTAATTTAAAACCTTATAACAAATGCTCAAATTGAGCGCCATTTACACCTAAACAATGTTACAACCTATCACTAAATGCTATTTGCACACGCCGAAAAGTTTCTTCTGGAATTGCTTGACACTCTCTTCTAATTCTATTTTCTAAATCTTGGAGATTAACAGCTGGAGTTTTATAAATAATTGATTTTAAATATCTTGAAAGAAAAAAATCGTTAGGTGACAGGTTAGGGGACCTAGCGGGCCAATCAATTGACCCCCTTCGACCAATCCATTGTTTTTTTTTTGTCATTTCCATTGCACCGCGTGCATTAAAATATTATAAACTATTGCTTCTAACTTTAAAACGGTTTATTCAAATATCAATTTATTGACATGCCTGCATAGCATTTTTCAAGAGCTTTCATTTGATATGTCACAAGGGGTACATTGCTATTTAAGATTTAAAAGTTGAGAGTGGTGGGGTGAGATTAGTGAATTAAAAAAGAAACAAAAATATTTATAAAATGTGGCCCCCTAGATGTTAAAACATTTAGCGTAAACCGGGTATGTCTATCCCAATTCGTTTCAAAGTTATTAAGGGTGGATCGTCTTAAGCGCGCCACTCTGTATATAAAGCAATTCACAATTATTTGAATGAATTTCACAGTAATGCGAAAAAGTGACAGGAAACCTATGACATGAGAATTCATTCTTTTTTTGTAAAATGTTGATGTTGAATCTAAACGGAAGAAAAAAATCTTGTACGTGATTCGTTGCAAAATCGCGTTTTTCAAATAACACGTGTTGTCAAGTACGCAAAGTGAAACATAATTTTGCAATTAAACAAGTTATTTAGTAAGGCCTATTCAGAGAAAATTTGGAAGTTAATAATATCTAAGAATATTAATTATGAAATACTTATTAGCCATTACTAAATATAGAAAAAAGAGAAGTATGTATGTTTGTATATAGTTTAAAATTTAATAATCATTATAACCTTAAAAAAATATAACTTAAAAATTATATTATTTAAATGTTGTACAAGATAGTTGTTTCTTGACTAATACGTAAGTTTTTATCTCAATTTTTATACACTTAAAATTAAATCAAAATCTGATTTATGAAATTTTAAATCTCAAACAAATTGAGTGTTCAATCAGATAATATTTGATAGAACACGAGCTCAGTTTCTAATATTTCTATCTTCTCAGTTTAATGGCATGATGGCTAATCTTTCATCTTTATGATATTCCTTATTCTAAAATGATCTTTAAGCTCGCTTGTGGGAATGTAATAGAATGTTAAGAAAGTTCCCTACGAGTTTTTCATACTCTGCTATTATTGATGGTTCCGTTGTAATGGCCAATAAATTGTTCTTCTATTCACGTGAGGACTTTTATCGCTGGAATCGTGAATTTAACAGATCGTAATAAAATTATAGGTATTAAATTCATAATGCTGCATTCAATATACTCTTAAACGCACATCATAAATAAGTTTCTTAAAGGCACAAATGTTTTTAGTTATTGACAACTTGATTAGTTTTCTCTACAACGATAAACTCTAAGCGAAAGTCGATGAGGAGATGTAGACATTACTGTGAGAAATAAGTTTTCTTTATACACTTTGTAGCATGCCATCTTACATGTAGGTATAAGTAAATAAAATTCACCTGGTATCAATGAATATGTATACGTAAGTGTAGTTCATCTACAAAATGAAAGCTGAATTTTTAGTTTATAATTGCGATTTTCTTTCATAACTTCAGATATTCTTCTTCCATGTTGTTGTAGAGATTACGAAACTCACATCAATATTTAAAGATATGAAATATTAGACTAGTTATTTATGCAACAAGTGTAAAAAGTATAGTTTTATTTCACGAATAAGAAAGATTGACCGAACAAGCCGTAGGCGAGTTCGTCAAATCCTATGAGTGAAATAAGAGACATTTTACTCGAGTTGCATGCAATTTTTTTTTTACGTCTGCAATAAAAGTGTGAAAAAAGTGCCGTATCGTTTCATTATTTCACTCCGTAGCGTTAAAAAACGTGCACTTTTTTCACACTTTTATTGTGTTAAAAAAGACATACCTTAAATACCATTTTAATGAAAAAAGTGTACTTTTTTTAACAGACGTAAAAAAAACAAATTTAAACATCTTGTTTCATTCTTTAGTCGGCAGGTATGCATTTTTGTTGTAATGTATAAATGTGTAGGTAAATTATAATCTTCTTATAAAATTTTCATGTTATGCACAATTTTAAATATCCTTTTCCAAACGAGTGCATATCTTGATAACACTTTTCATCCTTCTTATTTGGGGTGAATTTATTAACCAAACTTTTAACCTGCACCGGAAATGCATTTCTTTTGTTACCGGAAGCAGTTTTGGAGGTAGTCATGGCCGTGGCGCCGTTTCCTGTCAACTATTGGCAATTAAAATAACATCAGTCTCCGGGCTGTCACCACCATAACACAGATACACATAGGAACCACATATGTACGTGTACGCGTACCTACCGCGCGACATGTGTGTTTCTAGAACACCACAACATCACAACACCTAAGATTGATTAGGATTCCGTCATTGTGAAGTAAATTACTCGACAGATTGTTATTAATAATGAAATTAGACACACGAATTTAATGGTATACAGGAAAATGCAGAACACATGATTTATGGTCTCTAAATTCTAAACGAAACTTAAAAAAAGTCAAATTAACATTACAAAGCAGCATTTTTTTTTTTAAATTATACCGCACTCTAAGGTTCTGCAAGAAATATATAAATGTCACCATTGCACGATGCTAATAGATTTTATATACTTTTTTCGTCAGCATGCAATTTTTCTAAACATACCTTAACATAACCTAACCTAACCCAACGCAGTGTCAACTCTGCACATGTTGCGAACTTTGTCCATAACACATACGGCCCGATTCTCAATTATAAGCGAAGCGATATGACACGAAAATTTTCACCAATTAAAATTTTATTACTCAAAGCTATTCTCAATTGCAAAGTGATATGATATAAATGAGTGATAACGCCTGATATTATATTAATATTTCACGTATGTTGGCGACATTTGTTGCACTTGCAAGAAAATACTAATTTGGCGCATGTGTTTGTTGACATTTGCCAAAAAAAAATGGCACTGACGAGTGACATGATATAAATTTATCACCATTATGAAATGATAATTGAGAATTTGTAGCAATTTTAAAAATCTGTGCAAACAATTTTGAACATTATGTTTCGCGTAAAGTTATGATGAATCAAAGCATTATGGCATTATGCGATGAAAGTGAATATAACATGCACTCATGTAAAATGTGATTGAAAATTTTAATTATGCGTATATTTGCGTAATTAATAGATGTAAAATGGTTTAGCAATATTAAATATTTAATTAATTGACTGTGAAAATATTTAGTTTAGTATGAAATTAGTTTTATTATATTATAGCTTAATTAATAGACTAGAATAATGTCAACAATATTTTGCATATAACATGAAATTTAATTTTATTTGTGAAATAATAATATTCCTGTAGGAATTCAATCACATCACATTATATGATCAATGTATTTACTTTCACAATTGTACACACAATTTCAAATTGAATTTGCTCGCGCAGAACAGGGCCGAATCAGGAACTTTCCTCATTTGACATACATAAAATGAAGAAAAATTTATGAAAAATTCATGGACTTCACCGGGATATGAACCCACGACCTCTGTATTTCCGGTACGATGCTCTCCCAACTGAGCTACGAAATTCTTCTGAAGTCAATGAATTTTTCACCTGTCTTAATGCTAGTCTATATCCAAGTATACCATCCTTTCGGAGCATTGAATACTTAATATTAATAGCAGGCAGCGCGACACTCTTGGTGGTTTACGAACCACACCCTAGTAACTATATATTCAACTGTTTTTTTTAATAATATTCACAACCATGAAAGATTCAATTAATTATATACGAAATGACTGCAGAAGGATTTCATAGCTCAGGGGAGGTCCTGGGTTCAAATCCCGGTGAAGTCCATGAATTTTTCACAAAATATTTCTTTGTATTTAAATAATTGAATCGTTCACGTTCTGAATGTTATAATAAAAACTGTATAAAACAGTTAAATATATAAAATGAGAGAAACTATACCCACGAACTGAATGTACTAATAATTTTCTCTCTGCACATACAGTATATTGAGTTATGTTGCATTCAATTAGTGTGTGTTAGTTTAAATTTTGGAATAAGATTTAAAGGATTTGAAGAAAATACTGTAAACTTAGTAAAATTGTGGAGTACTTATTTAATACTTTTGGTTCAAATAGAACCCGGGACTAAAAAATGTTTCAAATTTTTGTATCAAATTATCAAAATATTACTAATTTTAAATGATTATATTCCAAAATTTTATGAAAATATTATACTCATTCATAATCTTTATTAAAACTATTTCCGCTATAATTTTAAAACGTCACAACTTCAAAGTGAATGTGTCAAATAAAAGTTGAACATAATCAAATTACTAAATAGATTTAATTTTGCACATTTGGTAACCTGTAAAATCGAATTTGAAATTGTACAAATA
This sequence comes from Ophonus ardosiacus, assembly GCA_943142095.1. Classification (NCBI taxonomy): domain Eukaryota; kingdom Metazoa; phylum Arthropoda; class Insecta; order Coleoptera; family Carabidae; genus Ophonus; species Ophonus ardosiacus. The sequence goes on along the minus strand of OW964824.1, from coordinate 31,222,423 downwards.
TTGCTCATTTGTAGCGAAAGCCATGGAATTGAAACAAAGTTAGCAAGAAACGCATATCGTTTGAGCTGGCAGAAATTCGGTTACAGATAATTAAATTCTATACCTAAATCAATACACTGATATTATTTTTAAAATCTAACACATAAATAACTCTTATTATTATTATTATTGTTTTTCACATTTTGTAATTTAAATTAAATTTCTAACAGTTCAAAAATCAAAAAATATGCATTTCGTTGTTATTTTGTTGTTTGTTGTTGTTATTCCATGGATATTAGGCGTAGAATTTAATTTTCTACAACTTTTATTTATTGAAACATGTTTGTCTAAAATTAATTGAGAAAGGAAACTGAAAAAAAAAAACGCAAATGAGTACAAGACCCCACAAAAATGTTTTACAGTTTCTGCATGATATAATGATTGGCGTATTTGAACAGGTTGCGCCCCCCACAAAATGTTTTACTTTTTCTGCATGATATAATTATTGGCGTATTTGAACGGGTAGCGCCGTTATATTTGATAGTGAAATCAATAAATCAATTGATGATTCAAAGTGCAGAAGGTCTATGGAACCTAGACCGAAGGAAAACATTAAAAAGGGTAAAGATAAAGAAGGATCCTCATAGCGCATAGCCTGTTTCTATTCATTTAAATATCAGCTGATAATGATGAATGCCGCAAGATTAAAATCAATATCATTTTATCTCCAAATAAATCTCCTATAATAAAAATCTGTTGTGGCCAGCACAAGACCTCTCGCCATTTCCATATTAGGCTATACCGTGAGTATTTTTTAACGTGAAACATTGGGTTTGTCATATCCATGGTTACGACTTGACATTTGATTGACAAGAATGTATTTGCCCGGTCCATTTAAAATGAAACATAGGGAACGAATTTAACATTCGATAAGACGTCAATAGAGGTTAATTTTGTTTAAATAATTCATACCTGCATTCTAAATTAAAATTAGTTGTAGAAAAAATATAATGTGCACCTTGTGCCCGAGTGGTTTTCTGACTCGGCTAAATTTCTTACAATATTTAAATATAATACTTCTGTCAAATTCATTCCCCATGTATCATTTGAAAAGAGACAGACAAAAACATTGTTGTCAATCAAATGTCAAATCATAACTTATAGGAAAATTCAACCAGTTTTCTAAAAATTAAATTTAGATGTAGAAAAAACACTTTGTGCACCTTGTGCCCGAAATATGTTTAGTGCTCTCGAGTGGTTTTCTGACTCCGCTATATTTCTTACAATATTTAATATAGTACTTCTGTCAGATTCGTTCCCTATGTTTCATTTTAAATGGAACGGGCAAATACATACATTGCTGTCAATCAAATATCAAATCGTAACCATGGATATGACAAACCCAATGTTTCACGTTAAAAAATACTCACGGTATACGTATTGTATTGTACTTTGCTATCGAACCGTCGTTTTATAACAAAATATTACAGAACTTGACCCAAATATTGTTTTTTATTGTATTTAACATGTCTTCTGCACACAGATAATTCTAATTATATCTATTTTTCATTGTATGAGTTCTTAAATGTCAAATTCTTCCATTTCATTAACCAGATTGGCGGTATTTCTGATGGATATATGTATGCATATTACCTATAATTTCAAATATTTAATTAATAAAACAATAAGAAAGATATTAAATGTACTTCCCAGAAAAAGCTTTCAGAATGTCACTAAAACTTGATTTTTGACACTGAAATCTGTCATTTACAAATTATGTTATAAACATTTGAATTTGTCAACTGGTTTCCTTAGTATAGTTTCGCCTACTCGACTTGTTATATCCCGATATTCTATATATTATACCGTCTTTATCTCTAAATTTATAGAAGATATAATATAAAATTTAAATGTACCAGGTGTAGAATTTTGTTCTTCAAAATTAGTAATATCAAAATTTTTCAAAAAATGATATTTGCAAGAATTTCTTTTAAAAACCAGTACTTTCGGTTGTTCAATTGTTACCAAAACCTTTTCAGCTCTTCCCAGGAATGTCAGATTGAGAAATCCATAGTTAAACAATTCCTAAGTCTTATGATTTTTGAGGTATCGTGTCTACAACATCCAGACATACACACATACACACATCCACACACACACACAGACATCATTTTAAAAATGTTATAATCGGATTCTAGGGACCTTAAATCGTGCTTATTCACTGAAATCTGGATATGCGAATTTTAGCATGAATCCAATACCTCTCTTAGCGAGAGGTAAAAAGAAGCTCCAAATCTCAGCGATACAGCTATTTATCCGTCATATTTCCTTTTCCTTTTGCTAATCCAACAGGAAACAAGTTGTTCCCAGGCTACGGTCCAGCATCCAGTTCCAGCCTCTGTTTTGTGTCAGCGTTGAAGGGAGTGTTAGACAACAGTAAGGGAAGCTGCAGTGCTGAGTTCTCTTCATCTCGCCCTTCTTGTCTTGTTCGAGTAGTACCTGGCGGTGGAAACATTCAAAGGACAAGGGGTTCTAGCTGTTCAACACCGACACAAAAAAGAAAGAAAGAAAGACGAATGAAAGAATGATACTGATAGGTGTAGATCTAACAGAAACTAGATCACTACAGAAGGGTGAAATAAAATGTAAATCGTAATAGTTTATTTTTATATCATTAAAGTAAATGAATAAATCACAGTTAAATAGGTACCATAATGTAATATAGTTAAATAGTAATCTAAAAAAATACATTTCTGGCAAATGAACAATAATTCGCTGCATTACTGGAAAAAATCTTTACAGCCCTTGCGACATTCTCTTGCTCTCACCTAATCCTATAGCATAATGATCCAGTTGCAAAAGCACATTTTTAAATAAAAATTGTTTATCTGAAAGCGTAAAAAAGGGAATTCAAGAAAAAATACTTACGCACACAAGGTTATATTACCATAGGAATCCAAGTATTACAAAATATCTGATGTGGACACCACATGACTTCCTTGTACGCCAGTTACTCTAAATGTACATATTTTGTTAATAATTAAAATATGTATTATAACAGACCCATCATAAAATTGCACGTATTTGACATAATTTGACATTGACATTAAATTCTTTATTTTTTGTTGTTTTTTTGTCCTAATTCATAACAAAATTACAGTAATCAAAAAGTACATAATTTTTAAATTTACATATGTCGCTTATACAAATAGCTAATTTAATCATACTTAATGTTTTCGACGCAGAATTTAAGTCTCTAAAACTTTTATATGAAGCATTTATTATTAAAATCAAAACAACAACATTTTTTTCAAGAAAAACTGGTAACATCTTCAAGTAAAGTATCACTTCCGGTTATACTATTTTAACCATAATCTATTAAGTTATTCCCATTGATATAAAGGTACTATATAGCAAATTTGAAAAGTTTTGGAATATATTTTAATATAGTTTTTCATTAAAATCTGTTATAGGCTTCAAGTAAAGTACCACTTCCGGTTAGACCATTTTAACTAAAATCTATTATGTTATTCACATTGATATAAAAGTATTATATACCAAATTTGAAAAGTTTCGGATAATATTTTAACATAGTTTTTCATTAAAATCCATTATAGGCTACAAGTAAAGTACCACTTACGGATAAACCATTTTAACTATAATCAATTATATTATTCCCATTGATATAAAAGTCTTATATACCAAATTTGAAAAGTTTTGGATTATATTTTAATATAGTTTTTCATTAAAATCTATTATAGGCTTCAAGTAAAGTGCCACTTCCGAAAGTTATGTAATGACCAAAAAGGGAGGTGCACAACTAGATGTTATAACAGTCCTAAATACAAAATTTTAACTTTCTACGGCTTCCCGTTTTTCAGTTATGCGAGATACGTACGTACGTACGTACGTACGTACAGACGTCACGACGAAATTAGTCAAAATGGATTCAGGGATGGTCAAAATGGATATTTCCGTTGAAAACTGGAAACCGAAATTTTTCGCGATTACAATACTTCCTTTACTTCGTACAAGGAAGTAAAAAAATACGGATATTATTTTTAAAAATATCTGATGTGGACAGCACATTACTTCCTTGTACGCCTGTTACACTATACATATTTTGTTAATAATTAAAATATGTATTATAACGGACCCAATCATAAAATTGCACGTATTTGACATAATTTGACATCAACATTTTATTTTTTTTGTTATTTTTTGTCCTAATCCATAGCAAACTTAATTAGAGAATACAAAAAGCTAATTTAATCATAATTAATGTTTTCGACGCAGAATTCAATTCTCTAAAACTTTTATTTGAAGCATTTATTACTAAAAGCAAAATAACACCATTTTTTTCAAGAAAAACTGATAACATCTTCAGGTAAAGTATCACTTTCGGTTAGACTATTTTAACCAAAATCTATTATGTTATTCCCATTGATATAAAAGTATTAAATACTAAATTTGAAAAGTTTTGGATTATATTTTAATATAGTTTTTCATTAAAATCTATTATAGGCTTCAAGTAAAGTACCACTTCCCGGTAAACCATTTTAACCAAAATCTATTATGTTATTCCCATTGATATAAAAGTATTAAATACTAAATTTGAAAAGTTTTGAATTATATTTTAATATAGTTTTCATTAAAATCTATTATAGGCTTCAAGTAAAGTACTACTTCCGGGTAGACCATTTTAACTAAAATCTATTATGTTATTCCCATTGACATAAAAGTCTTATATATCAAATTTGAAAAGTTTTGGATTATATTTTAATATAGTTTTTCATTAAAATCTATTATAGGCTTCAAGTAAAGTACCACTTCCGGGTAAACCATTTTAACTAAAATATATTATGTTATTCCCATTGATATGAAAGTCTTATATACCAAATTTGAAAAGTTTTGGATTATATTTTAATATTGTTTTTCATTAAAATCTATTATAGGCTTCAGTAAAGTACCACTTCCGGATAGACCATTTTAACTAAAATTTATTACGTTATTCCCATTCATATAAAAGTCTTATATACCAAATTTGAATAGTTTTGGTTTATATTTTAATATAGTTTTTCATTAAAATCTATTACAGGCTTCAAGTAAAGTACCACTTCCGCAAGTTATGTGATGACCAAAAAGGGAGGTGCACAACTAGATGTTATAACAGTTCTAAATACAAAATTTTAACTTTCTACGGCTTCCCGTTTCTCAGTTATGCGAGATACGTACATACGTACGTACGTACAGACGTCACGACGAAATTAGTCAAAATGGATTCAGGGATGCTCAAAATGGATATTTCCGTTAAAATCTGGAAACCGAAATTTTTCGCGATTACAATACTTCCTTTACTTCGTACAAGGAAGTAAAAATAGGAATTTCCATAAAGATTAAACAAAATTACGAAAGAGCTATATCCTTTTTACTTCCTTGTACGAAGTAAAGGAAGTATTGTAATCGCGAAAAAATTCGGTTTCCAGATTTCAACGGAAATATCCATTTTGACCATCCCTGAATCCATTTTGACTAATTTCGTCGTGACGTCTGTACGTACGTACGTATCTCGCATAACTGAAAAACGGGAAGCCGTAGAAAGTTAAAATTTTGTATTTAGGACTGTTATAACATCTAGTTGTGCACCTCCCTTTTTGGTCATTGCATAACTTTCAGAAGTGGTACTTTACTTGAAGCCCATGACAGATTTTAATGGAAAACTATATTATAATATAATCCAAAACTTTTCAAATTTGGTATATAAGACTTTTATATCAATGGGAATAACATAATAGATTTGAATAAAAATGGTCTACCCGGAAGTGGTACTTTACTTGAAGCCTATAGTACATTTTAATGAAAAACTATATTAAAATATAATCCAAAACTTTTCAAATTTGGTATATAATACTTTTATATCAATGGGAATAACATAATAGATTTTAGTTAAAATCGTATACCCGGAAGTGGTACTTTACTTGAATCCTATAATAGATTTTAATGGAAAACTATATTAAAATATAATCCAAAACTTTTCAAATTTGGTATATAATACTTTTATATCAATGGAAATAACATAATAGACTTTGGTTAAAATAGTCTAACCGGAAGTGATACTTTACTTGAAGCTATTATCAGTTTTTCTTGAAGAAAATGGTGTTATTTTGAATTTAACAATAAATGCTTCAAATAAAAGTTTTAGAGAATTGAATTTTGCGTCGAAAACTTCAAGTATGATTAAATTAGTTCTTTGTATAAGCGAGATATGTAAATTTAAACATTATATACTTTTTGGTTTCTGTAATTAAGTTTGCTATGAATTAGGACAAGAAATAACAAAAAAATAAATAATTTAATGTCAATGTCAAATACGTGCAATTTTATGATTGGGTCTGTTATTATACATATTTTAATTATTAACAAAATATGTATAATGTAACAGGCGTACAAGGAAGTCATGTGGTGTCCACATAAGATATTTTTAAGAAAAGTCGATGTGCATAAAGCTTATTTCATCAACCAATTAGATTGTTAAATTTTTGACAATTCAATAATTGTTTTGTATGCAATATTGTTTCAGAATCAATGTTGAAGTGTATTTCAATATTACTATTTATTGTACCTATACAAAACAATAAGTACATAGATTACAACATTGTTTTGTAAACAAGAGTCACGAGAATCAGGCTGAAACTGTCACATTTTTAATACTAAAATCTGTAATTAAATAAATAATTCAGTACTTATTTTATTAATACCATAAAAACTAATTCTACAATAAATTTTTAAAAAATGGTATAATAGGTGTTTAAACAGGCTAAATTTGCAAAACAAGGGTGAATTTTTTGTTATCAAGGCAAGCTTCTCTTTTAATATTGTGATCCTAATTCATAAATCAAAATATTTTTTTATATTTATTGGGTTATTAGATTCTATTGCAGAAAAAATATTGTACAATATTCATACGTAAAGCATATTTAGTTACTATGACCCAACGTCACTAAAAGATTAGCTTTACGTACTTGTATCGTAAATAACTATTAACATACGAGTACAATTATGTACAAAATAATAGGTACATATTAACGAAAAATAATAAAACCGAATAATGGGACTAATGAGATTTTTGTACTTGTTTTTCTTGTTTACCTATACAAATACACAACCCTTTGCTCATAAAATAAGTTCCACCCTTGGCTTTCTTTTTCATATCGCATCAAAAATTTTATCACACTTGTACCACTGTTAAAAATATCACGCAATATTTTTTACCCATTAGACATTAGTATTGAAGCAATCTTCTCTTTTTAATTTTCCGAAAAGTTTGTCCAAACTTCCAACGCGTTTCCTACAACTTTTGCTTGTCGAAGTAGAGCATCCACCCCTCATGGATTCCCATGCACCCTCTTCTCTTGTGAACTGGCTCAATAACATCTTGTTTGAACAGCCTCGCATATAGGAGCAGCCGAGCAGGCAGCCTGCAGTTGTGGCGTTGAATATTCATGCCCGTGATGCGCCAGATTTCCTCTCGACCTGCCGTAAGTACACAATCCAACAATCCAATACAGAGAGGTTGAAAACCTAGCCCAGCCAAAATTGCAAGGGAATCGAAGAATAAATACAAAAAAAAAATCGTAAACGCGATACGTTTCAGTGAAGTTCTTATAGCCAAAATTGTCATGAAATTTCAGATGGAAAAATTATAAACAATATAATTTTCAATTAGTTGAATGAAAATGAAAATAATTTTACGAGAGAAAAAAAAAAGAAAAATGAAAAAAATGTTCATAATTATACACCGATTTTTCATACCTGACCGTTGCGTCATTAATTGCTGAACAGCAAAACAGATAAGTAATTGTATGTTTATCTCTGTCTTACTTATGGTTTCCTACATTCTGTCTTCGATACGTATATCTAATATACGAACATCAAACTATGACGTAACGGTCAAGTGTGAAACATAGGTGTATACATATTTCATTTCGAGTTTTATTTATTTGCAAGTTTAGCGCGTAAAGTAAGTGGATGTGGATTTTCCCAATGAAATTTCTCCAAAATTTTTAAAACTAGTACTGTAAAATGGAATGTATATACATGCTCATTGATTAGCTGTCATATGATTCTTGTGTTTGATTTTGCTATAGCTTTGATTATTGTGTTTGATTTTGGTAGCTTTGTCACATTGATTATGTTTATTATCTTTCACATATACGTGGAGTAACAATATAAACAATATAGATAACATGAACATTGAACGACCATAAAATAAGAAATAATAGATTTGTAAACAAACTCCTCACACCACCTATCAAACAATTATCACAAATGATGATGTTAATTTGATAAAATTTGATATTTCGAAAAAAATCTTTCAAAAAAACTTTAAGCATTATTCAGGACTAAGGAGTTTATGAAAAAGAAGAAACACAAGAATTAAGGCAAAATAGAAGTAGAAAATTAATGAAATCTGCAATTTATTTACAAAAAATAGTGTGAAAAGATTTGGTATAGAAACACAAAAAACAGAATTTATTTAGATATCTACAATTGTACCTAGCCTTAGCTTAAGTTTACTGATTTACAGATAAAATGATGTTGTATGTAATGTGAAACTAATAAAATCAATTTGAGAAATAGCTTTATCAATTAATTTGGAAAAAAATTTGCCAGAAGTTTTTCCACTGCTGTTGCAAAGTTTTATTTAGTTTCTTTAGAAGTGATATTTTGATGACTCACTTCAAAGTTTATCAGATCAAACCTGTGTTCTATTTGTGTTTTGAAACCATTTTTTTACTGACAATTGTCTCGTACATATCTTTTCTCAATTTTTTGATTGATTTCTCATGAGTTAGATACTTTCTACCTTTCTGGTGGTGGTGTGGTGGGTATGTTGTGATGAACTTTAACCCCTGCGTCAGTGGCGTCGTCTTGCTCTGATTGTGTCGACGCAACGCGGAGTCAGAGCTGCTGCTCGACTGCTCGCCATTCTGCCATTCTGCGTGCCTATCAGGCCGGAACAGAATGAATACGAATGTGATTTATGTGAAAATACCGTGAAAACTCAAATTCCTTCAAGGAAACACACTGGATTTTCTTGCAAACACCAATCCTTTCTCTTTTTCAGTACAAAGAAAGATTATAATATGATTAGTTTTTCAATATTATAACAACACATAAAAGCGCAATAACACAAAAATTAGTAGCTGAACATAAAGTGAACTACAGGAATACAAGAGAAGTCAAAGTTGACAACGTTATTATTGTTAATTAAAGATTTTGCAACTGGAGATTGTTCTGTAATTTAATTATCTGCTCTATTTACCCTAAAACAATCCCAAACTATTACAGAATCACCATTAATTTTAAATTAACCTATAATTCAGTTCTTTATATTTTTAATGCATCAAAAGCATTGACGTTATTACTTAAAGAAGGCATATAAACAAACTAAAGATATCAAATTCAAGATATTAAAGATACAGTTGATCCAGATATGATTATGAAAACGTCCAATACATCGTAAAGTCAGTTTGAAATTTTTATTTATTTAAATAACATCAGGGAAACACTAAAAAAAATTTGTGTCCTGTGTTACGGTGTAGGGCTGCGAAAAAGATTGATTGATCGATAGATTTTATTTTTAAATCAGGTTGATCTCTTTTGAAAAGATCGATCAAATGAAAAAACGATTTTTTTCAAAAAGATTAATCACTTAAAAGATCATTTTTCCGGATTCCGGAAAATAGATCTTTCTAAATAATAGATTTATTCAAAGGTAGATGAAAAAATCTCTTGATTTCAGCGGTATTTGGCATTTGACGAGCGTTAGATGTTAATTCTTGAATTGGTTTGCGCATGCATAGTAGAAACTTCTTGTCAGTACAGATCGATCTTCCGATCATTTATTAAAGTCGGGTTTCTGGTATATTATCAAAATCGATCTTTTTATTCTTTATTAACATCGATTTTTGGATATAGTATTTTGATTTCTATTAGAAAAAATTTGTCTGTGCTTAAGACCGCACGTCCGAAGTGAAAACTTCTACTTTATTGTAATATTTCATACAATTACTGTCAGCTCATAACAACTATCTTATGTTTCATGTTTACTTGATAATTACGATCGGGCTGTCACATTTTTGACATTTCTACATGATTGCACATTGCATGTCAAAAAACGTTTCATTCAAATACGACATGGTTCTGACAACTTTATGCAAAAAACAAAAGCCGATCGAGCTGTCAAATTTTTGCTATATTTGCATGGCAGCCCTTGACGATACCTCTTATTTAATATCAAACACAACATATTTCCGATAACTTTATGTAAAAAAAAAAAAAACAAAAGCCGATCAAGGTTTAAATTTTTTCACTTTTATATGGTTGGTAACATATATTTTTTTCATGCAGTTAAATCTAATTTTTACTATATTATAAATGAAAGTATGAAAATTAGTTTACCTACAAACTTCACATAAATGTATTTACTTATATATAAATAACTAAATAAATATATCACGGCATATTACCCATTACTGGGTGTGCTAATCTAGGTGTACCGATATGCTGTGTACACAGATATCGGTAATGACAGCAGTGACAGCAGGAATAAGTCACGCCAAAACGGCGAGTTTGGTGCTAGAGTTTCTTCTTGACAGATATTTTGATGTTTCCCGGCCTTGTATTAATAACGCAACGTAGGCTATGGCCAGAAAACCGTGACGTTCGGCTCTCCCCGAGTTTAGCCGAACACCGTGACGCGTCACGCTTAACGGATCAGCTAAGTTTGCCCAAACGAGTTGTGTAATGCTGGCAACCACCCAAATTCTATAAGAAAGTTACTAACTCTTAGCAACATTGCTATAGCAAATAACCAATAATAATTAAAATCAATGAACTAAAACTATACTCAGATTAAGCACCTTTCGTACAGAATGGGGGAGTTCACTTATATTAAATTTGTAGATAAGATTTATTTATAACTGTTTCTAATCGTATTAGTGTATTATTAAATATAAAAAAATATAATTTTATTGCAACATTTTTTTTTTAATTACGTAAAAGTGTAGCATACATTTAAATCGTCCGCCAATGACGTCACGGGATTCAAAGGTGCTACTTCCTTTTGTGCAGATGGCGCTGTTGTCTTAATAAATGACATTTGAACAAACATAAACACAAACATAACCTTTGAATTAAATGTCATGCCTGTATGTATAATAACAATACTGCAAGAAAGAATAATAATGTAACAACATATAAACACAAGAACATAACCTCTGATAACGTATGACAGTAGCGCGTATACAGAAACAGAACAAGTAAGTTAAGACATACGGACATATACTTGTCTTTATTAATGCGTGCTCTGTACGTCGATGATACCACTGGCACCGGAAGTGAGGTCGGTGACGTCACACTTGCGGGAACGGTCATAGTAAAATATTCGCCGCTATTTATCTCGGGCACAGACAATGTCTGTGTCTCGGGTTTGAAGCCGAATTTTCAAGAAAAAAAAAATCGGGAATTTCTAAATTTAAAAATACTATAACATAATATAAAAATAAAAAAATCATGAACTCCCCCATTGGGGTGAATCTTCTGAATTTTGCCGGTAACATGTATAGTAATGATATAAAAATAAATAGTAAAAACGAGCATCACAGTTTATTAGACATTCCTGAGTACCTATCAATGCGCGATGTACTAGCAGATTTCGGTACAGACGGGGACACAAGGGAAATTACATAAGTCGTGAAAAGAGCACCACAATACCCCAGATCTCACTTTTATACAATTTGAATATTGGAAATTGTTATACGAGTATTGTTGCAAATTATTAGTTATTCCCTTTTGTATAAACCAACCATATACTAATTTAATTAAACATCATGTACCGGCTCTCTCGTTCTCCGACATTTTTTACTTGGCATTGTATGTCGAATCGTCGTAGTTAGCAGTTGTAAATAACAATCTATATCTATTTCATATTTGTGTGTGGAAATAAAATATTATAAAAGGTGCTTGCCGATTTATTTGTTACACATCGAAACCCTAAAACTAGAACAGAAATAATTGTTATATTACCTGCCGTCAAACTGGAACACATCAGGCCGTCGAGACCACAACCGTACATATACCGTTCTCAGTCACGCCGATGAGCAAATACTTGTAAACAGTCAGTAATTTAGTAAGTACTCTGATTCCATTTGTTTGAGTACCATAAGTACAGTAAGTAATTCTATATTCATAGTTTTGGCAGCAGCTCGGGTAACTTATTCTTCTCTTATTTCTTCTTCTCGTGAATAAATCTGTTCGCGCTTCACAAATCCATCCAGCTCGAGCTCCACTTGTGGTAGTGGCAGTGCATCTCGGCTATATGCCCAAGCGACGCCAATATTGTGGTTATTGATTGCACGTCAGCCGTCGACAACATGCAAATATTTGTCACGTGAAATATTCCTCCAGCGGATTTTCCGACAACTGAGCATGTGTGAGAAGTGTTTGCCGCTCGAATATAATCAGCTCACGGCGGAAATGCCAGGGGATTTATATTATTGAGGGGAGGATCATTTTAAAATGCTGTTAATAAATTGACACAAGATATTCTAGCCGAATATAAGGATCTCTTTTCTCTTACATGGTTTGAAGCAGGAATTCTATTCTATTTAACAACAAATACATATTTATACATTCAAACGATGATAGAATTATTTGAACCTCTGGCATGGTTGGCAAGTAAGCTAAATTTTTCTCTTTTGTGTCTTTTTATGTTTTAAAATTCTTCAACAAAAGATGTTTTGTCTGAAACAATAAACAATAGCTGCAATTTCTTCTTTTATTAATATTCTCAGCTATTTCTAGTATGATACAACCCTTCGCCTTATAAGTCAAAATATTTATGTACTAGTACTTGTTTACACACAGCCAACCCTTTAACCTGTGTAAAGTTGGCACCCCCATGTAGGAATTTCGAGAAAAACATTATTGCATAATTTGCCCAAGTTATGCCCAGTTTTGCCCAATACTCGTTTAGAAAATTTAGAATTCGTTTCGGAATCATTAATATCCCACACTTGTTACAAAAAATAAGTATTTTGATACTTGGATCTCTTAGAACTTTAATGTTTAAATTGCTTTTCGAAAATATTCAACTTATGATGAAAATTTGGTTCTTAAAATATAATTAAATTATTATGAATTAGATTAATTTACATTCAAATTCTCGACATGCAATTTACTTTGAAATGATTCGAATTCGAGTTCATGAATCACAATCAGTCACTTAAATCACTAGATATTCTATATCTACAATGATCTTTATAAGTTAAGTATCTTCTTTTTATATTTTATTTCTGATCCTATCTGGATTGTATAATCGGCAATCTAGAATACGATATGGTGAGATCCGTGTGTTGTTATATTGTTAGAGAGAATAAAACCTTTGAAAGGGCTAATAAAAATTCGGTTGGTGTTATAGAGAATTGGCTGATAAATGTAGTGTTGGTGATAAAGCACCCCTTGTCGTGCAGCACGAGCCGCCACTGGAATTGAATTGCAGCGTTGGCTGCTCTTTCGCCGCCTGTCATGATAAATTGAATTTCCAAAGCATTCCGTAGGTATTGTTGCATCCGGAAGTAAATATTTTCTGCCTCGAATGTCGACCCTTGCTCACCATTTTTCTCAATTTCTTTTCCTACTTCGTTTTTCGTCTTCTTTTATTAATATCCGTTTCCTGAATTCAGAATTCTGATATTCGTTTTTGACGTTTTTATTTGATCATTCGCACTAGACTAGAGAAAGGAAAGGAAGCTTATCTTGGCCTGCATTAGTTTTTTGTTGGCTTTTATTACTTCTGAGATTTCAGATTATTTCTTTGTGTTATATCAAACGAGCTTTTAACCTAATTATCCTAAATAATCCTATTATATTGTATTTATTAGTTTGTGTTGCACAACGCTTGCTTGTTAATAATGTAATTATTGATAGTTACTATAATGAAATTAGTTTTCAGTTATCTATTAGTTTGATCAAATTGATTCATAATTTAGCTACCGTAATCACTACATCACCTGCTTAGAATAATAGTTTCAAATTACTATGTTAAATTTTATATAACAAATTTGTAATGCAAATTTGCAACTATTTATTTCGCTTGCTATACAAGCATTATTATAATAAAGCTGCAATATAATAAAAACCTGTTTTTAATGAAAAAATAAATTATTTAAATACATTTTTCTTACGACCACTGTTAAAAGTAGTATTTTTAACGGTTGCTTAGCGAGTTAAAAATAACAGTTTATAACACAGTGAATACTTTTAAATCGCTGTCATTGACAACGGATTAAAAGTAAAAAACAAATTTACTTTTAACACTAGTGTTAAAAAAGAACTAAATCTAGTTACATTTAGTGTTAAAAATATAACTAAATCTAGTTACATTTAGTATTTATAAGTAAAAGTAGTTTCATTTTATATTTATTTTTGTACTGAAATTATTTATATAGGTATTTTATTAGAAGTACACATTATTTTTAAACGTTTATTGTTATAGTACAATTATTACAATTGTTTATAGTAATTCCTTGCAAGGCGCTTGAAGAATTGGAATTTAAAATAGTATTGTTGGAAGTAGAGGTTAGAATAAACAATTTTCAGTTGTTCATAGCAAATACATCATGACCTGTCATAAATGTCATTCTATAATTTTTAGTTTTTACTAATACATAACAAGGGTCGTAGGAAAAATAGTGTATGATATTCGTGTTAAAAGTGATTTTATTTCGTTCGTGGGGTTTGTTTTACTCGGCTTCGCCTCGTTTCACAAACTTCCCCACTCCCTCATAAAATATCACTTTTAACACTTATATCATAAATAACTATTACTAGGAAATAATTTATTGGGTTAAAATATTCAAAAAAAAAATTTTCTGATATAACTATGATTGGAAAATCCAAAGGTTATTATATCTGCTCATTTTTGAGTAACAGAGCCAAAAAGTTATACACCCAATTTTTAGTAAAAAAAAAGTTAAAATTACAAAAAAGTCAATTTTTTAAAATTTGAGATACCTTCCAACTTCCAATGTACCGATTTCAACTTTTGAAACATCATGCCGATATTTTTCTTCTTATTCGAGATATTTGTGTTTGAAATTATGCCTTAAAAACACCCATTTTTTGAATTAATATTATTTTATATTAAAGGGGTATTTCTGAATACAGTTCTAAATAGTCTATATAAATATTATGTATTTAGGAAAGAATAGATATTAACATGTGGTCTCAAAATTTGGAATCAGTGCTTTGAGAAGTACATATATATATATTGATAGAAAAACCAAAGGAAAATCATCCAAATATTATATTTCTTTATGAAACATAAATAAATGGTTTATTATTTAAATGTTTTGGTTATCGTACGGAGACTTTTTTTGTCTTGAAATTATGAATACTTTCAATGTTTACCCCATTATAATAACGTAATATACTGCGTTTCATTTTGGATTAAAAGAAAATTAAATATATTGTCGTGCGGAGACTTTTTTGTATGACTGTATATATATGTATATTGAATGTTTTGAAGTTTTAGTAGTTACAATCTTATAATAACGCAAAAATAATATAAAATAAAAAATGGTAGTAATCATTATTCGATTCTACAGATAAAATTACGTAAGCAAATAAATTTTTAAAGTTTGTCAACAATGTTATCGTTTACAGAAATACTGAATCCATAATTAATCTTCCTATATTACATTCACTTTTATATAGATAATAGGCGAAGCTATCGGCGGTGGTATATTTGTATTACGTGTAGGGTATGATATGGTAATATCCGCGCGTTCGTCACGTGATTAATGGCGACCATGACCGTAACACTCATGCACGGGCCGCATTCACAGAGCGCCACCAACACGTTAATTAAACTCCATTCATTCCACTTTCATTAATTAACACTAGCTGGCTTATAGCGTATGTGGAAACTATACTACCATATGTACACACACACCACATTAATGACATATTACACTAACAGAAAAATGAAGAATTATTGAAATTAAAAACATAATTAATGGACTATTGTAGATAGAAGTGTTCGTGCGAATTTTTTGTTACCGTAACATTTGTCTGCGTACTCACAACGTTTGGTACAAAGTAATGAGTACTTACATATATCATTTTTCTGGACAGAAGATTGAGTACAAGGAAATGAGTGAAATAAAAGAGAAACAGCGTTTTACTCGTAAAATTGTTAACAAAAAGGGGCAATGGAGCAAATAATAGGTATTATCCACGAAAAGATGATGGTGTATATGGAGAAAATGTGCCGTCATATTTTACAGTGAAAATATGGTGTAAGCACAGGAAGCAATTTCGATGTAACCGGGAATCGATTGAAAAATTAGGAAAATCTATGGAAGCAAGAATAAAGGATGTAAGTTGCAGTATTTGTAAATGAAGAAGACCAACTATATCTTCTTCTTCTTCTTCTTCTTCTTCTTCTTCTTCTTCTTCTTTGCATTTTTTCGTTAGACCCTCATTATTTTAAAAGTTAAAAAGTTCGTTAAATTAGAACAAAGTTTTTCCATTAATAGACCATTTTTAAAGATGTATTTGTTTTTCCCAAAAACTACTTAAGTCAATAAATAAATAACTAAATACATAAATATAAAAAATTAAAATTTTGCTGATTTTTATTTTTACAAATAACTAGGTATGAAATCATTTGAAATTTGGTTTGCACTTCGATGGGGTACATTTTCTTGATTTTTTGAATGGTGACGCTAATTTTTTTTATAACTTAAATTGCGAGTAGTTCATTTATTTTAAAGAGCAAAAATCTATTTTCTAATTATATTAACGTTATAATTAGTTTACTAATAATGCTTGGAATCTAGCATGAAAAAGAAACAAATTTCAGTACAATATTTCTTTTTTTCTGACGGCATTATTCTTGTGTTGTCTCTAATTTCACGTGTAATTTTAATCTGCGACAAAATTAAGCATGTCCTCCAAAGCAAACATTTACACAAAGTAACTCATTCAGAACCCAAAACAAAGCAAAAAGTAAACCCGGCATTGTTATTCGAATAAGTGGCTTCCTTACCGCTTTGGTTTCGAGTCGAATTGCGAATCAAAGCAACAGACTTGAAAATCGTTTCAGAGAGCCGGACCTGCGATAAAAATCTCCAACGATCCGCGTTCTCCGTTCATTACACCTGGCACAATGTAAGGTCAGACTTAATCACTGCTAAATCCACCATTCCTTCATTGTTGGGAAGCAATTTGTCAAAGCTGTCAGGTACACACCATGTGACACCTGCGAGAAACATTTTTTTTCGAAGGAAGATCATTTACTTTACAAATTTCATGTTTGAACTTCAAAAGATGTCAAAATGATTATACCATAATTTGGAATACTTAAGTGAACCGTAATTGTTTCTTGCTTGTCAAATTATAGCATATTAATAGTATACTGTGAGCTTGCTATACTCGTATATACTAATGTAGTATATTGAAGAAACAAACAATACTATAGCAAAAGTAATGTCACTTTATTAAATACATACATATTTTAAGAAATCAGATTTTAAATATTTGTTACCTTGTATAAAAATAAACTACGAAATTTATTTTAGAAAATTTTAAAATATAATAAATACAAAAATTCATAAATAAGTATTATTTGACGACGATATTTTATTTACTCATTTTAGTTTTTGCGTTGCCAACATTGACAAAACAAAGATTTATTCATCGTCACTACTAATTCATCAGTTTCATTATTTCCTTCCTAAACATTTTTTTTTTTTTTTTTACTTATATATACCGGGTGTTTTTTTTTTTCTTTTTCAAGGTGCACCACAGGAGATAATGTACCATGCAAATCAATTTTTTTCAGGGTGTTGCTCCCCGTTTTAACTGATAGCGATGTTTGTTTTATCAGTAGAAAGAAAGATAAAAATTTTCTGCATCAAATACGTGTAAATTATGTAATATTTTAGTCACATAAATTACTTGTTAAATTTATTCAATTTCATATTATCACTATGCAATTTTTGAATAAAATGATAACCAAATGATTGACATTTTGTGTCAAATTTTGTTATAACCTTTAATTTGTGCAATTTACTTGTTATAATTTTATAATTTAATTTTTGTCAAGTATTTTCTAATCTGTTGTAAAACAGATATATAAAATGTCAAACATTTGTTTATCATTTTGTTAAAAAATTCCATGGCTATTGCTATTAATAAAAATTCGAATAAATTTAATTTGTTTATGGAACCAAAATATTACATAATTTACTTGTATTTGGTGCCATTTTTTATCTATCTACTGGTACGAGTACCAAAACCATCACTGTTATTTAAAACATGGGGGCAACAGTTTGTAAAAAACTGATTACCTATGTAAATCTCCTATGTGCACCTTGCAAGAAAACCCCCTATGTATATATATATATATATATATATATATATATATATATATATATATATATATAATCAGTTCTTCCTTGTGCAAAACTTTCCATTTAATTAGGAAAAAAATATTTCAAATATATGTTATAGAGAATTAAATTCTATACCTATATCACTAATCAGATATTATTTTACATGTTTAGTAGAGTCCAATTTGAAATTTTATAAATATTGCTCATTTGTAGTGATAGCCATGGAATTTAAACAAAATTACACAGAAATGCATATCGCTAGAACTATCAGAAATTCTATTTTCAAATATAAATTACAGATAATTATTTATACTCTGCACCTAAGTCGAAAAGTCGAAATTCTTACAATTCAAACGATATGCATTTTTTCATATACATATTAATTTCAATACTAACGCTACAAATGAGCAATATTTATAAAATTTCGAATTGGATTTTACAGCTTATTAAATATGTAAAATAAAATCTGATTAGGGATTTAGGTGTAGAATTTAAATCTCTACAACATTTATTTGAAACATTTTTGTCTTAAATTAAATGGGAAATTTTGGGAATATTTAAGTGATAATAAGGCGAAAAACATTTTTTTTCTATTTAAAAGTGCCGAATATTAATAAAAATATGTTCTTTAAAGACTGTTATTGAAATATGCTTAAATTCGTTACTAAATATGTCGCATGTAAACCTCTCTTTCGTTTACGGCGCATGTTTTTGGAATGCCATTTAAAAAAATTGTTTTTACTTATAGATTTCTTCTTGGTGTGAATGTTTGACGTCATGTCATGACGTCATAAGGCCTGCGTCCCTCTTACTGTTTCAAATTAGTTTTAAAAAAAATCTAATGTGGCCAGCACACATTACCTACCTTTGACAAAAGGTAATGTGCTGGCCTCATCAATTTTTATTTTTGCAAATAACTTCCAAGTGTCGAATATTACACGATTTTAGCACTTCTTTACTAAATTATTTCGCACTTTTTATATTGTTGAATTTCAAGTTATGATATCATCGTTTTCATTTTCAAAAGGGAGTCAGACACGGTTCATTATTCACTGCATTACAGGTAGATTATTAATTTGAAAAAAATAATAGTGTTAGTTATATTGGCTCCCATCCATGTATTATTTTCTATTGTCCAGTTTGACTTGGAAGGATGTTGCCCTTTTGTAAATCATCCCCCTACGTCACTGGGGTCGTCGTCGTCGGTTCACACGTGTGTGGTGTGTGAAGTAAGAAGCGAGTGAACAGCTTACAGCTCCAGGTTTATTTCTTTTGTACGTACATCAAGTGTGCTACAAGTCTACTCGCTCTACAGTCGTCATACGTACACTAACACACTTGCATCAGCGACAAGCGAGACTTCAATCCTGTTCTGATTGTTCTTTTATTTTTCACAAAGAGCTGCAGAGCTGTCTACGGACCTATACGAATAGAAATTTTAGTTCTCTTTACCGTCTTCTGTGACTTTTATTTTACGTTTTCGCTCCGCAATTGCAATATAAAAGCGTCTCGATCAATAAACACACACTAACTTTAGAACTGCACTTTAATAACGAAGAATACAGACACTATTTATAAGCTACTTCTGTTTGCGCCTATTACCAACAGTTTTTACTCAAAATGGTATGAGGGTGATGAAGTGACTATATTTCATAAAATGATTACCTACATTTCGAATTCCTGAGTAGGAAAGAGACATCCCTTCGTTGTAGGAGGTGCTAAGAGGAGTACGATTTTAATTCATTTAGAGACTTGAGACTGCTTCTATCAATGGTCAGATTTTAAACATTTAATTTTCTTGCTTGAGTGTGACAGAATTTTGTGTTAGTTATATTGTTCTGAAAAATTTACGTAGCTTTTAAATTTAAGATGAGTGTAAAGAACTTGTCATATTAATAGTAGTTGTGTTGTGATAATTACAACTTTATTGTCTGATGTATAGAATAAGCAAAAAAAAAGTGATAAATCTTTTTTCTATATATGTAACTATGGAAATAAGTCATTACTAAAGACTAAACCGTTTCTATAAGAATTAGATATCGATGTTCTGTGCGTGTATAAACGAAAAGGAATAATAAATCATGGCGACACCAAAAACATTTTTTTCTAGTACTTATTACTTATTATATAAGTGAGCTTTGCTATCTTAATAATAGGTACCTAATAATAAAGCGTAAGAATAAAAAAGAGTAGGTATGAACACCATGATTTTCGTGAAAATAGATTTAGATATTTATGAAAAAATAATTCATATATTCCCAAACAAATTCTTCTTATTCATTTAACCATAATTCTTAATAACGTTTATGAATACCTACCTGAATACCTACAGATAATTTAAACAAATTTCTTTTGTTAATTTGGTAAATTTGTGTTATGATTTAACAATATTCAAACACAATACGTACTTTCAAATTTATCGTTCAAAGTTAATTTGCACCCCAAACTTTTTCAAATTTTTATGAACCCGCAATTTTTATTATTGCGTAATAATAATAATAATAATAATAATAATAATGATAATAACAATAATAGAACAAACGAAAAAACAATAAAGATATTTCGAAATCCGTTTGAAATTTACCTACAGTGACAAGAAGTGGGTGCAATAAGGATATAACACGCTTGTCTTTCAAAATTTCGTATTCTTTCGATAAAGTTAGGACATTCCATTTTAAAACAATGCACGCTATTGACAATATTTTGGCTGTAACGTATAAGTTCATTTATGAATTCAGATTTATAGCCGTACGTATTTATCGTTATTTTCTGCCAGTATCAATGACAATGACACATTTGGTTTTACATTTTTGCTAATGTACTTACCAGTTGATTTATTTTTGAATGCTTTTACTGTAACATACATTTTCATAATAACAAAATAACAATCGTATTTAACGTACCCGCATAAAACTAAGTAAACGACATTACTGAATTTCACAGAATGAGAAAAGCTAAAATCTTAATTCATACAATTCGTAGATGATCTTGATCGGACTTCTTTAAAAATTAAACTGGCACTGTGCACTGTTATTATATTGTCTTTCAATTGGCTTTTTCCACCGACCCACAATCTATCATCGAACGCGGATCGACCTGTAATAATCTCATATTGACCCGTGAGTATCGACCACTTTAAGGACTCGTGATATACATAGATCAAATTCGTATATAAATTGTAGAATACAGAAGAAAATTTAATACAATATCTGATGAAAAAACTTTCTCTTCAACAACACATATTTCTTAGCTTGTAATATAAATAATTATTTTTCGATAGAATAACAAAGTCGGTGTGATTTTACGAAAACTCTATTGAATAGGCGGATTAGTATATGTAGAAAAACCGCATTTTGAAATTGATGTTAAAAGCACCTACTATAATCCTAAAATACTTTACTGTCTTCATTCCTGCAAAGGTTGTATGTAGGCAGGATTTCTGCCCATGTTTTGCTAAGGAAAATACATATATATTATTGTGTTATAAGCTACGGTTGTTTTCATAATAACTCCGTGGTCATTGACTGAGAAATGTAGCCGTAAATACGTAGGAAGTTAAATATTAAATGTCATTTCAATTGTAATCATCGACAATAGATTATATCTGTCAGATAAATCATGCTAACCATCCTGTTTGGAATGTGTATGAATCGTTCTAATGAAACCGGACTGAACACATATTTTTTCTCTCCCAATTTGAAGAAATTGAAACAGATGTACATGTGTAGCGTGATATACGCTCGCATTAATAATAATGTATGTTCATGTGGTAAAATTTCAAACTAAATTAGCGGAAAGTAAATTATTACCATTGTCACAGAACCAATAAACCATTGGTGCATTAACAACATGAAATATGCATAAAAACGATGTGGTATATTGCATTCAATTATCAGTTCATAATTCTCTATATTTAATTCAGAAAAGTGGTTATTAATTATCCTCATTACAACAACAATTAAAATCAATATTAATGCCGTAATTTGATGAATGTGATTCATCTAATAATAAATGATCTTTCCCAGTAATTATCACCATTAATTAAAAATACATCCAATGACAAGTACAACACATGACATCCATAATTCCACCATTTTCGGAGAATTTGTAATGAAACAGTACAACTTTACGGCACTAATTTAAAAAAATGGCATTTTCCTAACAAGTTTCGTAAAAACTCAATCAAGATATTTACTACATTAACAAGTACATACATACATAAATAAAATGCATACATATTTGATATATTCTACTTTAAAAAATCTGCTTTAATTTGTAAATTTCGATAATGACGATTTTTCTGTACCGCTGAGGATGCTACCAATAACTTCACTTTGCTACTTCATTTCACTAGTTTTTTGAATTTTTAATCCACTTTGTACCTCATTATATGCCCTCTGTTAAAAACTATAACCAATAAAAGAAAAAAATTACGTATACGATGCAAACATTTTGTAAGTTTCGAATATTTTAATTTTAAATACATACCTACTTAAATAAAAAAAATATATAACATTTATGAGTAGGTCAATATGTTTCTACTCGGAGTTTTTGGTAATAATCTCTCGTCTATCGTGGAGGGAACACTTTTATGCAACTTGAAAATAATTATCTTATTAGCATATGATAAAGTAGACAATACATTATTCACTAATAATATACGTTATAAGTCCTGTGATGGAAACACTTTCCTGACAATACGTTTAAGAATTTTCCCGAAATCATTTAATTATTTATAATTTTAACAAATGTTTTAAAAAATAAAAACAATCAAAAACATCGGATTGTGTATACTTCGTGAAATTAGTATATTTTCCATTACTTTATCAAAAGAGTCAGGTAAAATTGTACTTGACTAATAATGGAAATATTAACTTTCAAGATTCAAGATAGTAATGAAAATTCAATTTTTCGAGTACAAAATTTTATAGTATGAAGAAGGTAAAAGCAGTACCTATATACAAGTTAGCTACCCCCTAGACCCAAGACCAGTGGAAAAATATTTCAAGATCTATATCAACTAATATTTCTTTATGATCAAAACAGAGCAATCAAAATCCGTATCAATAAAACTCCTCAGAAATCCTCAAGAACTAATTAATTAAAGACCATTTCATTCGTTGTAATTCGTATTTATTTCCACAGTACTTTAGTTAACAACCCTGTAATGTTCTACTCTACCCTTGCGAATGGAATCGTCTGGTCTCGCCTGTGATTGTTTTGGAAGCGAGGTGATTGTTTTCGTGAGCGTCGTTTGTCAGTGGTGTTTGTTTGTAAGAGTCGGGCAGGTTGTTGGTTCGTTGACTGCTACTGTTTTGATGCATCCGTTGTTAGTCTTGTTGGTAATTGAGTCCCCAGAGGAAATGTAAGTTCCCTAAGGGAGAAGTGGAATTTAGATTGATTTTCTTTGAGCAAAGCGTAAATGCTCAGTCTAATTGAGAGAATGATTGCAATAGCAATGGTTAGGGAATAGTAAGTTTTTTGATAAGAACACTAATCTCCAGAGAGTATTGCCATTTTAAAATTTTCAATTTAGAGATAACTACTTAATTTTACAGACTTCTCCAAGCTTATATTATTTTGGGAAGTACATCAAACTGTTATTAACTTTAGCAGTAATTATTTTCTTGTATAATACGTTATATTCACTGATCTAACTAACAAATTTGAAAGAATTTGAACCTATAACGCACAGATCGAATTTGGGCTCAAATTCTTTTCAGAATTTATGCACATGTCTATAATGCGTTTCTCAATAACGTTGGTAATAATGAAATTATTTTCGCTCTTTAATAGGCAATTCCATAGTAATCAAAAATAGTAAAAGTTTATTGAAAAACCATATTTCTTTTATTATAAATTATTCCTTTTAGAAGACACGGGGAGTTTTGCTTTTGATGATGCAGGACATGTGCACGAGTGTTTGAGCAAATAGGATCCTAGTATGACCTCCGATTTTGAGAAGCCCCGCCCTAACTAAGAATATACTTCTTCGGGTGTGTCGGATCTGTTCGGTTGCTGTTCGGGTGACGCTCTAATTCCTTTGTTTTTATAAAATGAGAAAAAAAAAATTGAAATACATTAGGTATAATAATTTATTTTATGTCTCTAATAATGAATTATAATTTTACAATTTAAATATACATTATTTTGTAATTTTTTTAACATTTTTTCGTAGCTTGTGAACCACTGATTGTTTACTTCTGGTGTATCCACATTAGCTACGTCACAAAGCTAATTTAAAATTCGGACCTTAATATCTCGCTTATTTGGAGGAATTTTTAACTCGGACTTTCACATGTGGTCTTATATTTTTATGTACTTCAAGAAAAATTTTTTAAAAAAATATCGTGGAATAGCCTATTGATCAGACTGCACACTTGTTCACAAAAACTAAAAAGTCAGCTGTCAGTTGTCAATCAAAATCGGCAGAATTAAGTGATATTTAACTATGTTTTCGATTTCGATTTTGTAATTGTATTCAGATATTGTACATTTTTACAGTTTTATTACTTACAAAGTTTAGTTTCACGAATTTAAATTATTTATTTGATGAATGCAAATACGGTCGGCTCTCAAGCACCATCTACTATTTTGGTACGTGAAACGCAAATTTCTCGAAAAATAAAATATAATATCTCCATAATTCCAACATTTATTCAAAATAGTAGACGAATAATCTCAAATTTGATAAAAATTGAAAATTTTTATTTTTTCTTAAATTGATCTCTATGGCTACCTATTCGAGATCTAACTGTAATCACCACTGCTTGATTCTGTATATCACAGACGAGTCAATGTATTAATGGTATAAATAATTCTTGGCCTTGGCAATATGAAAATTCAAAATTGGTAGATATGTGAAATGTCTGTAGAGCAAATTAAATAAAATAAAATAAATAAATATATCATCACGGCATATTACCCATTTCTGGGTGTGCCAGTATCTACAACACATGTAGACATCGGTAATGATGACGATATATTTTACCGTGTGGGCGCTTACCAGGCATCACCTCACGGGCACTCATAGCTGGCGTGGAGAGTGCACCACAGGGATCACTTTTGTGCCATTTAAAATGGAGGAAATGGAGCAAATTAGGAAATCATATTATTTAAAATATTTAAAAACTTCTTCATAACAATCCTTCATCACAAATTTTAATTCAATCGTTTTTTCTCCATAATTATTGCCCCTTTGTAATTTAACCCATGAAATTAAAATTTAAATACATTAAATCAGTGCATACCCATACCCCTATATTTTGTCGTGTTTTTGTGTTGTATGATTTATGAGATATAATTATCTTAATTCCCCCTGTTAATAGTTTGTGGTCCGGGGCTAAGTGGAAGTTATGAAGACGCATCCGGGCGCCGAAGCTTAGGAAGGAAACACTGTTAATTCCTAAAGGGGATCCACCGTCGATAATGGATTAGATTTAGTGCTTTAGACCCGGGTTGTATTAGACCTCGTGCTAGGGTTAAGTATCTTATAGTATTTTAATTAATGTTCTTGTCTACTGCATGTAACTTGTTTCTTAATTATTCAATTAATACGATTACTGCAGACTGCAGAGTAGTTAATAATGAGTAAGAACGTAGATAAATCATCATTTTGCTAAATACGAGTATAAAATTAGAAGATGTACAGCGTCTTTACTTAACGAAGAGAGAAATATATGCATATAAGATAATATTACAAGTTACAAGTATTAGAGTTATTTTGTTACATTATTAATTGGTTGTCATGCTGTAAAATCAATAGTAGAGTTACATTTTTCTTCTTCGTATTTCGTTTTAGATTGTTTCACACAAGTAATACGGCAACGCAAAAAAAGAAGAATTCAGCAAAAATTTGTGAAATATGACATTTTTATAAATCAATTATTTTTAAAATGCAATGGGGTCATCCCACAAAAAAATATATTAAATACTTTGCCTAAGTCTATGACTTTTACCACGAATATTTCAATATAAAACATCCAAACACGTAATACTTTTCATTTGTAAATTTTAAAATATTCCTGTAACGACTTTTTTGTAACGGTAACGGTAGTCATTTACTACTCGCACATAACATAAAAAAAAATAATTTTCCGAATTTATCTTTTCAAAACCTAATTTCATGATTAATTATAAAAATTATAGGTATTACAAATAAACGTTTAACCTCACTTCTGGTCACTTGTAAACTTGAAATCATAAACAAAAGTAATTTTTATTTTGTCCGCTAGGGTGACGTAGACGCGTACGTCTGTCTATTGCATTTTGATATTCAAGCTTATTTTAAAAAAATATATCTACAAAATAATGTACACGAATAATGTGAAAGCATTATTTACATAAATATAGTATTTCAGGAAACAAATCAATAAATATTGAATGACTATATTGTATGTTTATTAACAAATTATTTTTATAAAAATAATTATCAGTTTATATTCTGCAAAATCTTTCATCAGTTTTAGTTATCAACGCATATGGAAATAATTTATAGAACATTTCAAGCTTGTATTAAGTAAAGTAACATCTACCATTTTATTGAAAATAATAATAATCAATATAGGTACTTCAGTGACGCAAAATTAGAACATTGTGAGCAAGAAATGTACATGATAGCATATCCTACGCTGAACCGTGTATGTTTATATTAAATAATTAGTGTTTCATATTTAATATGTAGTCCTAACCGTGCTTGTGCTTAAGTTTAACGATGTAATCCATTTAATTAAATTTTATAATATAATAAAGTAAATGAATCGAGCTGAGAAAGTAAAACAACAAGACATAAAAACGTAAACAAACAATCATAAACCGTCTGAATTATCTATAAAAAGGTCGGTAAGCTAAGCCCCGGTCAGCCATAAATAAAAAACCCATTCCCGTGTAGCAAAACACCGTGATAAGCTTACTTTACAGCTGTAGCATTATCTCTCTCTCGTCAGTAAGAAAGCGCCCTGTATTAATGATAAAATGCCTCCAGTACACTGACAAATGCACGCGAAGAACACACAATGCAGGACAAAAAGATTGCTCCCACTAAACACATATGGAATTTATTCTCAGCGACAAGATTTGCAGCGCTATTTTTCCACCCAGCGCACTTGGATATATTTCACACTATATCTAAAAACTGCAGACTTTATGCTTTGTCAGGAACTTTACATAAGTTGGAACATTAGTCAACAAGTACAGGAGATTATACGAAGATATGAAGTGTTTTATACATCATATTTTATTTAGATTAAATGTTGCACTTCTGCCGTAGATCTTAGATTTACATGATTTATAGTTGAACACGATAGTAATCAGAAGACACGATACAAATACTCAAGAAAGTAGAAATAAAACAGGTATACACAGACCTTTACATATTCACACATAAGTCATTACACTTGTGTAAATAATCAAAAAATATTTCGTATTACACTGATAAGGGGTTCGTCTTCCTTGCCTGTAGTCTTAGCAGGATTAGCACTGTTTCATACAGACATAAAAAACGACTGAAAAATACTGGAACAGACGCGTCGCTCCGCCGGACATTCAAGGTGAGATATCCTTGGCAACCTGGCATATGGTAACAACACTTGAATGACAACACTGTGATCGGATGGAATACAATTTTATAAAATGCTCGATGTCTGCTCGTCTTCTTATTTTTTTAAGGCGGTTGCACAATAGTCAGAGCCGTAGCAAGCGAGTTGCGTAGTTGGCCCCCGTCAAGGGCGGATCATGATTATTGGTTACAGTTACCCCATCTTGTAACAACCGCACGTAACAATGAGCAATTCTTGAAATAGATGACAAAAAAATATGGATATTTATAATTTTATGCAAAATGTATTTGAGGCTAAAAATTGCCATTGTCAATATTCAAAGATGAAAATCGTTTAATCGCTATACGATTCTATTTGTTTTTATCTCTAAAGTTTAGACAATTGCCATAAAAGATCATTTAACAAAATAAAGTAAAATTTAAAGTGATACGATATAAATTAAGAATAAATTATTATTATAGATATACTAACTTTTTTAATTTTATCTATGCTTTCAATTTTAGCAAAAATATTACATTATATAAAAATTAGTAGCACAGGGGGGCGCTAATTTTGAGACTCGCCAGAGACACCAATTTCGAGACCCGTCAAAGGCGCTATTCTTTGTAGATACGGCTTTGACAATAGCCCAGGAACGAGAACGAGAACTTTAGCGGAGATTTTATCATTTGTTAACGCGTCAACACTTTTAGGTATTTGTTGATAAAGCTGGCTGATATATAAACGACACCTATAAAATTAAAATTAAGTACAAATCATTTATTTGTACTCAATGTTTGTCTAAGACATTAAATTGTATATGAAAATATTTGTTTGACAACAGTGAAGTTGGAAGTATTCTGGTTCTAGTGCAGCCGCCATTATTGTTTGTTTTCATTTCTAATTCTTCAAAGAAATTTTATGGTTCACATATAAATTATATAGGTACTCCTAGTATCGCTAGATGCAATTTTTCGTTAGAAATTAATTTATTGTAAACATAAACACTGCAATCATTAAGATTTCTCAAAAAGTTTGTAAAAAAAAAACGCCACGATGATATAAATATAAAACTTAAATATACCTACATAAATAAAAAAAAATATGTGAATATTACAAGATTATAAATAAGTAGGTATTAATAGGATTAGATTTTCAAATAGCACAGAAATAGTGTTCTTTGCACGACAACTTTGAGAGCCCTCGTACAAGTATGTCGTTAATAAAAGAAATTTGCAAATAAACTCAGACTGACATACCCAGAAACGGCTTATTAGTCGTAATACTCGTAATAATATACTTCTGTTGTTACATTGCAATAGTATAAGTATACTTGTTCAAATATTATATTAAATCAAATTTAAAAATTTGCCGTTCTATAGAAAACATTATCAGTAATTTATAAATTTAAAAAAAAAAAAAAAAAAAATTAAGATCACCATAACTGTTTTTGTCGCGAAACCATGAATGATTTCTTTCAACTGAACTTAAATTCTTGAATGGTAAACCAATCTAAAACATGCCAGTAATGAAACTTTGTGTACGAAAATATGACAATAGATGCAGAAGGCGTGCTGATCTATAATTTCCTGCGACAAGCATCAAACCTAGCGAGTGTGTTTACTCTGAAACGTCTGCCATTTAAAGAGAATTATCTCCCCCATTTGTTTGCGACAACAGTGGCAATTTTTTCGTCGTCTGCGAGCGCAAGGCGAAGTAGTTATGTACGACGGTGGAGTAAACATTATTACAGGTCTGGCAAAAAGTCAACGAGTCAAGATAATGTATGCACATTCATTCTGCGAGTGCAGCCGAGCAAGGGAGATGACCGAGGTATATTAAAACCCTACCTCCCCCGACATAGGGTGTGCAGTGCATGCTCCACTGCACAGTGACGGCGAATTACGGGATGATGGAAAGCAACATAAAGATTACACGAAAAAGAGAAACACTGAAATGGGGATGTAATAACTGTATAAATAAATATATACTGGTGTTGGACTCGTTGCCAAATAATAGAATAAAGTCTACGTATGTCTTCTAATGCAGAAGTTATGTTCATAAATAGTATATTGTGTAACAAGTTTTATAAACGTCTCTTTAGTCAAGACAGAGTATAAAAAACAGTATCTAAAGAATAAACGAAGCTAACTTCAGACCGTGCTTAATAAATAAACTATTAGAGGTTACTAGGTTCATGCCGTGTTCTCAGTACATTCAAAACCACACGCGTAATTAAGATGTTATTTATCACCATGGAAATGGAAACCTGTATGTTCAGTCACATTTTAACAAGGTAATAGAAAAAAGAAGTAATACATGGCATATTTAAATAAAGAAACAAATAGATTATTACGAATTTTTTCCCCATTACCAAAAGGTTTTTATTTGCAGATTTCATTAATTTTATTACGATATACAAACCTTTATCATAGAAAGCGATTACGATTACTAGGCGTTATCTTATGGGCTCTCAAAATTGTAGTACAAAGCGGAGAACACAAATCAGTTTTGTGCAGATTGAAAATTGTAAATAATTTTAAAGTTTACTCCGACTGGACTCAATCTTGAACCGTTCTACCCACAACCAGTCACTTATGCACTCAACAAGTTTCAATTATTATAATTTGAAACATGAAATTAAGCAGGTATATTGCAGAGTAGGATCAATTGTAATTCTAACAATATGAATTTGAATCTGGCCGAAAAATCTTGGGGTATTTTATTATTAACAATAACAAAGGTTTATTAATTTATTTTAAAATTTAATTATTAAGTAACAAACAATAATAAACTATAAATTAATGGATCATATAATTTTTTACTATAATATTGTTTAATTACTGAAATTCGTGTGAAATGATTGGCATTCCCATGCAACAAAAAGTAAAATGCAATAATATTATCTACATAAATTAATATTTATTTACTGTTTTCTTAAGGAATTATGCATTACCACAGAACATATAAATTTTTATTACATGTACATAGTCTGAATTTTTCGTTTCATTTGCAATTAACAATTTAACATACAGTGTTAAGGAATTATTAAAAAGCAATCAACTCATTTCCTTGTTACAATTATGTTTTAGAATATAATTTATGAAGACGATAATTAGTTAGAATTTATAATGAAAGCAAAGCTGTTAGTAAAAGGAAATACGATCACAAATGTTTAACGCATTCATTACTGTACGCTGACATATGGTATACGTCTAAATTTGAGAGATAGCATTAATATCATATGCATTTTATATAGACAGCAGAAGCAATAAATTTCACTTTATTTATGGAAGTAATAACTTTATATATATGTACTCAGAGTTCTTAAATATTATTACAGTATTAAAGATTAAATTACATAATGTATTTTCCTTTTGTGTCGTAAAACACAAAAAGACGATGTATTAATAGTTATATACTCGAATAATAAACATGAAATAACACTACCATATGTAAACAATAATCATAAATTATGAATTATGTTTCAAATTATCATAAAACAGTATTCCCACCATTTTTACATATTTTATAACCCACCACAAAAAAGTCCAGTACGCCAATGATTGTACTCGAGTGCAATATCTCACCGCACTTATAACTCAAGCGTGTTACAGTGTAAATCATGACCAGTGGCGGAGCAAAGGGGGTTGGAAAGTGACTGCCAAGTCCCCCGAGCTACATGCACTCGCTTGGGACGGGAATTATGTATGAAACCAAGAAATATGGGTGGTTGGAATTCAAGATGTGATTTGAGAAATGACTGGAATAACCAGAGATGAAAATCAGAAACCAACAAGCAAACAGCATTTTGAATTGATTAGCCTATGAATTATATGTACATATATTGGAACCAAAATTTGACATTAGTAAAATATAATTTGAGATATTATGAATTAAGAAATAAGTTGGCGGTTTCTATCTCTGCATATTAAGTAAAATGGCTCCTGCAACTGTCAGCTGAGATGTTAAACAAAACGTCAAAAAATATTACAGGCACTGAAATAATTTGCATCGTTTGATATTTTTTTTTTTTTTCAATAAATGCTTTCGAATTTTCCATTGAGAAGTTTGATAAACTTGACTTGACTTTCCCCCATATTGCGTTGCCGCCATTTTACTTAATATTGTCCAACTCTTTTAATTAAAAAAAGATCTATTTTCCATCACATTATTCTTCTGAATTTAAGGCAACATTTAATTTCAAATGGATCTAAATTACATTTTTATATTTCAAAGTTAATCAAATTTCTTCTTTTCTTAATATTCTTTACTATTTTATTCAACGTATGCTAATCACATGCGATCTTTCAACATATGAATGATATATGAGCATATATACTTTTTGTTTATCTATAGGTAACAATTTTCACATAATTAATTTCATGTTTGAGTTGACGTTTCTCTAGGAATTTTTATGACACTAGTACTACTTTTAAAACTTTAGGCTTGGCTTACATTACACCTATAATATTTTTTTGGTACGGAGAACGCTTTTATCTTCTTTTTTTCATTATAATAAATAATCATACACTATGATTTAACATTAATAAGTCAATTAATTATTATTTTTTTTAAATAACATTCTTATGTGTAACTATAGGTACATTATGTTTAATTATATTATGTTACAGTAACAAGAATTGTTCCAAGTGTAATTATTTGTCTGCTGGAGCGCTGGAAGAAAAAAAACCGTTGAAAGAACATGTAAAAATAATAAGGAAATACCTAATTAATTGTTACTTTCATGTTCACTTTTACTATTATGAATCATGACTTTCCATGTAATTTAAATGTACAAAATTGCGACATGAATAATTTCTACAAATCTCTTCCTTTTCTTTTTAACATGAATCATACAGTTTTATAAATATACTTAACTTATTATTTTAGTTTCCTATGCAGAGTTCTATAAAATTCATTCATTGCTCATACGGACTCACTCGTATGTAAGAGTAATAGCTATATAATTTCCTGCAATTTATACATGTTGCATGGGTCAGAAATTTGTAATACTTACACCTTTTCCAAATGTATTTCAAAAAGCTATGCTCGTAATTCAGAATAATCAATTTAATTTCTGAAACACACCCAGGAATTCAGAATAATAAATTTAATTTCGAAAACAGATCCATGGAATTTGGAATAGTCACTTTAATTTCATAAAGCATCAATTTGTAATTTAGAAAACTATACAGTTATTGAAATATGTTAAGTGAAGGCTAATGTCAATATCTATATGCGTTTTGAATTATAATTGGATCCTTCATAATAGTAACATATTAGAAAATTAGTCATTTATAACAAAACTAAACCTAAAAACTGTATGATATATAGAGACAATTACACGGATATTCAGAAATAAAAATTTAAACAGAGTTTATATTAAACCCTGTTTAAAAATCAAGACTGCAGAAACACGAATTGAGATATTTATTATATCTGTCATAATTAGACACAGGTACATGTTCAAATTCAATAAGTAACTGATATTAGGGATAATATGAATACAAAAAATTTAAATGGATACAAGCAAAAAGAAGAAATGGTCTGAAAATTGGAAGAATTTTAACCGGTTAAACACTGTTTAATTTTGACATTTTGTTCATTTTTGTATTCAGAGACAATTTTTTTTTTAGTCACTGTTTAAATATTTAAACAACACTGTTTTAATTTAGACAGTGTTTAAGCCTAGCAACCCTGTTTAAACGCATTTTACCCATTCATAGACACTTTTTTAACAACAATATGAACATGGTGTTGGGGGTAGTTTATATTTTTCAAAATGAATAATATATTGTCAATGACGAAGTTTTAAAATATATTGAAGAAGTTAATGACAAAAGTCCGTGAATTAGATTTGCATTGGCAGTTTTACACAATATAGCTAGTTTAATGAGTGAAGACGAGACCTGGAATGATGAAGAACTCTTAGAAATCGTATTAGAAATGAACTTTAATAACCAAATTTAAAAGGCGACACAGTATACTAATTTAAACTTTAATTAATTTTACAAATAAATGTTGTTCTTTAAATTTTTATGAATTATTATATCCCTTCCTGATATATATATATATATATATATATATATATATATATATATATATATATATATACAGGGTGTAAATTTTAAAACGGGTCATAGGGCTATAACATAGGAAAACAGTTTTTTAGACGCCAAAAGTTTTTATATTAATTTATTGAAAAAAGAATTAGTGCATATTGTAAAGAAAAAAATTACGATTTTTTTCATACCAAACACATTACATTTCTGTTTCATATAAAGCCAGATAATAAATTTAAAAATTTGTACAATTAAGAAAAAATAACAATAGCCATGAAACTGACAGTAACAAAACATTGTCATCTTTTAATAACATGATAGGGGACAATTAAAGATTAAAGTTATTAATTTATGAAATGATATAAAATAACATTAAATAAAGAAAACACTAGGATATTTATTTAAGGAACAGTATTTATTGTAATAGGGTTTTACAAATTAAAGATGATCTACATGTAATAAGAAATAAGTTATAAGAAACGAGAAAAACTGGGAACTACAAGGGAAAAATATTTTGTAATTTTTCTTCTTGGGACAAATTATCCATGATTTCTTGTGAATAAAACGAAAATAATAATAATTTAACAAATAATGTCCAAAAAAAGTTTATCAATAACAGTCTTAAGCCAAAAATAGTTTTGTTTTGTTTCTGTCACTTTCAAGGCTAATAATATTTTTTCTTAATTGTGCAAATTTTTTAATTTATTTTCTGGTTTTATATGAAACAAAAATTTAATGTGTTTGGTATCAAAAAATTCGTAATTTTTTTCTTTATAATATGCACTAATTATTTTTTCAATAAATTAATATAGAAACTTTTGGCGCCTAAAAAACGGTTTTTCTATGTTATAGCCCTATGACCCGTTTTAAAATTTACACCCTGTATATATATATATATATATATATATATATATATATATATATATACAGGTGTGCAACGAAACGCGGAACATAGGACTTTAACATAGGATTTTAAAAATGTGCGAAGATTGGCTCTCCTGTACATTTTAGAGCAAAAATACAAGAATGAAAAGTTGTTTAGAATTAATTTTTACTGTTAAAAATTCATCAATTAATACAATAGAATATCTGCAGCACTAGATATTTAGAAAGTAAAATATGACATTTTCACCAAATATCAGATAGCTATGGGAATAAAAAACAAATAAAACAAAATATCAATTAAGATCATAATACTTAAATATTTGATGCTGAATTATAACATTGTAAACATATTGATTACAACAATAAGATTAATAATACCGAAATGAACTATCATTTCAGTGTATATCAAAAATGATGAATTATCCTAAAATTTAAGTCAAATACTTAATAATAAAATAAAATCACAAATTCTTCGGTACTGAATAAATCCATTCTATAATGCACATAAACACAGTAAAGTAATTTATGGACTATAACAATGTAGACACAATGATTATAACAATTAACGTCAATAACACTAAAATGAACTGCCAGAATGAGATTTTGTTCTATTTCTTTTATTTCCATGGCTATCTGATTTTTGACGAAAATGTCATATTTTATTTTCTAAATATCTAGTGCTACAGATATTCTATTGCATTAAATGAAGACTTTTTGAAAGTAAAAATTAATTCTAAACATCTATTTATTCTTGTATTTTTGCTCTAAAATGTACAGGAGAGCCAATATTCGCAAATTTTTAAAATCCTATGTTAAACTCCTATGTTCCGCGTTTCGTATTAATTATAATTAAAATTATGGTAGTGGCGTGGTATTGGCCGAAATGGTTCCATTGTTTGGCAGAACTTGCAGTTCGTTGTCTATGTCTACATCGTTCATTTTATCGTCCTCATAATAATTTATGTCTTTCGTAAATTGATCTTATAAAATACCATAAATTTGCCAGTCAATGTCCGTGGTCTCCGCTGTTGAAGTACCGCCACCTGTCCTTTTCTTATTATTATTTTTATCCTGAAATATTTTTGCTAGTTATATCACATTTGAAATCTAATTTCTACATTATGTATGTTATACTTTATTCAATATTTCTCTACCCATTTTAATTTTTTTTTTTTTTTTTATTAAAATTTGCAAATACACTTCACACATCAGTTACTTATTGAATTTCAACATGTACGTGTCTAATTATGAAAGATATAATGATTGAATTTGTGTCCCAATTCGTATTTTTACAGTCTTGATTTTTAAACAGTGTTTAACATTGATGTTTTAATTTTTGTTTCTGAATAAGAGTG
This sequence comes from Ophonus ardosiacus, assembly GCA_943142095.1. NCBI lineage: Eukaryota > Metazoa > Arthropoda > Insecta > Coleoptera > Carabidae > Ophonus > Ophonus ardosiacus. Next base: position 31,186,139 of record OW964824.1, on the reverse strand, counting down.
TTAAAGTTTAACAAAAGTTATTACTGTTAAAAATTGTATTTTTAATGAGTTTAACATACATCAGAGTATTGGATATCTATGCCTCTTCACCTATCTCACTCACACATTTATTCTATTCCAAATTCTATCTTTTCAAGTCTCGAGTGTTGGCCCGGAATTTTCATCTGTAATTAAACTGACTGTCTATTAACTGTCAGTTATATGAAAAATGTAGTATTGAAATACTAACACATGTGTAATTTTTACAATTTAGTACTTAGCATAACATCGATGCTATATTTTTCTTTTAACTGACAGTTAAGTTAATATACAATTTAACTAGAGATGAAAATAGCTGTCTTTAGTTTTCTTATTTTTCATTGAAATGTCAGGGGTTTGCGTGTAGAAAGATATTAATTATTTTCACCATATTTATTATTAAGTGTAAAATTAGATGGATTAAAAAAAGTTTTGTTCACATACTCGGACATCACTGATACATTATGAATTTAACTGAAAATTAAATTTACTTATTCTGAATTACGAGTGACGAGTTCTGAAATAAATTTCATTTCTAAAATACAATTTTAATAAGTACGACATTCATCAATTAGCAGCAATTAAGATATTTCTATGCAATTGACATAATTTATATTTTAGGTGAAGTAGTCAAGTCACCACTATAAAGAGCAATCAAATGTTTTTGGCTAGTAAATTCAAACTGTGGTACTACCTCACAGATTCGATTAACATGCAGAATCCCAGCGCTTGTAATGAACAATACAAATTTCAGCCATCCCTTTATTTGAAACTGTAATCCCACAATGGCTGCAGGTTTGGCATTATCTCGGGTATCAGTATTTCATCAGTTTACCAAAATCCCGCTCTCAGTCAAACACGTAATCATCGCAAAAATCAACAACCGGGCTCGGGGCCCGCGTTTGTATTGTAGTGACTCTCCTGTGTCCATGGGTGTTTACTGAAGTTTTAATCAACGCTAGAGGATCCCAGGCCTTGATTAGGGAGCGGAGCGGTTAGCGAACGATTGGGGGTTGTTGGTTTTAACACCCCAATACCAGAAACGAACTTAAATAAAACGATTTGCAATAAAACAGACAACACGTAATACAAAATACTAATGATAAATTTCAAACAGAATATATTAATACATTGTAAGAAGACCTTATTAGAAGGTACATACAATAATTAACTTGTTGTTCAAACAGTACCTATGTACGAACACTTGATCAAATTTTGCTATCTCTATCTATCTATCTATCTATCTCTATATACAGGGTGTTAAAAAATAAGTGTCACAAATTATGAGGGCATATAGTACTGACCAAAATGAGTAAAAAAAAAGTTTAATCAACATGGATCCGATCTTCAACTGACTAAGATAGTGGTCAAACAAAATTTTGTCTATGTCAGGAAATAGACCATAAAAAACAATAACATTTTAAATGAAACATTTTTTCACTTTCTAATAGTTATGAATTTAGTTGAAAACTAAATATTGGCCAAGGTCGCCACAACTTTTGTCTTAATACAATTATTCGATTTTTTTTTTTTAGAAAACAAAAACACATCTAAGATGTTAATCTGAAAGGTAAACAAAATGTCTCATTTAATCAAAGTCGTAACTCTTACAGTTTTCGAGATATCAGAGGTAAAATCGAAAAAACTCATTTTTCATTGCCTTATATCTGGGAAACTATTGAAGATCGGACCCATGTTGATTAAGCTTTTTTTATTCATTTTGGTTAGTACTATATGCCCTCATAATTTGTGACACTTATTTTTGAACACCCCGTATATTGTCAATATTACGTTCACTGTAGATGCCCCTTTATCTACTTTACCACAAAATATACAGGTGTTTCCTATAAAACAACCAGTGCTTTTTTGAACGAAAAAATGAATTTAGAGAAAAATGTTATATACAAAAAATGATCAAGTATAAATGACTAATTTATGAGTAATAACAAACCGAAAATTCAACTAACGGTTCTCAAACAGTAGAACAAAATTATTTTTTTAATAGTATAGTCCATTATATAGAGATTTTTTCTGATATCAGGTTTGTATAACAATTATTTTGAGAAAAATGGTAGGTATTAAAAGTTAGAAATAATGTAATAAAAATGGCTTTACCACTAGGGTAAACATTAAACACAAAAAGTAACCCTTAACAGCTTTGAGAGCTCGTGAGCAGGGATGTTACGGAGCTTCGACTTCAAATCCGAAATGTCGGAACTTCCGGTTAAAATTTCACCTCCGAATCCGACTCCGGTTCCGATACTATTAAAACGGAGGTTTAACGGAACTTAAGGGGACCACCGCCGACGAAAAACGGCGAGTCAAGTTCATGCGCATGCGAGTTGCGACAAATTTTTATCAGCTCCACTAGGCTGTTGTTTATAAAATATAATTACCTGTTTTTAAATTTGATTATTAGTTTTAATTTGATATTTTAAAAAGTTTGTAGTTGTTTTTCTTTTACATTACTTAATGTTAGTATGTTTGTTTTCTTATAAGAATTATTTTCTGTAAATTTCACGTTTGTTTTTGTAACTTCCGACTCCAACACCGATTTAGCTCCGACTCCGCGGAGGTCACTATGAGACCTCCGACTCCGTCTCCGGCTACGATAAAATCACCTCCGTAACATCCCTACTCGTGAGGTATTGCCTAGTAAATACCATCAACGCTAAAAATACACTAATATTAACAAGTGAAACGAAAAATAAATGGTGAGCCAAGTTTTCAAATTTGAGAAGAATTCGGATTATAGAATATTCGGTTTATTGAGTTTTTACAGTATTTTCAGAAACAGTACTCGTTCATGTTTTATTGGTTGTTTTGCCCTTTATTATATGTTGCCACATAAAAAGAATATGTATATACCTAATAAATTAAATATTCAAATAATGAAGTACATTTGTTCCATAAAAAAAAAAAGTATCATTACGGTTTTTACCAATTTCTGGGTGTACCAATCTACTCCACGGATTTCAATATGTAATACTGTTAACTTACAGGTATTTTATACATACAGTGATATTGTAGTTATTATTTTTGTTGAAACGAAAAATGTGGATATCGCATATGAAAACAAATCTGCATAGTTTCTATTTGGAAATAAAGCATAGTTTCTATTTGGAAATAAAGCATCGGGCATCAATTTTAATTACAGGAATTGCACCGAATGCAACTGCAGATAACAATCAATCGAATATCGTAGTTTGCTTAGTCCACTAGATTGTCGGATGCTGAATTAAAGTCAATACATAGGGTAAATATTACTGCAGTGTAATAAACAATGGTTTGGCAAATTGATTAATACAGAGAAACATCGAAAACTGGGTTACCGGAGGAGTATTTGCTTTGCTAATTTACTTATATGTTAAAAGTAGGACAAAGCCCGTATAATGTCATACAACAGGCATGGATTACAAAGTTAAATTAAACAAAATTAAATGTTTGTCCCTGAAAATAAATTTTACTTTTATCATCCAAATATGAAGTGTAAACTGCTTGTTCGATAGGTTATCTATGCAATTTTTTAATTTTTACTTATCACAAAGGGCGATTAATAATCGAGACATTTTAACGCGTCCACTGCTCTCACGTGTTAGTGGGGTATGTGATTATTTTTAGGTTACTTTTACATTGAGAATTGCACCATCATTTTTTTTAATAATTTCATCTGAAAGTATAAGTGAAACTAAACTATTGATGAAAATCCGGTGAAAAAGTTCCTATTAATAAGCGAGTTATGGTACCCCAAAGTTTAAAAAAATTGATGTGAAACCACGAATATAAGTTTTTATATCAAACTGTTCTCTTCGTGGACCACGTGGACCTCAATGTTCTTGAAATATATGTTATTTTTTAATTAAATGTACAAAAAATAAATGAATATTGTAACACTGTACAACTCTACATACTTTATAATTGCAAGTATATTTAAATTATTAACTTTAATGGAAGAAGTTTATGTTCAAATAAAAACTGTTTGAGAATTGCAATGCTACACTGTTGGCCAATTCTCCGATATGTGAATATCTTAACTTCCATTGGTAGTGAGACTCGCCTCCTAAAACGCTATTTGCATTTATAGGCGTCCTTTCAGTCGCCAATCAAAATGATATAACTGAATTTATATTTCAGTCAAGCAGGAATAACAAAAAAAAAAAAAATACTAATAGAAAAAATATTTTTGTACGTCACTGGAGAGATCAATAGAATATTGTAACATTTTTAAATGAAATATTTTTCTCGATAAATGATAGTTCAGGAGTTATTTGAAAAAGTATAAAATAACCAGTCAATTTTTCGCTATTATCTAGGACCTATGCATTTTTCTTGAAAAATAAAGGCATCACTAAAATGGCTCTCAAATACGGCAACTTTTGTCCCATAACATCGTAGTCATAGTTCTTTCAATTTTCGAGATACCAATAATGGCCCTAACATAGTTATTAGGCCGATATGAGGCAAGTAACGGACGCGGTTGAGGTTTGTAAACCGAGGCGATAGCCGAGGCATATAATCAGCCGAGTTCGTTACTTGCATATCGGCCGTATGGCGTTAATAATAAAATTCTTCTCTTTCTGTCACACTGAACAACTTTTTTGTTGATTTATAAATAAAACATGGTGTTATTTTGCTAGGAACACTTGATCCTTCATTGTAGGCGGCCGTTATTTTTATCTTTTCACTTCTGTTTTTAGTCCTGTAATATCATAGTAACAGTATCGTATTACGAAAAATTTGTTAACATTTTCAAAATGCTCTCAAAATGTAAGGTGCTCAGGCTTTTTTCTAAAAATTGATTTTTTCCATCAACTGACCGAAATTTACTTATAAAAATCATTTTCAAACGGTATGCTCTTTTGTCTCATTTTTTTTTTTAATTTTGAAAATGCGCACAGCTCAGACATTACGCACAAAATTGTTGAAATTAGCATTCCTTGTTTCAGGTTCATCGAATCTATCGATTTTATACGGTTTACGAATGAAATTAGTGAATATTTTGTTTCATCAGTTGATATTAATTTTTTTTTTCTAAATCGGTGTTCCTACAAGTCTAGCACTGTTAACACGTCGTTACGAAGATCTATAAGCGCAATGTATTAACGTATATAATCAGACCGAGGTGTATAATCAGCCGAGTTTCGTAATAACACAAAATTTAAACAAAATTCTTCTCTTTCTGTCATACTGAACAATTTTTTTTGTTGATTTATAAATTCTCCTTGACAATGGTCCATCAAGATGAGGTTATTGAAGAAAAAGTTACATATGATATGTAAAAAAAATCGAACATCTTCTCATAGTAAAAATCATATAATTAATTAAATGAAAATGAAGATTTGTTATGCAATAAATTGTAGAGATTTAAATTATGGACCAATAAACTAATAATATTCTTTAAAAGCAGGAGTGCCTTTTAAATGATGAAATTATCAAAACAAGTTTTTAAATGGCATAAAATAAAATAAATCAATAATAATGATGTTTGGCCATATCTAATTTGCGTCATTCAAATAAATCTACATCCTACTAAAAATAAATTCAGCTGTAAGTATTTAATGTAATTCAAGATGTAATTTGAACGACTCATACGACTATATATAGAATCTAATTTACACATCTCCTAATTACGTTTGTAAAAGGAAACATTTGAAATCCTGTCTCTTACACGCATAATTATAACAAATGACTGATAGCGAACGTTAACAAGAATAATCTCACTTCATGATGGATTACGCGATACACAACAATTAATCCCACTAAAGTAATTAACATTCATTAAAAAACACGCTATGCGTACAGGACGCATACTTCATGGCACGATTTCAAAGATTTCATCATTGCGTATAATTCTCGCTGTCAAACCCTGACTGGTTTAATTTATTTAGGAGATGTGAAATCGTAGTTGCCGCGTTGCGTCATTTGTTCTTCTGTTACAGCCATCACGATTGTCTCTTTTTTTAATCAAGTGTCACTCAGTGACCGACGCCTACTAGATTGGATCGTTAGAGTGGAACAAACGAGAATCGTTGGATGTAAATTAAATTGTTTTGTTTTAATGGTCGAGAAGTTTTGATTAGATTAGCATTAGAACAACAGAGTTCAGATAAATATTTGTTTTTGTTGGCCTATTTAAATTGCACGTTTCCTACTTCTTATCGCACTAATGACATTCAAAATATTTTTATTACTTTTGAATAATCGAATAGAAAAATATGTAATGCATTTCAACAAAAATAACTAACAGCCCGATTCACAAAAAAGTTTAAGCTAATCCCGATCTTTGGATTAGTGATTTCTATTCTATTCCGGTATTTAAAATTTAATCTTCAAAATATTATCAAAAAGGTGGATACTAAGAATAGATTACACTATATGATAGAAACTGTCAAAATTAGAGTAAAATTCGCTAATCCAAAAATAAGGATTAGCTTAACCTTTTTTGTGAATCGGGCTATAAATGTCAAACAATTTTATCAAAAGATTAATTCTATATTTTTCCAGATATTTTTTATATATTATAAATAAAATATTGCATTGTAAATGTCATAGTTTTGAATGAAATATATATTTTCATAAATTGCAACATATGAAATTACTTTCATGATACATATTTCATTCTGAAATGCAGATAACAATACATGAAATATAAAAAAATGCAAACAAAACAATATATATTTTTTAAATAACGTTAAAAATGGAAATTTATTTCATTACATAAGATAAAACAATTTATTGCCAATTTCTGGATGTGCCAAAATGCTTCTGGTTGAGAAATGAAACAAATGAAATCATCGGCAAATACGTACCTATTATCAATTCTTTGTTTTTAAGTTTATTTTCTTCATTTTCATTAGTATTTTTTATCCAATTCTGACGTTTTAAACTGCCATTATTATCTCCATAGCAACAACCATAAGTAACTGTTTATTTGCTAGTGAATTAATAGTTTTTTGTCCTCCTGAACTGTAAACATAAAATCACACATCGTTGACGTCTATGGTAGTTGCGATTTTATACATGCGCTGACTTTACCGCACCGAATAAAGTTATAAACACCCACATTTTTAAGTTTTAAGAGGCCATTAATAAATAAAGTTAATTTGTAATATTAACGAACGAGTACAAAAACGCTAGTTACCGCAATTAATCGTTCTATAATAATAAAGAAATAAAACTGAATTTCTTTTAATTAAATATGCCAACGTCATCTGTTAGCATTAGCAAATAATAATTCTCAGTCGGCAATGTCAATGTGTCAAAATTTTCATATGATTAACTTTGATGAATGATTGATGATAATTATTTATTACATTAACATTAGAATCATTCATGTAATGTGTTTGAAACTAGAACTAGATATACAGGGTGTATCAAGATAATGGAACAGTGCATTTTATTCGTGTATGTGAAGAGATACAGAAAAAAGTAATTAAGATATTTTGTAAGGCATAGAGGGGGACACATTTTAGAATAAACTTTATTATCTTAAATCCAGTGGTACTCAAACTATAGGGCAATATTATATTTTTTAAATAGCATTATATATATTTTATTAACTCATTAAATAGAGAATTTTGTTCTGAATTCAACGATATAATAATATCATACCCTTACATTGCGAAAAATTTGATAAAAATTAATTCAAAGTTAATATTTAATTTCTACTTTATCTAAGTAATCTGAGCAAACATTCACTCAATAAAACAAAATAAAATTTATTTTAGTTTTATTACATTCAAGTAAGCAACGATTTTGGCAATAAATTCAACTTTTAAAATAATTTTTTTTGTTTTATTGATTGAATGTTTGCTCAGATTACTTAGATACAGTAGAAATAAACTACTAACTTTGAATTAATTTTTATCAAATTTTTCGCAATGTAAGGGTATGATATTATTATATCGTTGAATTCAGAACAAAATTCTCTATTTAATGAGTTAATAAAATATATATAATGCCATTTAAAAAAATACAATATTGCCCTATAGTTTGAGTACCACTGGATTTATGATAATAAAGTTTATGCTAAAATGTGTCCCCCTCTATGCCTTACAAAATATCCTAATCACTTTTTTCTGTATCTTTTCACATACACGAATAAACGGCACTGTTCCATTATCTTGATACACCCTGTATATGTAGAAACTAAACTATCTAACCTTAATTTTCTTCCAGGATAGACATTCTTAAATTAATCAAATAATCAAAGTGCAAATTCTTGGTCTATGTCCCAACAATGTATT